>MJHO01000001.1:1235000-1835000 GCA_002076135.1 Xerophyta viscosa
GGTGTAATTAAAGTGTAATAAAACTCAGAAAACAACAATGCAATCCCATTCATGAGTTTTGGGCCCCCACCCACTAATATTATTACTATATTTATTAGAAAGTTAGAATTAGGAAGAATAATTTTATATCAACCATACATTAATCTAAGAATTATAAATAAACCCTCTGTTTTATTTTTAATATTATAAAATAATTTTAAATATATTTTGAGACTCCATAATTTAAGCACGATTACGAATTAATTTTTAAACTCACTAAACTCAAACACATATTTAAAGACATTATGAATACAAAAGTTATATATTATATCAAACTTTTTTTAATATATTTAAAAAAACTACTAAATAATTTTTATATAATAATTAAAATACTCATTATACAAATTATGAGATATAAGATAATTTATAAAAAATAATTAAAATAAAAGACTAATGTGTAAAAAACTTTAAAAGCAGAGTCCTTTATATATATATATATATATATTATATATATATATTACACTATAGACCCTCAAAGAAATTCATAAGTTCACATGCAATCTAGATTTTATTAGGTAGTTTATTATTAGAAACGCCCAAAAAATCTCGCTCCTAAACCAACTATCAAATACCTTAGCTAAAATCTAGAAGAATAGAGCTCCTCAATAACAATAACCACCATATTCTAGTCACAAAGTTTATCACGAAAGGGGTCTGAAAAGAATAAACGTACACAATAATAATATCCAAATTAGTATATTTATGTAAGACCTTCGGCATAAGACTGTAAATCCAAAACACACAAGAAGTAATAATGCTATTATCTTAGGATATTGCATAAGATCAGACAATTTTTTTTTTTTTTTATCTCGAGACACTTCCAATTAGATGTTGTATAAGATCAGACAGTTGACACTTCTAATAACGTATCACTGATGTATATGCCAACAAAGTTAAAATTAATTTTTTTTAATTAGTAGATTTATGACCTCCTTAATTTATAATTGAAAAATATTTTTAATTCGATCAATTATAATGATCTAATATATATTGTATTTAGTTTTAAAGAAATATAGAAACATAAATTCACAAAATTAAAAATCTAAAATGAAATCATACAGATGATAAAGAGTAGAGAGAAAAAAATAAACGATTTTATAACTTTCTAACGAATATAAGCCACAAGATATTTGTAATAATTATCTTATATAATTAAATTTTATTGTAATAATTATCAATTATAATGATCTAATTATGAACAGGGTTATATAATTAAAAATAAAAATAAAAATTATGAAGGTTATAAAATACATGTGTATGCATCAAATGATGTATACGTCTGAAATTTATTTATTTTCTAATAATGGTCTAATAATATCTAGCAAAAAAAATTATGATTTACGATAAAAAAGAATAATTGTGCATTTATCTCATTCTGAATGAACTATAAAGAGCAAAATATAGGCTTAACCACAAAAATAAGGTTCGACTACATACGTTTTTAACATCACTTTTTTTTTTTTTTAAAAGGACCGGGTGATTTTTCTCCTCCCAGAGCTAAAGCACTGACCTTACGAGGCTACACATAGAAAACGCTCCTATTCTAGTATTCTGTCGCACGCGACGAGTATACGTGCGCGTAAATGCCGGTATAATAGTTTTCCATATCCCTTCGGCGTCATTGTGTTCTATTTAGTTGCATATCATTCTTAATAGAAGTCATTTCCAATATTTTGCGACGCCATATTTAGTTGATAAAATAACCATCGAAAATTGGAGTTAGTTTAATTAATAGTGTTTGATTTATGTAGTAATCGTCGGATTGGAAATTATTTTTATGCTACCAAACATTTAATTTTTGTAGTTATAATTTAAATTTTTTTTTTATATTTTCTAGTATTTTCATGGTAAGTAAAGATATACATTTTCATTCTCATTCCTTATTGTACTTAATTTTTTTTAAAAAAAATATTATCCATTCTCATTCTTAACTCAGTGTATTTTCATTTTATCCTTATTTTTATTCCAACCTTCGACCAAATATCACATGTATTGAATTATTTTTATTCCTGCTCTAACTGCACCTAACATTTATTAATGTCATACATATACTCTCTATAAAAAATAACGGGTATTTATATTATCTCCTATAATTTTAAAATTTTAAAATATTTAAAACAATTTTTTAATAGTTTTTAATTATGTCAAATAATCAAATTATTCTCGTTAAAATAACTGTTATTGCTTTTACGAAAAGGAAAAAAAATAATTTTGTTATTTTATAAATCAAAGAGGAAATAAAATATATTTTAAATTGAGAGTATATTTTGATAATTTTGGAGAAAGATAAATATTCCTAAAAAAAAGACTCAATACCGAGTTTTTTTTTTTTTTTTTTGATAAGTAAGCAAATTGATTAACCAAAACTAAAAAATACAAGAGAGTTTAAACCCATTATGTAACTACTACATGATGTTACCAGCACAAATAAAATTAAAAAATACCGAGTTTTGGTGCTTAATTAATATATATATATATATATATATATATATATATATATATATATATATATATATATATATATATATATAAATCAAGGTTGGTGAGATTCGGGATTTGGGTGGAATCTACTCCACATATCCAATTTTGATCTACTCAAATAGAAACCTTATGGCTAAAAGTAATCTCTTATATACTCAATTAGATATTTCCAACGAACAAATATTATATTGGATCAAGCAAACACGGTATTATCAACTTATCGAATAGAGTAAACGAGCAAACGTAATATTTCGGACGAGCAAATACTATGTTTCGAACAAATAAATGAGGTGTTGGATTAAACGATATGATATTTTAAATGAATAAATATAATATTGAATTTGAGGATTGATTTATTCGAGTTTGTAAAACAATTTTTTCCTTATTTATTTTGAGAAAGTCTCATAATTTTGAGGTTGTTTTCTCAATTTTTTTTTAAGGATAATTGCATTTTAACTCCCCCATTTCGAAGGTCTTGCGTTTCTACCTCTGAAACGTGGTGTGTGAGAGCCGTCATATCGGTGCAAAAATACGTTTTGGAGAGCTAAAATACAAATATTTCGAATCAGGGGTTGAAATGCAATTATCCCATTTTTTAAAGGTTACTTGTCTAGATTTGGGTGGAATCTAATGTTGTCCTTGCAGTAAAAGCAATTGTCCAATGTGTTAAGGTAGCTTTTTTTTTTTTTCTTTAACTTTTTTACCCAAAAAATAAAGTAGATAGAGAATCTCACACACCTAATTAAATAATTTTCCAGGAAAAAAGGGTACTTAATTTCTGGAGCCAAAAAATTGGAATTTGGAGAGAGAGAGAGAAAATGGCTCATGAAAAGTTGTATAAAAAAGGTGAAAAATAGAAGAAAAATGCACGTATATTGTAGAATAAGCATAACATATTCGAAGTTCTCCCAAAATTTTGCCAAAAAGGTTGACGCTACAAACTGTCTGGTCCTCATAAATGGAATATTTGCTATTTAGAAGTGGACTTAATTAATTTTGGATGAATTTTTTGGAGGAATGATATGTAATTTTCTATGATTTTGATTTTTTGGTGGAACCTATGCCAAATTTATAGTATAAATATAATAAAGTCAAATATGTTTGTGATTATATATATATATATATATATATATATATATATATATATATTATAATATATATATATATATATATATATATATATATATATAGTTTTAGTGAGTGTTATTCAACAGCAAAAATAATAACAATAATGTTTTAATAATAAATTCGTTTAATATTAGTCCACCACATTAAGAGAAAAAATAGCTAAATTTTTCATTAATGTTTTCATACTTTAAATGTGATAACACATGGATGTTTGCTATTGTCTTAGCATTTCTTAAAATAGAAAATACAATATCAATTTTAATGTTAAATTGTATTAAACAAGCTTTAAAAGGCCAGTCACATGCACAATCGAAGGCAAATAATATCTAGATTTATAAAGTATTCATATGAGCGAGAGTCCCACCTTATTTGTTTATAAAAATAAATAGCAGATGACATACCAAAATATTTAAAATTATTATAAAATTTATAATTTTTTAATTAAATCAATTTTATTGTATATTATATATATATATATAAAGATTTTAAAAAATAATTCACAAATAAAAATCTAAGTGAAATTATTTAAAAATATAAAGAGATAAAATGGACAATATATAACTTCACATTAAAGATAAATCAACATAATATTATGATAACTGTCTTATATGAAAATTTATTTAAATTTCAAATAATTATAATAGAAAATAAGATACTATCAATTTTTTTTGTGCTTTCATATTGTAGGTTATTTAATTTTAAAAAAAAGAACACACCATCCGAAAATGTAATTAAAAATATTTTGAAATATCCTTACGTTTAATTTTTAAAGGTAGGTACATGGATAAAGAATAATAAAAAGAAAATAAAAAAAAAGAAAGATTTTTGGTGAGAGGAGACTAGACTAGTTGTATGTGTTAAGAGAGAGAAAGAGAGTGAGAGAGTTAAAGAAGAAGACCGGATGTTGACAATATTTTTTGGCACTGTTCTTGGAAGGTCGTTTGTTCTTGTTTTGTGGGAGGAGCAGAAAATAGATTTTCTTATCTGGGATCTCCCCTCTCTCTCTCTCACTAAAAGTTCTCTCTTTCTCTCTCTAAAAAGCTTTGGCCCAGCAGATCGAAGTCTCCAAATCTGATCACGATCTGCAAAACTCTTGCTCTTATCACTCCCATCTCTTCTTCCTCGTCGAGTTTTAATCTTGTCCTTCTTTATACTCGCTTTATTCTCTCATATCCTGCAAAACCCCTCTCTTGGGTGTCTTCTTTATACTTAGTTTATTCTCTGGTTCCATCCATTGTTGGATTTAAGAAATTCCGCTTATTTTTATCCATGGGAAGGAGAAAAGCTGAGTTTTTGGGAACCAAGGTGTTTCATGTGATGATGCTCAGCCCACTCCAGAGGAGTAGGAGACACAAAATTAAGGCGTGAGAGTATTTTTGTAGTGTTGATGCTATCTGAAGGTAATTGTTTCTTTCTTCTACTTTTTTCTGGATTTGTTCTTTGTTGTTTTTCACAGATTTTTACCATTTCTGATGTTTTGTTGATTGGATTTTACTGTGTTTATTATTACAATGTTTTTTTTTGTTTTTTTTTTTGGTAATTTTATGCATTTTTACTATGTGAATTTGTTTAGTGATGTAATTTTAAATAGTGGGTTTGATTAAAACTTGGCTTTTTCTTATCATGTTGAGAAAAGGTCAGTATTTGGTACTTGAACCAGACTACTTGGTTCGCATGTTAAACTTTTTTTTTAATGGTTGGTATTTAACTAAATTTTGTTCTATAACTAAATGCCTGTATCAATCTAGCAGTTGATTGGAGTGAAGAATAGCTATTTTCTGAAATTACTGACAGGTTGATATAAAAGATTACAAAGGAACATTATTTACCAACAGCTAAATACAAGGGTATAAAAAATGTTTAACAAAACAGTAAAGCATTTAGATGTAATTGTATTGCAAAGGAAATTATGATCTATATTACCATTGTTTTTGCTTTGTTTCAGGTTTATAGTTGGCTCCTTAATCAATCTTTTAGGTTTCTAAAGCTGAGACAAATTGAAATCACACGCTACTTCTCGCTTATTCCAGTGGGATATTCGTACCGCTCGAGAATTGATATTTTGACTCCATCGGCAGATTTTACGGGCTTCTGAAGTTTAATTTTTCTAATTCAAGAACTGGTATGTTATTCCCCTAAGGCAGACGGATTTTATCGTTGCTGTGCTTTGCTTCATTGCCCCATTTTTCCCTCTTTCTTTCTTTTTTTGTGATAACTTAGGGGTAACACGAGACGAATCTCAGGCATCCCGGACCACATAAGCTTGCCCTTAGTGCTGGCATTGGGCTAAGCTCTTGAGCGTTCAGTCTTGATATTAGAATATGTTGATTGAAAATTTTGAAAGTTTAGTTTTTTTTTTTTTCAAGATTGATGATATTCATGGTTATCTAGTAACATATTATTGGCAGCACGGTCGAATGCACAATGGCAAGTAAGATTCACTTGCTTGAGAGAATGATTATCGGAAACTGTTAGAGATGTCACGGAATGCTTGTATATAAGAGGAGCTAGGTTTCTGTGGATGAATGGATTTGAGCAAGGATGATTATTTTGTAACAGGCCTTCACAAGATTTTATATCAACATCCTTCCTGAATTGATTACTACTAAAATAGAAGTTCGTCTTAGTTATTTTTAAAAAGGAAGAAGAGGTTTTATTTTTTAATTTTTTTAATTGTTAAAGACACATTTTCAGTAAGGTTATATGGAACAGATACTTTCCAAATATGTTGTAAGTCATGTGAACGACAAGTAATGAATTTTTGCTCTCTTGAAACCGATTTTAGAGTAACTACTAACCTCTCTTAATCTTCTATGGTATTTTAACAGAAATGGGAACAAAAATACAGTTGAAAAGATACATTCCCGACTGTTATGCCATGAAGGATCTTAATGAGGATGTGAGCAACAGTTGGTCCTCTTATTATGAAGAAAAAACATCTAATGGTTCTCAGTACGGTGGTTTCATCATGCAGCCAGTTAAAGAACATCCCGAACATGATAAGGAAATGCTAAAACGAACAATGCTTGAGCATGAAGCTATATTTAGGAAGCAGGTATGAATTTTAGTTTTTATGGTATATATCGTCTTACAACAGCAACGGTCAACCATTTGTTGTTTTAATTTAATTTGAAGACATTGTTATGTTTTGTGTTAAGAGAGTACATTGTTATGTTTCGTGTTCATGCATGTTTAATGTGAACAATCTAGAGTTTTTAAGTATTATGTTTCATGTTAATCATCTAGTTTGGATGAAAGTAAATGAATTTTGCTTTTTGTTAATAAATTTTGCTTTTTAGCATAAGAAATGGTTTACAAGTCTAAGCATATCTCTAGTGAAAACCAAGGTTTTCTGTGCCGAGCCGAGCCGAGTTTCGGTAAATTCAGATCCCGACACGTGCCGACCATGCCGATGGTGCCGTGTCGACCGTACCGATATATATTTATTTATTATTTAAAAAAAAAAAAAAATTAAAATTAATTAAAAATTCAAATATAAAATTTTTTGACACGTGCCGTGCCGGTTCGTGAACAGCCACGTGCCACCCGGCACGGGTGTGCCGATCGGCACCGAAAACCATGGTGAAAACTAAAGTAAGATGGGAGGGATCCCCTACAACATGTTTGATGACAGCTTCCACCAACTAAACATGTCGTTGGATTGACTCCACCTCACTTTGGAATATACTGTAGATATATATATATTTGGAGGTTTCTAGCGTTGTTCTTTTAACACTATTTACGATTTCATCCATGTTAGTGAAATTTATGGTTGCATGAAAGTCCTTTGTAGCATTTTTGTCACCGTGATGCTCGTCGTCCAGGTCCACGAACTCCATCGCCTTTATAGAATACAAAAGGACTTGATGGATGATTTTAAGAACAAGGAATTTTACAAATATTCTTCCTCTAACGGTGCATCTCAATCATACTCCTTTTTATCGAAAATACCTTTTGAAGCCAGCGGGCCCAAGCGACAGTTGTCTCAAATGCTTACTTTTGATGCTTTCGGTTATAAGAATTATCACGCGAACTTTCCAAGCGACAACGGAATTGGAATTTCTCCTCAACTAAGCAGATCAGTAGAATCTAAAACCAAAACTCCTTCCAAAAGAATGTTTGATCTCCAATTACCTGCTGATGTGTATATTGATGCCGAAGATTTAGAAACTACTGAAAAAGAGGATGCGGCTGAGTCATTAGTCATGTCCGAGAAGAATGTCGCTTTAACGTTTGGTCCTGGTAAGGATGACTGTTCTAGAAACCCTAATTCAAAGTCACAGAATCGTACATTCTTGCAGATCATCGCTGACTTGAATCAACCTGTCAAAGAAGAAGCATCATATGGAGGGGCCGATATGCCTTCTTCTTCTTCTAGTTTAGTTGGCACAAAAAATCACTTCGACGAGGTTGGAGATCATTTATCAAAGAAATCAACCACAACAGTCGCAGGATGGTATAAAGATTTTTTTCAGGAGCATAAAAATAATGCTTCCTGCTCGGACACCTTGCTAACAGAGCAAGAGAGAGAAAAGCAGCAGAGGCGATTCTTGAACAGTGATGCTGGTAAGATTTGCTCAACTTACAACTTCCATTTTTTCTAAAATAATTTGTATATGTAATCATCGTTATTTGAGTTTTGCTTTTCCTTATTTTTTATACCTATCCCAAAAGTTGACTTCCTAAGACTGTTACCTTGAATTGTTACTGTAACTTTTTTTTTTTTTTTTATGAAGCTAATTATTCATTCTGCTGCCTAGCTGTTGATTCATCCTCCTTATATGTTTTGTAATACTTTTTCTTTTTAATCAGGTTCTAGCAGAAATGGTGCAATTATCTTCGATCGGGGGTTCAACAACGAGACATTTCCAATGTCATATGAAGCAGTCCACTCAAAGCTAAGGAAGGCTCGAGAAGTTCTGCCCAACAATATTAGCGATATTAATTTCTCTGGGCAAAGATCACAATTTGCAAATTTATGCTCTACAAACGTGGACTTCTCTTCTGCCGCTGCATCAACATTAAGGAAAGCTGTTAATGGCATTAATCATGTTCCAATGCACTCACAAAGCAGAAATTCGAGCATGGCTACCCAAAATATTGTTCGTACTGGTGATTCATATGAAAATGGTTCAGAAAAAGGGTTAATACCAAGTTACGTTACAAAATCAACATACATGAATGGGGTTTATGATTACACCAAGTATTTGAAGAGCTTGCATACACCCGATGTAAAACCATCAAAGAATGCAGATGAGAATATCCATGATGCTGAAAGTGGAGCTTCCGGAAGCATTTCATGGCTAAGAATGTCACGCAACAAATCTGTCGTCTTAGAAAGGAACAACTCAGAGATCATTGATTTGAATGATACAGTGAATTCAGTGGCAGGAAGTGGCGAAGAAAACAATCCTTCTATTTCGAGGAACATGATAAACTTGAATTTAGACGTGCCCGACGAATCATCTGAGTTTTTACCAACTGTCGAGGGTGATCATCTAAAGCAATCAATAACAAAGCGAACCTTCGTTATTGATCTGGAAGTTCCCGCCGATCCAACGGAGGAGGATATGTTTCCTACCCAGGAAACTGAAATTTCGACGGAGGCTCTCATGAAAGGTGCTGCTGAAAATATCATTGCTCTATCAAAAGACACAAGCTCGTCCTTCTCTAATTCTTGCTCCCTACGTTCATCTTCCCCGGATTCGTTACGTTGGTTTGTTGACGTGGTTTTACATAATGAAAAACCAACAGAAAATCTACTGAGATGTTCAGATGACGAGATGTCTGATTCCTTTGAAAGCTTAACTTTAAAGCTTGAAGAAATCAAGCCAGAAAATTTCTTAATCTTTCGCAAAGATGAAGATAATTGGAAAGATGAAGGAAAAAGTGCCGCGTCTTTGTTAACAAGGCCCCGTAGAGGCCAAGCGAGGAGGAGGAGACAACGTAGGGACTTTCAGAAAGATATCCTTCCGGGACTTATTACTTTATCAAGACACGAAATCTCCGAAGATCTCCAAGCGTTCGGAGGTATAATGAAAATTACGGGAAGAAGAAACTCTGGCAGAAAAAGTAGAGCTGCGGTAACGAACGTTATCGATCCCAACGATTCTCCCAAAGTGGAAAATAACATTCAATTGGATAATAAGACGGTAGAGGGCGGAATCATAGGCTGGGGACGAACACGGAGATGCAGACGGCAAAGGTTGCCGCCAGGTACTGTTGCGACGCCTTTAACGTAGAAGTGATTTTCGAGTACATATTCGGGTTTTAACGTTGATTCTATAGAGTTAAGATCGGAAGTTGTCGTTCGGTAAGGTAAATTTTCAGCTTTGCCCCAAATTGGGCAGTTGATCATCTGCTTCTGGATTATCAGGATGTACAGTCATAATGAACAAAGGAGATTCTTAGAAAATATAGACTATTGTCAGAAATATGCAGGTGGACTTATTTTACTTTTTTTGGTTTATTCTGATTCTTTTTCGGTTGAAATTATTGTCTACGTCGAAAATATATGATTTATTATGGTTTTCTAAAGGCTTCAATGTGCTCTACTAGTATGTGGGTTCATGTAGGATGATATAACACAGGTGTTTGGAGAACTTTGGGAGTTATGGAATTTTATGTGGGATAATAGCAAAAAGTTGACTGAAATGTTCTCGAGTAAATATGGCAGATGCTGTAAACCTTATGATATACATTGCAAAAGAAAAGAAATGGTTCTGGCATAGGATTAGTGGTATATTCATGCTTGGGTTAAGAAAATGATCTTAATCTTATTTGAAGCCAAGGGTAGTTTTGTGTTTTTTTTTTTTTTTTTTTTTTTTTTTTTTTTTTTTTTTTTTTTTAAAAAGATAACAAAATGTTTTGATGCATCAACCCTGATATTAGAAGTATTATTTTCTAAACACAATCTATCGTCCCGCATCCGAATGATATAAAAGTTATGATACGGAATGGACAAAAAGAGCGAGCAAGGCCTGCCTGGAAGCTCCCTTCAACAAAAACAAAAGGATTATGTCCCTGATGATTTAAAATTATAAAAAAAAATGTCATATCATTTGAATAATATTTTTATATTCTATTAATAGTATGAAATAATAAATTTGCTCTCGTCAAGTTAATTATCTTCGTCATTCAAGAAAAATGGTAATGTCAGTTTTATCATTTTATATAATAAAAAAAAATATATAAAGATCTATTTTGAATTTCGAGTATAAATATTCCATTATAAAGGTTTCTAAATCGGACTATAGGATTATCTTCTTTACCAAATACAATAAAGTCTACCCTTTGGCTAGTTTGTGATATGTCGTGTTAGATTTGGATTTCTACGTAAATGACTAAAAGGTTGCGGTATTCTGCACAGTTTAGAGATACTTTTGAAAAATATTTGAATACTAAAATATATATTATACCATTTTTTTCAATTTAATTTCTAAATATGTCTATATATATGTGTGTGTGTTTTGTTTTTAATTTAGTAATTATAACAAAAGATATTTATTTAGAAGTATGGTATAAAATTTAAACTGATATACAACAACAAAAGTGTAGAGCATCGCATGTACGGCGATTGCTGGTGTTTAAGATACCGATTCACAAATAGCGAATAGGAATTTCATAAATAGGAAATTGCATATCAGTCTCTCTGAATTTTAAACTTCTTATAGATCAATCTTTATTTTAAATTTGTTATAAATTAATTTTTATATTGAAGACCGTATTAATAATATTTTAATTATTATATAATTATTTTTAAAATAATTTTGAATATAAAAAAATAAATTTTGATATGATTTTAGGACTTTTATATTTTTTTTAAAAAAAAATGATTTTAAGTTATTTGATGTTTTAAAATTTGGTGGATTTAAAATGTAATTCGATAACCTCTAAGACATTAGAATATTAATATATTTTTAGAAATAATTTTTAAAAAAATTTAAATAATTTTTTTATGTTATTTATAATTTTTGTGTTTAAAATTATTTTAAATAAATATTTTTAAAATATAAAGAATAATAGATAG
Source organism: Xerophyta viscosa (assembly GCA_002076135.1). Lineage (NCBI taxonomy): Eukaryota > Viridiplantae > Streptophyta > Magnoliopsida > Pandanales > Velloziaceae > Xerophyta > Xerophyta viscosa. The sequence continues at coordinate 1,246,678 of MJHO01000001.1, forward strand.
TAAATCAGAAGTTTATTTGTAATAAGATTAATGGATGCATGGCCGATTGATATGTAAGTCTCCCTTTCACAAATATTGAACAGGGATCGAAAAAAAAAAAAAAAAGAAGATAAATGGTTGATATTTTTAAGGTATAAGATGATAGTAGTTATATTGTCGAAAGCTCAAAGCGATAAGCAGCAGAGAGAGCGCGGCCATGGCAAGCCGCGCGCTATTCGCAGCCCATACGGGCCTCCGTGCCGCCGCTCCGTTCTCCTCCGCCACATCGTGCCGGGCCACACTGGCGCCGCTCCGCCTCCGCCGCACGTGCGCGGCACGTGCCCTCTCCGTCGCCGCCGGCGGGGATTCTTCTCCGGGGGAGGTGTTCGTGCTGACGACGCCGCTGTACTACGTGAACGCGCCGCCGCACATGGGCAGCGCGTACACCACCATTGCCGCTGACGCACTCGCTCGGTTTCACGTGAGCAAAATTCAAAATTTCACACTCAATTAGTTTAATATCATCATTGTTTTGTTTCAGATTACTTGAGATCGGTGTTATCTTTGCGTATATCAATTGCATTATTTGATTTGTATTTTAGTCTCCACTCTTCTTGCAGAATTTGGCTCAAACTGTGATCTTGGTTTGTGTATCTAAAAAAAAAAGAATATCATCTTGTTTGAGTGAAATTTATGCATTCTGGATTCAGAGAAAATTGATTGTGTTATTTTCTTTCTGTGTTATTATTTCAGTAAGTTCCAGATAGGGCATTGGACCATCTGGAAAGTGTTTATAACCCAACAGGCTACTCCACCCAAAATCAGTTGGTTTCGGGATGGTGCACTGTTGACTCTTGACCCATTGATGCGGGAGTAATCAGTAATGGAATGAGTTCGGTTCATGACATTCTGATTTAATTTTAATTTTAATCTCCTCTGAATTGATTGAGTTCTTTATTGGCTGATCTTTTTATAAATTTTGACTGCTTTCAATCCCAGAGGCTGCTGGGGAAGAAGGTGATATTCGTGACAGGGACAGATGAGCATGGGGAGAAAATTGCTGCAGCAGCATCTGCCAGCGGTAGAAGCCCAGTCGATCACTGTGACGCTATCTCTGATGCTTACCGGATGCTCTGGAAAGATGTATGAAGTTCCCGAGTTAGTGGATGGATAAATTTTCGTTTCTATATAATTTGTTTAATACTTTATAATTATTTTTGCTTGTTTCTTGCAGCTTGACATAGCATATGACAAGTTCATAAGAACAACTGACCCTAAACATGAGGCTGTTGTTAAGGAGTTCTATTCCAGGGTTTCTAATAACGGAGACATATACAGCGCTGATTATGAAGGCCTTTACTGTGTGAACTGTGAGGAATACAAGGTTGACCCTTTACCTTTTTCATCAAGCTTATTTAAGTTTACAGTCGGACGATAATAGCACCTCCGCTATTGCAAATAACAAATTAAAAAAAAAAACCAAAAACTATTGAAACTTCTGTAAAAGCGGTGAATGATAAAACTTGTCTGTGGAATCGGGTACTACTCTATAAGTTATTTAACAAAGGCTGTCCGTTGCATATTGGGAGGCCTGGTGTTCGCAAAATGTTTTGTCCAAACTTATTTAATGAAGATTTAAAATATCTTTGCTACACAGGAATCGAGTCCAATGTTGTGGTTCTACACAAATATCTTATTCTAGCTAATTGATTCTTGTCTACTTCATCTTTAGTCCTAGCTGTAATTGTCTTGCTGATTTTTTGCAGGATGAGAAAGAACTACTTGAAAACAACTGCTGCCCTATGCACCTGAAGCCTTGTGTTTCGAGGAAGGAGGACAACTACTTCTTTGCATTGTCAAACTATCAAAAGGCCTTGGAGGATATGTTAACCAACAATCCGGAATTTGTGAAGCCTTCTTTTCGCTTGAATGAGGTATGAAAAGCTACACGTACTTGTATTAGGTGTTAAAATTCAAGCTTGGGGCGGTAGATGCATCAACAGAAAAATGCATTGACGTCCGTAACATGTTTATGATTAGTGATCGTGTATCCATAATAGCGCATGTAACTCCTGTTATTATCGTTCATCTATTATAACCTACGCTTTATCTAGTTTAGACTCTTTCAACATCTGATGCTGCACTACTTAATAAAAAAAACCAGTTATATTCTTTCTACTTTATTCTTTGTTGTTCCTCTTACTTTGCTTTATTGTTATGGCATCTGTTTCTGGAAACCTTATTAGTATTCACTGATTAAGAGAATTTTAGAAGTGCAGGTGCAAGGATGGATAAAAAGTGGTCTGAAAGATTTCTCGATTTCGCGATCCTCTGTTGAATGGGGTATCCCTGTTCCAAATGATAACAAGCAAACTATTTATGTCTGGTTTGATGCTCTTTTAGGGTAAGATGTTCCTTTCGTATTCTAAAGAATTATAATGAGATAACTATATAGGTGTATTAAAACATTGACAAGGTACTATTAGTACATATAATTCTTATGCATCATTACTGCCGTGCATATGCATCTGGCTTTTGGTATTCCCCTTTCTTTATGAAAGCCTTTCTTTAGTCACTTTTTCTTCAGTTCTACTTTTTATAATTGTTCTTATTGTTTTTATTTCCTATTTGACAGGTACATCTCAGCATTATTAGAGGATGGGGAAGAACCAAGCCTAGATAAAGCTATCAGGTCTGGCTGGCCTGCTTCATTGCACTTAATAGGCAAGGTAGATTCTCTTACGTTACTGTATTCAAATATGTATTCATAATTTGTGGTCCAGCTGCTAACAGTTTAAGTTGCAATAGCAAAATGATTTTTTATTAAATTTCTTTTATGTAATAATCCTTTTATTTCAAGCAGGATATTTTGCGCTTTCATGCTGTTTATTGGCCTGCAATGTTAATGTCAGCAGGCTTGCAACTTCCAAAAATGGTATTTGGTCATGGGTTTTTGACAAAGGTATTAATGCTATTTTTAAGTTAAGTAATTGATATTTGGTTGTTTGACTGCAGTTTAGTTATTTAACAATCTTTGTTTGGTAGACTACTATGCCTAACTGTGTGTGAGACCCAAAAAGGAGTCTTTAAGTTGTGTTCAACATATAAACACATGAGAAATAGATCTAACTGGGAAGAGATGGTGAAAATTTGAATTGTTTAATTGTTCCAGTTTATGCAAGTAAAACCCATGTAGTACTTTGATACATGCAACTTCTATTGCATTTGGTCATACATTATAATGGAAAGTAACTAAGTGTTAATTTACAGTTGTATTGGTCATAGAAATAATTTTCATACTTTTTAGAGACCACAAAGTATTTATAACATTATAAACTTGAGTACAGATTCCATGTTCTAGGTGAAGATAATGATATTCAAGAAAGTACTCTGTTGTTATTTTACAACGAGCTCTATAAAAAATGTGCCAGTTATTGCATGTGGAATTGCTGACCTGATGTGAATGCCTCCGAAGAATTAGAAAGATATTGTTTAAAAACACGTTGTAGCTCCCATCTTAGAGAGGCTGGTAAAACTCCCTTTGTCTAAAAGAATTTTCTCTTCTCATCTTTCTATTTATTTTTGAAAACTCTGTCGTCTAGTTTTCTTTCTCTTAATTTGTTTTCAATTAGTTCTTTCCGTTAAAGTTTGAATGCCGTAAGTTTCTTTTGATTGATGGTTGTATAATGTTTGATAAAACTTGGATGTTGATATTTTATCTCATATAGTGATTTTCATTTCATGCAGCAATGCTTTTTATTTTGAAATTTTAGGATGGTATGAAGATGGGGAAATCATTGGGTAATACACTTGAACCGAAGGATCTTGTTCTTAGATTTGGTACCGATGCTGTTAGATACTTCTTCTTGAGGGAGGTTGAATTTGGGAATGATGGAGATTACAGTGAAGACCGATTCATCAACATAGTAAATGCTCATCTTGCAAATACAATTGGTATCTAATCTTATTATGTTGTTTCTTACGTTGTATTAAACTGTTTCTAAAGCTTGTGCGACTTCCATCTTTTTTTTTTCTATACTATTATCTTGTTATGAACAGGAAACCTTTTAAACCGAACTCTTGGTCTTCTGAAAAAGAACTGCCAGTCAACATTAGCTGCTGATTCGACTGACGCAGCTGAGGGAAATCCATTCAGTGATACTGTGGAGAAGCTGGTAATATTCTGTGTCTTTTTTTCCCACTTGCAGCTGAATTTATTTTTTCTTTTTCTTTTTTGAGATAACGAGGCGAAACCCCTTCCTGGCCTCCGCTAACTCGCGGACCACAGTTTTATACGCACACCTATAGGACCATTTTGGACCCAGGTGCACACAGGAGAGTAGAATCCCGGGCTGGCGTCTGCCCCCGGACCAGACATGGAGTACTAGGAGTTACCCAGCTACCAGCTTCCCTGCAACCGCTGTAAACACGCGGCCACAGGTACATCCCTATTTCAGGACACCCCTGGATATCGAACCTGGGACGCACGGCTCACGAACCGCATACCTGCCGGTTGACCCAAGGGCGGGAGGCTGCAGCTGAATTTAGTTATTAACCGACATCTTTTTGTATGTAATCTTAATTGTATTTTGTGAAATATATTCTAAATATCCATGCTCATGCAAATGCTCAACTATCCACTGAAAAGGTTATACTTTTATGCCTCCTTTTAGTTGGAAGGAGACCATGTACTTTTCAGATGTTGACTTTCTGTTTGTGTTGTAAATAATGAGGTTTTAGGCATTCTGTCAAGATGCCCGTCTTGCTCATATCCTTGTATTTTGTAGGTGGACAAGGCAAGGATCAATTATGAGAACCTATTATTAGCATCAGCTTGTGAATATGTTATAGAAATTGGTAACACCGGCAATCTCTACATGGATGAGAATGCTCCATGGTCCCGTTTCAAGCAAGGTGGTGCAAGTTCTGAAGCAGCTGCGAAGGTAATCATACAAAACCAATAGGATTCTTTATGTATTGTTAATGCTCAAAATCTTCTTTTTTTTTGTGGATTTCCCGTTGTCCGAGTTTCGAAGGTGATGATTCAAGATTGATATTTGTAAGCATGAAATTGTGCCGCGTTTGTCATTTTTTATTTTGATGTGTGATTTATATATTGTAAAAGCTATAGCGTGAATTTTGGTTGTTCATTCCGTTCGAAATAGCGAAGAACCCAAATGATCATGTCTACTGGTGCCATTTCCTCAAAAGATAGTGAAATAAAAACTTTTGAAAAAATGATAGTAAATGTCCTTTGTAAATATCCTTGCAGGACCTTGTACTCATCCTTGAAGCTATGAGGATCATAGCAGTCGCATTGTCTCCAGTTACTCCGAGCCTATGCCTGCAAATATACACACAGCTTGGTTTCTCGAAAAATCAGTTCGAAGCAATAACATGGGTAATATTTCTCTCATTCAGCAACTGTTCTTTTTTCTTTTCTCCGAGACAATGACACACAACATGGAAGGTCGCAATGATACGAAGGGGAAGTGGTTGGTTGTACATGTTACGCGTAATATACGCAACGTAAATCAAGTGGCATTTATTTAGGTTTACTTGTAAATGGCGATTGTGTCTTGGGCGAGCGGATGGTGGGGCTTCTACCTGATGAAGTATAGGTTTCATATTCGAAATCCGAAAGCGCCACCGTAAGGGTGTGGAAAATTTATTTTCTCCGTATCCATTGAGGGTAACACGGACTTTCAGATCTGCTCAGATCGAAATATTGAGACTTCTTAATTGATGGAACATGGGTTGGTCCTGGCTGTTGGTTTATCTGGTACACGGTCATATAAAAGTGGACCGGTTACGGAAAAAATTTAAATAGCGATTCGATAAGTGCATTAGTTTTCTCGAGATAGATTCCAATACTAAGAGATTTTATCGTCTCCTTTGTCTTTCCAGGAGGATACCAGATGGGGCGGCCTGAAAGCTGGCCAAGTAATGGCGGAGCCCAAACCGATCTTCGCAAGAATTGAGATTACGAAAGAGGGAGAAGAGAGCGAAGAAGGTAGCAAGCCTGTGAAAGTTAAGAAGAAATCGAAGACCAAAGGGCTAATACAGGCTTAGAATGATTCATCCCTCGTTTGTACACTTTATAAGGAGATTGAGTATTACAGATATTTATATAAAAAAAAAGTTTTAGCAGCAACCTTCATTTTGAAGTATTCATCAAAATAGGGTTCATATCTGGAGCAGCATTGTTGTTGTCTTGTTGAACACCGCCTTGTTGAACACCGCCGGCTACTCTTTCGACTTATGGTGGGGATCGGTAGATATCGATAATTGAATCGCGAAATCCGTATCTGCGGATTTGGCAAACCATATATGAACTGATCACCCCAAAATGACTTATCTTTCTGAGCATGATCAAATTAGATCCATATTGGCCAACTCGTTAACTTTTTTTTTTATTATTATTTATTTTCATTATAGTTGATACAAGCTCTTGCAAACCATTTTATACAAAAAACCAACACACTCTGTCACAATTTATTTATAATAAACTAGTTATCATATATGTATATATAAATTAAAGATAAAGAACTCTTTCAAATATCTAGCATTACTTTCTAAAAAAATATTATAATATTATATGTAAATTATTGTACTTCTATGGATGATACAAGATTTTTTGTGGTAAAAATCACGGGGGAACAATTACGGTATGAGATTTTTTATTAAACTTTCGTCAAATTATTGGATTTATTTTTAAATATTATGAGAAATGTTTAACTACGAAGTTGTGATTTTGATATGTTATACAATTTTGTAGTTCAAAATTTTTTAAACTTTTTAAATATAATTTTGACAAATTATTTGACATTTCTTTGAAAAGTTTTGAACTATAAAGTTGTAGAACAAATCAAAATTTATAATTTTATAATTCAAAAGTTTTTATAAGAATACTTTAAAATAGACCAATTAAATTAATAAAATTTTTCATAAACATGTTGGGCCGTTCGGCCCAGATCCACAAAGATTCCCTATAATTTTTAGTTTTTTACTGCATTGAAGCTGATCTCCATATGGATATCCTACCACCATTTTTTTTTTTTTTTTTTTTTGGGCAAATTCCATAGCAGCCCTCCTTTTTTTATTTGTCCGGATCAGCCCCTGAAAACACATTTTCAGGGGCTGATCCGACAAACCTTTATAAAAGGAGGGCTGATATGGTATTGTCCTCTTCTCTTTTTTTTTTTTTTTGATGAAAACCATTTTGCTGCTACAACTGCCATCATTGCTTCAACCCAATTATTGTTATTGATTAACATTGACGTGTATGTTTCTAGTCTAAAAGCGAGAAATGGCAAATCAGCCCTCCTATTTTAACTGTCGTGCAGATCAGTCTTTCGCGCGCCGACATGACAGTGTAATGTGCTGCCATGTCGGTGTTTTTATGAGCTGATTTGCATGATTCTAAAAAATGGTGGCCAATTTGAAATGCCATTTTAAAAGCTCTGAAAAAAAAATCAGCTTTCCAACCCATACATTCCATTCCAAGCTCTCAAAGGCTCTGCAAAAACATCAGCATTACTGCCACTGCAACGACTGCGGTCTGTCGATAAGAGTTAAAAGATAAAGAATAATTAAGAAGATAACTCAAATAATCTACTACAATTTTTTTCACAAAGCCAACGATAAAAAATTTACTAAAATGCTAAAGAATATAACTCTCAGTTAACTCTTTTTGTAAACCAAGGTCAAAATATGATCTCATCTTGGATTATAATAAATCCTCTAAATTTTACTTTTAATTATTCTTCAATAAGTGTTGAAAATAGTAAATTAATCGTTCAGCTTTATTAACGGCTCGCCACGTGACGTCTTCGATGTGTCATAGAGCAGATTAAATTCATGCAATATCATATATATTTTAAAAATACTATAATGAAATGCTCGTTAGATACAAATCATAAGCCATAGTTTTTATATTTTGTTTCTACAATAGAAATACTTTCGAGTATCTACGAATGTGTATGAACATCAATAAATACTAACGATACATACAAGTATTTACGAATACACGCGAACACCCAAACAACGTGAGTTTTTTATGTGTTCGTAGATGTTCATAAATATTAATGAGTGTTTATAGGTATTTATGAAGTTGGTATGTGTTCGTATAAGTTTACAATGGTATCTTTAATAATTTGACACGTTGAAGGAGATATTTTGGTCAAGCGTACAAAATAGTTAAATTTAATTAAGAAGAGTGCAAAAAATAAAAATGTCTATAAAAATTTAGTAACCAGAATCTATATTTATAAAGATATTTGAAATGAAATCCGACACCTTCTCTTAGGAAGTACTGACATGCCATGATCATTGGTTCAACTCCCACCTAACTTGTAATTTATTTAGCTTAATCGCCTTGTAATTTATTAAAAACTTTTAACAAATCCACTTTTTATTTAAAATTCTTTACAAATCTTTTCAGTCTGAAAAGTATTTCATTAATATATATCTAAAAAATTTGTAATATAAAAATAATATTTTGAGAAAACAAATAATTTAATATAAATTTTTTTAAAGAAATATTCGAAGACATCAAATTCTTAATAAATTAGTAAATAATTTGTAGTTTTAAACTTTCTATTTATAACTAGTTTCTATAGAATTTAAAATATTTTATTTTTAGTTATAATTTTTTTATGTAAAAATTTTGTTAACTTTTTTTTTTTTTATAAGTAAGCGATTTTATTAACCAAACTAGAAATATAAGAGAGTTTTAAAATTAACGTGTGGTTATTACTATATGACATTACTAACACAAATAAAAGAAGAACTTGTAAAAAAATATACTAAGGACTTAACATTCATTTATAAACATATAGGCTTCAATCCTTTTCATTCAAGCAAGCTTTAGACTTATTCATCACTCATAGGATTCAGTTGCTTTCAGTTCCAACTTCTGACTTCTCAAACAAATCTAATCACTATTATTCTTGTTCTCAACAGATATTCTTCACACAGACTAACAGATTCAGAAAACTTTCATTTTTGCAATTATTATCAACATCTACAGCAATCAAAAGATTTTGTAAAATCTGTCCATGAGCATATCTATGACTTCAGTAAAATACAGAACGAAAGCATATATTTGTTGAATGGATCAGAATAAAAAATTTAGACTATCAGAAAAGACATGTAAGCTATTACATGATTTCATTACTCTATTGCACCACGTTCAGGACTGCTAAGATCTTACTAAAACTAAATGCTCTCCACTGGATAATAACTCACAAGAAAACTATAAAGTGAAAGACCCATGTATAATCATACTAATTTACTCAAAAAATACTCTTTAAAATTTGAACATGTTGATGAAATTGTTGAGAAAGACAAACTCTTTTATTAATGAACAGTAACTAAATTATCTACTTATAACATGTATTTAAAAAAAATAAACATACAAAAATTTTTTTTTCTCTTAAACGAGTAAAAGTTTTGACATTCCATGTCACCTCTCATCTCTCATACATGTATTATCACATTCCTTTTACTCTCTCTCTTTCACGTCGGAATCTTCTCTCTCCCCTCTGATACCTTGTATCTCCCATGTCTCCTATATCCTATATCACCTCTTCTATCTCATCTGTTATAACACCATATGTATTTTAAGTTATATTTTGTTAAACTTTTTTTTTTACGATACTTTTTTTTTATAGAATTTTAAAAATATTTTATTTTTAGTTATATTTTTTGTATGTAAAAATTTTGTTAACTTTTATATAGAAATTTTGAAAAATAAAAATAAGTGGACATTAATTAAATGATTTACTTATAACATGTATTCAAAAAAAATTAAAAAAAAATGCAAGTTTTACTTTTTTTTTTTCTCTTAAACGGGTAAAAGTTTTGACATGCCATGTCACCTCTCATCTCTAACACATGCATTAACACATTCATTTTATCATTTCTATATCACGCCAGAATCTTCTTTTTTCCCTCTGATACCTGTATCTCCCACGTCTCCTGTATCACATCTTCTCTCACATCTGCTATCACACCATCTGTATTTTTAGTTAACGAAATTTGAGAAATACAAACTCTTTTATTAATGGACAGTAAATAAATAATCTACTTATAACATGTATTTAAAAAAAATAAGCTTGCAAGTTTTACTTTTTTTTCTTTTTACTGTTAAACAAGTACAAGTTTTGACATTCCATGTCACCTCTCCTCTCTTATACATGTATTATCACATACCTTTTACCCTTTTTCTTTCACGCCGGAATCTTCTCTCTCCCCTTTGATACCTTGTATCTCCCATGTCTCCTATCTCCTGTATCACCTCTTCTATCTCATGGTATCACACCATATGTATTTTAAGTTACCTTTTGTTAAACTTTTTTTTTTTTTTGCTATACTTCCTTTTTTATAGAATTTTTAAAATATATTATTTTTAGTTATATTTTTTATATATAAAAATTTTGTTAACTTTTATATAAATATTTTGAAAAATAAAAATTAATGGACAATAACTAAATGATCTACTTATAACATATATTTTAAAAAAACCAAACATGCAAGTTTTACTTTTATGTTTTTTTTTCTCTTAAACGAGTAAAAGTTTTGACATTCCATATCACCTCTCATCTCTCACACATGTATTATCAGATTCATTTTGTTCATCTCTCTATCACACCGGAATCTTCTCTCTCCCCTCTGACACCCTGTATCTCCCACGTCTCCCATCTCATGTATCACCTCTTCTATCTCATCTGGTATCATACCATATGTATTTTAAGTTACCTTTTGTTAAACTCTTTTTTTTTTATATACTTCTTTTTTATAGAATTTTTAAAATATTTTATTTTTAGTTATATTCTTTATATGTAAAAAATTTTGTTAATTTTTATATAAATATTTTGAAAAATAAAAATTAATGGATAGTAACTAAATGATATACTTATAACATGTATTTAAAAAAAACCAAACATGCAAGTTTTATTTTTTTTTTCTTTTTTCTCTTAAACGAGTAAAAGTTTTGACATCCATGTCACCTCTCATCTCTCACACATGTATTATCATATTTATTTTGTTCCTCTCTCAATCACGTCGGAATCTTCTCTCTCCCCTCTGACACCCTGTATCTCCCACGTCTCCCATCTCATGTATCACCTCTTCTATCTCATCTGGTATCATACCATATGTATTTGAAGTTACCTTTTGTTAAACTCTTTTTTTTTTAATACTTCTTTTTTATAGAATTTTTAAAATATTTTATTTTTAGTTATATTTTTTGTATGTAAAAATTTTGTTAATTTTTATATAAATATTTTGAAAAATAAAAAGTAATGGATAGTAACTAAATGATCTACTTATAACATTAATTTAAAAAAAAAAACCAAAAATGCAAGTTTTACTTTTTTTTTCTTTTTTCTCTTAAACGAGTAAAAGTTTTGACATCCATGTCATCTTTTCTCTCTCACACATCTATTATCATATTCATTTTGTTCCTCTCTCTAGCACGCCTGAATCTTCTCTCTCCACTCTGACACCCTCTATCTTCCACGTTTTCCATCTCCTGTATCACCTCTTCTATCTCATCTGGTATCACACCATATGTATTTTAAGTTACCTTTTGTTAAACTCTTTTTTTTTTATTTACTTCTTTTTTATAGAATTTTTAAAATATTTTATTTTTAGTTATATTTTTTGTATGTAAAAAAATTGTTAACTTTTATATAAATGTTTTAAAAAATAAAAATTAATGGACAGTAACTAAATGATCTACTTATAACATGTATTTCAAAAAAAAAAAAAAAACCAAACATGCAAGTTTTACTTTTTCTTTTCCTTTTTTTTTCTTAAAGGATTAAAAGTTTTGACATTCCATGGCACCTCTCATCTTTCACACATGTATTATCATATTCATTTTGTTCCTCTCTCTATCACGCCAGAATCTTCTCTCTCTCCTCTGACACCCTGTATCTTCCACGTGTCCCATCTCCTGTATCACATCTTCTCTCTCATCTGCTATCACACCGTCTGTATTTTTAGTTACTTTTTGTTTAACTTTTTTTTTTTATAGAATTTTAAAAATATTTTATTTTTAGTTATAATTTTTGTATGAAAATTTTGTTCACTTTTATATAAATATTTTGAAAAATAAAAATTAATGGACAATAACTAAATGATCTATTTATAATATGTATTGCAAAGAAAAACCAAACATGCAAGTTTTACTTTTTCTTATTTTTTCTTTTAAACGAGTAAAAATTTTGACATGTCATGTCACCTTCCTCTCTCGCATGTATTATCACATTCATTTTACCCTCTCTCTATCGCGCTGGAATCTTCTCTCTCTCCTCTGACACCTTAAATCTCCCACGTCTCCAATCTCCTGTATCACTTCTTCTCTCTCATCTGCTATCACACAATCTGTATTTTTAGTTAGTTTTCGTTAAACTCTTTTTTTTTGCTATACTCTATCAACCTCTGTCACCCTTCTTTCTCTTACCTATTTTAAAATTTATTTAAATTATATTTTATATTTAAAAAAAATTCTAAAATGCTTGTTTTGACGCAAAAAGTTATATTTATACCTTTCCTTTAAAAAATTACTTGATAACAAAATCAAAAAAAGTTGCGACTTCCTCATTCACTAATGGTTAAGCATTGTTTTTTTTCCTCTAATTTCTATAATTTGAATCATAATGCAAATTATGCAATGAACAAATAATTAAACAAAAAAAAATTATTTGTTCGAGTCTAAGAGACGAAGGAGACTGAATTATGTTGCTAAGCACAATCAAAAGAACACACTCGACAGTTCAATTCTATTATATAATGTTATTAAATAGTTTACAACTACGTAAATATTTTCATATAAACTAATTTATTTTACATATTTAAACAATGAATGTTTTATTGAGGAAAAATATATATGATTATCTAGGCAATATATGGCTATTGAGAAAAAAAATATTTAATCGCATATTGTGGTTATGTATGGATTCATTTTTTTTTGAGAAAACATTTATCGATTCATTTATCCGTTAAGATAGGGGTGTTTAAATCGGATCGGATCGGATCCGATTTTGAAAAGGCAGATCGATTCCCATGACACCATCTCTTGGAAGTTCTAACATTCTCTCATCTTAGGTTCAATTCCCACCTAACTTGTAATTGTTTCGGGGATAATTACCTATAATATTTTGGACTAGTTCGTAAAAATTAACTTTCACTAGTAAAAAAGAGAAAAGAAAAAAAAAAAAATACTATAATGCAGCGCTCGTTAGATAAAAAACATATGTAAAGCCAGAGTTTTTATATTTTGTTTCTACGATGGAAATTCATACCAATATTGCCGTTTATTAAGGTAGTATAAATATGGGTCCATACTAGTGAGCTTAACTTAAAACTATTTCTAATCCCATGTATAGGCTTAAGATGGCTTGATCAGCTCGTTGCAATGATTCAACTTCTTGAAATATGCTCACTCTAATTTTGTGAAGACACTTGGAATAAAAAATAGGGCGTTTCTGTTTTTTTTCTGGTCCTTAATAGAATTTGGTCATTTTATACTCTCCTAATTTATTTTAGTCAAAATGTTCTTCTTTATCAACGTATATTTGCTTCATGCTAATATAGTAAGTTCTTCCAAAATAAGAGCCCAATTGAAAACCTCTACAATACCGTACCATTTCGCAAAAGTCTATTTTTTTGGGAGTCTCGCTGTAAATTTTTTTAAAATAAGTCTCTGTCTTACCGAATCAATATAAAATAATATATATATATATATATATTATTTTCAGTTCAATCTGAGAATATCCTATTTTCAGCTAATATTTCAACCGTTGATTTGCTTGATCTAACCGTTAAGTGTTAAAATTAAATCTCAGCCGTTAAATCAAGCAGATCAACGGCTGAGATGTTAGCTGAGAATAAACTATTCTCAGTCGAGCTAAAAATAGCCCCCCTCTCTCTCTCTCTCTCTCTCTCTCTCTCTCTCTCTCTCTCTCTCTCTCTCTCTCTATATATATATATATATATATATAATACACACACACAGACACACATCTACGCTTCCCGCGCTAATCTTGCACGCGCGCGAGCTCATGGCGTCATCCCCCGGCGCTGCTGCCGACGACAGCGCCGAAGAGTGGTGGGATAGCGATCATCAGCAGCAGCAGCAGTTCCAACGGCCGCGATTCTTTGATCGCAAGGCTAAGGCGGCGTGCTGGTCTAAAGCTGATGTCGTGCCGGGGCGACACCCTGAGCGATGGCGGATGGACTCCGCCGGCAATGTTGTCTGCAAGCGGTTCGTCAATTGCCATGGTTGCATGTGCTATGAATACGACCATATTGTGCCATTCTCTAAAGGTTTGTCTCAAAACATTTGATTTTAGTTTGCCTACCACCTGTTTGATCTTTTATTTCTGAGAGCTGTGAAGTTTGTTGATGCTTTTGAGCTAACGGGTTCATTTCTGAGGGTTGTTGGAATTATGAATAAGCTTTTGTTCCTCTTGTTAGAGTATGCATAACTATGTCTTTACTACTGTTACATGTTTAGGGCAGTTTGATGTCGACATGTCAACGCATAAGTCATCTGTGTCCAGAGAAGAAAAAAAAGTGGGGTGTGCTGGAAGGGCTTATGCTCAATCTTTTGTGCTCGTCGATCTTCCATCACTATTCCCTCCAAGCCTCTGATCTCCATTCCCTCCAAGTCTCACTCCAAGAGTCATCGATCCTCCATCTCCACCATCCATCTCTGATCATCAAGCCGGAGAGGGTGTTCCTCACATATTGCCCACTGTTAGTACACAAAAAAAGTGACCCTAGCAGCAGCTGGTGGAGTGAGCCATACTTTTGTTCTTAATTCAAGTCTTTCATCCTCCAGCTTGAGGAGCTTACTTAAGCTTTTCTGACAGTCGTTATCTCGATTCCCCTCCAAGTTTCACTCCAAGAGTCTTCATCTTACATTTTTGCCATCCATCACTAGTAATGTAGCAGGAGAAGGTGGATCTCACCCATCTGTTGGCACACAAAAGGAGTGACCCTAGGAGCAGCTGGTGGAGTGACCCATACTTTTATTTCATAATCTATGAATTGTGAAACATGCACTAATTTTGCAGTTAAGATATGAATTACCAGTGTTAGAATAAAGATGCTTGCAAATATAGGCCTTAAGAGATGAAGTTACCACCTGTTTAACCTACTATGCAGCGATTGTTAGTTTGTTCGATCAGAGAGTTAAGTATGTCCAAGTTGGAGTTATGACTTTTTATATAGTGTGGCACTTTTTCTGTATTCTAAAGGTGGTTGCTATGTCGTTACCTATTTTTCTATGCCTACCAAGTGTTTGGTTGTTTAACTTCTATAGTTGGAAAGTATCTGGATGTTTGTCAGACTTAGGATTGTGTTTCTAAGGAAAAAACTACTCACCCCCAACAAACTACCCAACAAACCACACACAACTAATCTCCACCACACACGCATCTCGTGATCCGCACAATTTCCTAGTGATCCGCAAAAAATATCAAAATTACAGATATACCCATCGTGATGTGTGGTCTTGATTGTGCCACATCAGCATGTGTGGTTTCTTGGGGGTGCATAGTAAAGCCCTTCTTTTAAATATCTGCAATTATGTAAGAAGATATTCACCATTAATTTGCCTAACAACTTCCTACTTTATTATGTCTGCGAACTGCAGGATGTGGGAAACACTAAGCACTTAGGATGGTATTTTGGCCTGATTGGATTAATGTTTTTAGCTTTATGGTTCATAAATGGTATTATCCTCTAGGTTCTACTTGCTGATCTTCTGGTTGGTTATGGACGGTACAGCTGGTGTTGTTCTGTGAGAAGTAGCGTTTTTACCACTTCTATAAATAATGAGGAAATTGTAGCAAATTGAGTTAGCATAGAAGTGTGTGAAAGTATTGTGTTTACTTATAGCTTTAAAATTAATGGGAAAACTGATGTTGAAACTATAAATATTTCTACTTTTGGTGACTTCAGAGGATGAGAAAGAAAGTGGGAAAAGTAAATATATAACATGACAAATTCAAGGGAAACTGAAAAATGTCTTTTCACTTAGCCAATTAGATGTAAACCAACACGTCTACATCCATTTGGTACACCGAACTTCGCACCAAGTGTCAATTTATGATCATACATTACTTTTAATCGTTTTTATAACAGTCTAAAACTTGTGTCTACTAATTCTAACAAGCTTTATCAAATTATGTCAAAAAGTATCATTGTAGAGTGCTATATTTATATTAATTCATGTGAAGGAAGAAAAACTAATATAATTTAATTATATATTCAATATAAATTAGTAGATATAAGTTATAAGTATTAAATGGGTTGAAATACCCTTAATAGTTAAAAGTAGTGGATAAATGACCACAAATTCGGATTTGGGTCGCAGTTCGGTGTACCAAGTTGATGCAGAGGATCTGTGTTTGATGAAACACCAAAACTCACTTTTTTACTTTTCCATTTTTGTAGAATTGGATGAACTAAACAGCCTAACGACCAAGTTCAGATTCTGTAATGTTCCACAAAAATCAGGGTAGTTGTTTGCCAATTTTGTATGTCTGTAATAGTGAATATGTCATACCGATTCCTTTTACGTCCTCTCTTTACCTTGTTGCTCTAATTGGCGTATTGCTTTGTTCTTTTAACTACCAAATATGATAGGTATTAGCATTGTCTGGAAATGGTACCTATTTGTAAACTTTGTCTTGAGAAAGTTGAGCGCTTGTTCTTACATCATACGTTTCCTATTTTGTAAGAGGCCTTGTCTTTGGTACAACCATAGAGGTGATGATTGGAAGATGTGTGTGTTTAGGTGGTGAATCAACAGCTGAGAACTGCCAAATTCTCCAAACAAGGGTGAACCGGTATAAATCTGATAAAGAGGGTTTGGAGAAGTCAGAGCTAAAGGCTTTCTCTTGTGACATTAAATTCTCGGGTATGGTACTGTTTTAATATTATGGCCTTTACACACATTGCAGTAGATGGTTTTGCTAGTTCATGCATCCTTCTACCTTCTTTTAATTTTAATATATATATATATATATACAGTATTACTATTATTATACTAGTAGAAATTATGATAATCTGAGCAATTTGGTATATTTGTTTTAGAAGTATAAGCAGCTTTTCAGAGCTAGTTTTAAAATACATCTCATTATGCCCCAATCTTTAATGAACCACCTTTCTTTGTATAAGAAAAAACAAAATGGGCATTTCTGCTATGAGTCATCTCCGCTTCTTCCAACTGCAGGGATTTTGAGTCTACTGTTTCTATTCCTATGTATTCATGGTGTGCTATCAATATAATTGTTGTATGTCATAAGATGAACTCCAAATTTGCTGACGCCTAACTATATATGGTCGCCTCATAGCGGACCATTTATGTAATGTTCTCTTGACGACAAGTTGCTCGCTCCTCATTTTGGGATGGCCTCATGCCCCAAATTCATGCCTTTTCAAGATTCAAATTCCCATCTTGTACTATTTGGCTAATTTTATTTCACAGTCATAACCCCTCGTCTCTCTCTTTCTTAAAAAAAGTAGAATATGTAAAATCACTAGGTTTGTTGAGTGCCTTGTACATCGTAATTTTGGGGTGAGATGAGGTTATGTTTTGATGAGGACAAAGAATTTTGTTATGACTCTCTCTCTTTCTCTGTGTGTGTGTGTGTGTGTGTGTGTGTTCCAACCCACCAATTAAATGGGACATGGGTTGTTCCCGCGATAAACAAAATTCCAGTCAAGAGTCCCGCCGGGTCGTGGTCTGGGGAGGGTAGGTATACGCAACCATCCTCCGAATGAGGCTGTTTCTATAGGACCATCGGCCTATAAAATACAAATCCAAGACATACAGACAGTACGCACACAATTTCGCAGAACCAAAAAAAATCTCACCGAGCATACTCCACCCAAGCATAAACCACTCATACATAGTATAAAAATAGTAATTATAAAAGCATATAGAGGTATGAATGAATGCATAAACATAAAAATAAAATAGAAAGCAAATAAGGGAAAAATAAATACAAAATAAAATAATAGGCGCAATGTTATCTAAACTTCATTGTACTAATGTAAATTCTACGTCGCCACTCCGCTCGATCAAGAACTATGTCTTCGTCTACTTTTAGAAAGGTAAGGTCATATTGGATGGTTTCTCTCCTACTCTTTGTAGGCCGACCATTTTTTCTCCACTTGTTTAGCTTTAACATTTTATAACTGGTGTAGTTGTTGGTTTCCACTTAACATGTCTAAACCATTATAACCATATTTCTCTCATCTTATATGGAGGCCGCCTAAAGTTCTCATCTGATCACTTCATTCCAGATTCTATCGTTAAAAAAGTGGCCACAAATCCAACGCAACATCATCATTACCGCTTTGTTCATCTGCTAAGTATGCTGACACTTAACCGACCATCTTTCGGAGTCATATAATATAGCTAGTCTTATAGCATGACGATAGTACTTACCTTCAGTTCGATGGGAAACTTTCTCTCGCACAGGATCCCCAACCCCGTCCTCCATTTCAACAATCCAACTTTTTTTGGATGACTAATGTCTTTGTAGATTTTTCCATTCTCTTGTAAGTTGGAGCCTATGTACTTGAAACAAGTCTTCTGAGGGATACTCTCGATTCCCAACTTTATGTCACACTGCTCATGTGTGGTAGCGGGGTTAAACTTATATTCCATCTTGGCTCTGCTTAAACTCTGATTCTAGAGGCATTCTCCATTGTTCAAGCTTAGCGCAAACCCCTCCTTAGTGCCATCAAAAAGCACAATGTCATCTGCAAAAAGCAAGCACCAGGGAACGTCATCTTGAAATTGTCTTATCAGCTCATCCATAACTAAGGCAAACAATAAAGGGCTTAAGGCCGAACGATGGTGTAGGCCAATTGTAATAGGAAAGGCTTCTGAATCACTTTTGGCTGTCCGAATGTACATAACAATGTTCTCATACATATCTTGGATAGCTTTAAAATAAGCGATACAAATCCCTTTCTTATCTAGGATGCACCACAAAACCTCTCTAGGAACCCTATCATATGTTTTTTTAAGGTCAATGAAAACCATATGTGAGTGGTTCTGTCGTTTCTGGTAGAAATCTATTGTACTTATGAGAAGGTGAATCGCTTTTGTGGTTGATCTTCCTGACATAAACCTAAACTGATCGTCGGATACACACGGCTGCTGTCGTAGTCTCCTCTCTATGACTCTCTCGCATAGTTTCATGGTATGACTCATGAGTTTAATGCTGCGGTAATTAGAACATTTTGTACATCATCTTTGTTCTTGTAGATTTGGACAAGAATACTCTTCCTCCACTCATCTGCATTCTTTTAGCCGATAAGACTCTGTTAAACAGTTTCGTAAGCCAGATGACACCTATTTTCCCGAGAGATTTCCAGGCTTCTATTGATATGCCATCCTGTCCGACCGCTTTACTCCTCTCCATCTTTTTCAACCCTCATGCAATTCACATTTGTTGTTGCGTATGTAGTACATACAGTTTTGAGACTTGTAAGAGTCGTTATGTAGCTCGCCCAAGCAGACTTCGGAGTCGCCGGTCTCATTCAAGAGTTTAGAAAATAACTCTTCTATCTATCTTTAATCTGCATATCGCCAACCAGAATCTGTCCATCCTCCCCTTTGATACAATTAACCTGATCCAAATCTCTGGTTCGTCTTTCTTTCACCCTTGCAACTCTATAGATCTCTCTTTCCCTCCTTGGTGTCCAGTCTTCTATAGAATTCATCGAAGGATCTAATCCGGGCTTCGCTGGCTGCTCTCTTCGCCTCTGTTCTGGCTTGGTTGTACTTCAATCTGGTCTCTTGCATTTGTTTCTGACCCACTCTTGGTAGCTAGTTCTCTTCAGTTTTAGCGTGTCCTGCACTTCCTCGCTCCACCACCACTCGCTACCTTCGTCCACATCTCTTCAGCATCTCCCACAAAATCCCAGTCGCGTTGGACAATGACCAACTCTCGGAAGCGCAAGACGTTGTCCCCCTGTAGATCTCTCCAGCGTGTGCGTGGGCATGCCTGTCCACAATTCATGTTCACCTTAAGGTCTAGGATAACCAATTTATTGCGCTGCTAAGTCCCCCCTACGAATGGCCTTGCAATCCGAACAGTTTCTCCTCTCCGATAATCTCATCAGGATGTAGTCGATCTGGGTTTTTTGCACTTCCACTCTCAAAGGTAATCCAATCCTCGTTGCTTTTCTTGAAGAAAGTATTCGTAATCATAAGGTCGTAGGCAACAGCAAAATCCAGAGTTGCCTTCCCCTTAGTGTTGCAAACCGTGCGGGCCGGCCGGCCCGCACGGTGCTAAATGCGGGGCGGGGCGAGCCGGCTCGGCCCGCCCCCTAGTTACGCCGGCCCGCCGAGCCGAGCCGGCCTAAATAAATAAATAAAAAGTATATGTGGGCCGCGGGCCCCCCGCCAGCACGGCTCGCCGGACCGCGGGCTTTTTTTGTACCTCTACTTCCCCTCCTTTTTCTAACATCGTAACCAAAGACACCGTGGCAGGAGGTGTATCTTTATGCTTCTTTTCCCACATGGCCATTCAGATCCCCGCCGAGAATGATGCCTTCGTCAGGTGGGATACTTTGGAATAACTCATCGAGATCCTCGCAGGTGGGTTTTCCCCGTGGTCTAAGGTTCAAATCCTACATGGGTTGTCTAACTGGTGGCCTTCCTACTTTTTTTGTTCTTTTTTTGTGTGTGCGTGTGTATGATCCTGTTCCTTCTTCTGCATTTGTTTATCCAGATCCTATATTCCCTCGGCAGTCTTTTCTTAATTTGTTTTTCGACAAATTCATTATCCGTCAGATCTTCATTATAGTTATCTTTTCTAACAAAATATAAACATTATTTTCCTTTGGCCAATAATTAAAGTTTATCTCGACATTCCAGATAAGGAGCTAGATGTAGTCGAGATGGCAGTGTACGGGGATATCATCCGACCGGGCAAGGAATGCCGATGCCGCACTGTTGCTGAAATGCTCGGCAAGGTAAAATCAAAGAACCGAATGGCTGCTTGTGAATTGCCTTATAAAGAGGCTTCCTAGCAGGATGACAACCTTGAGCTCCATATGACGTGTAAAATGCTGATAATTGTTCATTAATTATCAAACTTGATGCACGAATTTATTTTTTTAGTTGTTCATTAATTTGACATTTATTCCGTCCATCTGGTAGTTGGAGCATCTAATAAGAGACTTGCAGCTCACAATTTTCATTGTGTGGAATAGCCGTTAACAAGGTTGGCAGGACCCATCATTTTAGTGAGTTCAGAAAACATAAAAGCGTTAAAATTAGGAGGTATAAAAATATAATTTTAGATTATAGAATATATAAATGAATGCCCTTCAACCTATGTAGCACGGACACTCCAAAAATATCGACGTGTCCGTGTCAGACACGACACTCTTCAGACACGTCCGAACACGTATCGGACAGCCACGTGGCGTGTCCGGAAAAAAATTAAAATGAAAAATCGGACACGTGTGTCGGACACTTCATTCGGCTTGTCTGACACGCGTGTCAGTATTTATATCATTTTTTTAAGAATTATTTTTTATTTTTTTATTTTTATAGAAGAGTTAAGTATTATTTGTAGTAGTAGTAAGTAATATAATATAATTATGCATTCATATATTATTTTATTTTTTTTAGTTTTAGTTGATATAATTAGACTCTTAATGTTTAGATTTATTTCAAGAACGCGAAATTATATTATATATAGACTTAATATTGAATGTCATTATATTCATTAATATTTAAATATTTAATATAAATTATATTTTAATTATTTAAATTTTTTATTATCGTGTCCGAACCGTACCCGTGTCTTATTTTTTTTAAAAAATTGTCGTGTCGCCGTGTCGTGTCCCCGTGCCCGTGTCCGTGTTCGTGCTGCCTAGCCTTCAACCAGGGGCGGAGGCAGCTCACTGGCAGGGTAGTCAATTGACTACCCTGCCTTGGCTGCCTCTATATATGTATATATATATATATATATATATATATATATATATATATATATAAAGTGTTGTGTACAACTTAGCGTAAGAATAATTGTAACCGGAGTGGTTCTGTTAGTTTCTGTTGCTGCACGATGAGAATTTGAATCCACCTGCATCGTGCGGAAGTTTTTTTTTTTCTTTTTTCTTGAACAAAGTAACTCACTCTAAATTCTACTAAATTACACCCGCTGCCGTTCAATTTTTTGAGCAGTAAAGTATCTGTTTAGAAGTATTTGTTGAAAAATCTTTAACATTAAAAGTAAATTTTTATTAGATTTATAATTTTTATGTTGAAATTTTATTTCGACATAAAATATTTTAATATAGATATTTTGGGATTCCAAAACTTAACGAGTTTGAGATAGGTTTCAAAAATATTTGTAAGCTTGTTAAACTTTAGAGTCGCGTAAGATATTTTCATAAATATTTTTTAAAATAAATATTAACATAAAAATTGTAGATCTTTATAAAAGTTGTAAATCTCATTAAGATATACAATTTTTGTGTTATTTTTTTTTTTCAAAAGAAATGCT
Organism: Xerophyta viscosa; assembly: GCA_002076135.1. Lineage (NCBI taxonomy): Eukaryota > Viridiplantae > Streptophyta > Magnoliopsida > Pandanales > Velloziaceae > Xerophyta > Xerophyta viscosa. Next base: position 1,269,219 of record MJHO01000001.1, read on the forward strand.
CACATAAATTTGTTTTTATTTTCTGATAAAATTTTTTTGGTATATGGTTGGAGTGTAAGGCATTTCTCTTTTTTCTTTAACAGCACAATATTTTAGCTTGTAAACTTTTGCATATAGTATTTTATATTTAAACACCCTTTATATAAAATTTCTAAGCCAAGTGGAAATACAATTTATTACTATTTAAAAAAAAATAATTATTAAGACTTTAAAATACCGTGACAACCCAATTTTTACTTTACTCTTAACTATATCAAAATACCGAGACACGTTGGTCGCCACCGCTGCAGCTGTGAGTTCTTGATTCTGACTACCCTGCGGTAATTTTCTGGATCCACCACTGCCTTCAACTATTGAAGTGTCGTAAAGGCCGAATTATCTATTACATAATGCGAAATCCATAGACTTTAAACTTGGCAGTTCATAAATATTTTTTTGTCACTGTTCATATTTCATTGCCGACACCGTATGCTGCTGCTAGCGGGCATCGTTCCATCAGTAGCAACACACACATCCACGGGATATGATGACGATGTGAAAAGATTTTTGGTTAGTAAATAGGGATTGGTGTCTTTTGGGATATGTAATAGATAATTAGGCTACTGCAAGTTATATTCTATTTAAAAAAAGAAGAAAAGGTTCACATGTTGATGGTAAAGCCATTGAAAATCAGTGCATTTGCTCAACAATTTGAATGCGAATGCTTTTAAGTGCTGTTTTTGTCTTAGTAAATTTCCCGCACGTGGGTTTTAACTGTTGTTGATGAACTAAAAATAAGTTTTACTTGCACAAACGGGTATCTGGTTCTCACTTTGGGCACAATCTGCCCCCCACTACTGTTTCTTTTCTGTACGATTGTCTTCCAAATATCACTTCTTTTGGTCCGTGACCGTTAAATTCGATTTATATTCTATATTTTGGTCGGAGCATAATCATATAATAGTTCATTCCAACTCATAATTATTAGATTTGAATTTCCGGCCTATAGCAACCAAGAGCAATTATATTTCAGTATATAATTTTGCTAATCAACGAGAGGCAAAATTTTTTGAATACAATAACTTTTGATACTACTGCAGATATTATTTTCTAATCATAATTCATCAAACCGTATTAAATCGGAACCACGAATATGAAATAAAACTCCGGTATGATATGCGTTCCGAATTAGACGTAAAGTATTAGTATTTTATCCGGCCACTATATTAGCAACTCCAGCTACAAATTTACTGAAATTATTTATTTTTCATTTCAGGACTATCTATGAGATTCGAATCTACTATATGTATTTTATAAAATACTGAATATTGAAAGCCAATATTTCATGACTTAATATTGGAAGCCACTGTATTCTTTTTTGATCAGTGAAGTTGTTGGGAGACTGTGATGGAAATGTGTGCCCCCCAAACTTTGACCCATCTTATCTCTTAATTTCTCATCAATTGCATTTTAAAAGAGAGGGAATTTCTTGTTTCCCTAATCCCATAAGTTTGAGTATCTCTCTTTAAGAAACTTGTCAAAATTGCATGGGTTCGAATCCGGCCTCTTTGCATTCATAGCGAATGCTCTCATGGCTCCTTGGCGTCGGTATCTTTCAATACTTAGTATTCGGATCTTGCGATTCCTTAAATTATTATTATTATTTTATATTTGTAATGATTGTACAATATAAGGGGACCAACCATAAGAATATATGGTGAAATGTAAAAAAGATGACCCTGACCTTGTTTTTCGAATTAACGGAGATATTTTCGCCCTGATTTATATTAAGTATGGCGTGACAACTAGTATAATATTCGCACTAAACATAATATTTCTTCTATAGAGCGTGCCCATCGACTCCCTTATGCCATAACGGACAGATATGCAATAAAAAGCTTCGGAATGGGTGCAAGTCATGATCGAAGGAGGAGATGAGGGTGCTAGCTAGGATGATAAATAAGGCACCGTCCATTTATTATTTTGAATAATATGGTAGTCTTTTATCATTTTTATTCGACATCGCCAATGATTTAGAACTATATATATTAGTTTGAATGCATGTCAGGATCATAACACCTCTAAAATAAAATCACTCTTTGTCTTTTACTTCTGTACAACTAATTCATGAAAATGATTGAGAAAGTTATTAAAATGACAAATCAATTGCATAATAATACTTTTTTTTGGAATATTATCTTATCTTAAAAAAAATCATACTTTGACCCTTTAAAGAAAAACATTATACTCCCAAATATTTTTAGCTTGCCATGATCACTAATTTAGCTCGTCTGGAATTCGTATTTAGCTCATTCGGAGATTTCAATCGGAACACTACGATACAAGTACTGGCAACATTATATTATCCGTTTAAAATACTAAACTAGCTGTGTAAAATACTTTGAATTTCCAATAAAAAAAATTTGTTAAAAAAGTCGACAATATATTAATTAATATGTACGAGTTTTAAAAGCAGTGTTTTCTTTTTCTCTTGACATTGTTGCTAATTTAACCAATGCCCTTACTGCTCTAAAAGTATGAGTAAGCGGTAATCTTCATTCATTTTAGGCAAAAAAAAGGGGCACAGGTATTAATTTTATGTATTATTTCCTCATAAATTTGAAAAGTCGACATTGATGATCTTAAGTATGTATGTAGGTTGCAAAGAAAACCATTTACAGGTGCCCATTGTGCAACGAAAAGTATTTACTGTTGGATTTAAAAATTAATTCTATTAATCTATTAAAATTTTAAATTTTAAAATATCGATAGAAGTTTTTTTTTTTAAAAAAAAATATTATATAAAAGATAAATAAATTTTGATATGTTATATAATTTTTATACTATATTTGGGTAGGCAAAATATTTCGACCCTTTCAACAATATTCGGATAGACAAGCTAAGATATCATCCGTATATGAACTCCATATCATCCGCAATACAAAAACAATACAAGAATTTGACGTAATCGGCTTTTCTTTTTCTACGATCATTACGAAATGACCAAAAAAAGCACAAAGCCTAAACTCTTTTGGGTGTTCAAAGTTTGATTTGTGATAAATTTTTCCTTTACACCGATTGTGAGATCTATAAATTAGACTTATTTCTACGTACAGACGATCATCCTCTTCGATTGCCCTAAAGAATTTTGAAATAATCGGCATTCTTTTTTACGATAATTATACGAAATTGTGAAAGAAAAAAAAAAAAAGCACAAAAACTAATTCTTTTGGGTGTTCAAAAGTTTGATTTGTGATAAACCAATCAACATATTGGCAGCATGCAATTTAACATCTAATTGTGGGTTTGGCGGAGCTTCATTAATGGATGTTGCTGTTGGGGCCATTTATATCTACCCCACTTAGGTGCTGATTAGCCGTCGCTTTTTGGCCAACAAAATGGTAAATGACCCACCCGAGGCGTCTAAAAATAGATGGTTAAAATTATTACCTCATAAAATAGATGTTTTACATTTGAATCTTATAAACGCCATCCGTAAAATATAGAAAATTTATCTCCTCTGTACTCTATGGAAGGGCAAATTTTATGGTGCGCGCCTGCGCACCATCATTTTGGTGTGCGGGCGCGCTAAAAAAGAAAAAGAAAAAAAAATTATCGAATTTTTTTGGAAAAATTTTCAACATAAAAGTGGTAAATCTTGATGAGATTTATAAATTTCATGCTGACAGTTTTTTCAAAAAATATATTTCTAAATAAGTGTTTTAGAATTCCAAAGATTAACGGATTTGATGTGGATTTTAAAACTATTTTAATACCCATTAATTTTGACTGGTTGCTCACAACACGCTCACAACTCACCATATTTCCTCCGTCTGGTTGCTCTTGTCCAATTCTTTTGTATGGTTAAGCGACTGTTCCTCTGCTTCGGCTTGACCAGAGATCTTGAATTAGTCCGAAGTCCTAGTGGTTGGTCGTTGGTCTCCGTCCGAATCACTGAAAAGAGCCGGAGCGTCTCTGCCGCCACGTAGCAGGCCATACCGGTGGCTATATCAGTATCGAAACCGCAATTCGCTTTTGGTGGAATGATCAACGAGAATGCCAGAATGTTATAAGTTAAAGAAAAAATGGTAGCTGAGAACCAAAAGTTGTTTAATACAAGGATTTTGAAATACATCCCAAGTTGTCTAACAATGTAATACCTTTTTGGATCAGGCATTGAGATGATTTTTGGGCTAATATATAACAAATTATCCATGTCCTATATTGTAAAATTTACAAATAAAAATTGACTTATTTTTATCATCCAATGTTCATTGATGGATAATAAACTTCATAAAATTGATATTTTTAGTAATTTTGCTAACTCATGAGGCTGTAATTTTCTTATCCCCTAAATAAGTTAACTATAGAGGGTGAGTGACACACACTTACTCTTTGTCCCTGTGTTTCCTGATTTTCTGATTTTGGTTTATTTTGGAAATGATGAAATCTAGGTCCTCATGCTTATTAAGTGTTTTGAACTGTTTAAGAGTTTGGAAATATTTTGATGGATGGCATTTAAATTATGGTTAAGATCTTTATTTTGGGATGTTCTTTGAAGAAAGGAGGTATTAATCTTAGTGTCTATGGTTTTGTCCCTTGCTTGGTATAATCTTGATGTATTTAGCTTCTTCTCAAGAGATTAGATGTAAGAACCCAAGTATTAGTTTCCCATAAAATCTGGTGGAATCTATCTTTAAAAGATTTTGATTTTGATGTGGGCACTAGACTAAAAGTCTGGTTGGAAAATGGATATAAATGTTGTTGAATTAAGAAGAAGTTGTATGTGATTCCACACTTGTTTTGATAAAATTAAGTCCCGAGTATTCGAAGTCCATGAAATCGGATAGTATCTTCCCCAAAAAGGGTTTTGGAGATTATGTGGGTGCTCTCTAGAGAAGGGCTTTTACTTCCATGATTACCTAAGTAAGACTAGATAGAGCCGAGACCGGATGTTATCTCCTCTTGGATTAGAATATCCCTTGATTGACATCTTAATTGTTTTAAAAATGCCATCCTCAAAATACTTTCTTTCTTTTATCTGTTTCCCTCACTTAATAATGTGTTTTTAATGGACCTTTAGCTTTCTGATCTAGTATTTTATAAATCTGAAATGTGTGTGTACTGAGATAAACATTGTGATCTTTTTATTTACTTGTGTTGATTCAAATCTGGAAAGGATACTGCTGCCTTTGTTAACTGTTTTTGTAGATGAACTGTTGGAGGGAATTCTGTGATGGTAATAAATGTGATAGTAATGTCAACTGAGGTTTTATGCTGTGCTGGAATGACTGAGATCCTACTGGTTGACTGAAATAGTATTATCTGTGTTTGGAATGATACCTGTGGAAGTCTGCTGTGCTGGATTAACTCTGTATTCACCTGGACTCTGCTGTATTCTATGCGCTGAGACTGTAGCAGATTTTAGAAGAACTGGTCTGGATGGATTTGTGCTCAATGGATATGGACTTCAATGAAGACCTCAATGGATATGGACTTTTATAATGTTTTGGAATGAGAAGATGTGATTTAGAGTTCATATTTTTTTCAATATATTTTGTAGTTTGGGGTCCTGTATTCAGTCTCTAAGGCTGGTGATGTAAACATTGTTTGATGCTAAATATAAGTTCTTAATTACAAAAAAAAAAAAAAAAAAAAAAAAAAAAAAGTAATGGAATCTGTTCTCTTTCCAACTCCTTTTGTCAAACTTCACACACCTCCAATATAGATACAACCAAAAAAGAAATAAATAAATTATAAACTCAATATATAAATTACCCTCCTATTGTTTTTTTTGGGGAAAACTATAATATGATCTCTAACTTTCCTTTTTTTTTTTTTTTTTGTTTTACCGATCCTTTAACGTCGCCGATGTTCAAGATATATTAGCTAATCTAGCTAGAATTTAAAATTGCGTGGTGGATTAAGGCTTTCTGAGTCGTATCTTGCCGAACATGACTCATATAGGCACCATATGAGCATTTCATTTATCATTGACAATAAAAATTCATAAAATGTGTACATTTGTGTAAATGTAGAAAGTTAGAGGACTTAATTGTCTTTGCCAAAGTTAAGTTACTATACTGCAAAAAAAGAGAAAAGTTCTAAGGCTTGTGATTTTTCATTTCCTTTTTCAAAGAAAAGTATTAGAAGGTGCGCTATTCCAACTCTACTTAGATTATTATTTTATTTATAGCTTATTTTAACTATTTTTTTTTTTGGGGTTTGTGACCGTCAAATTTAATTTATATCCTACATCTCGATCGGAAACTAAGCGGAGCGATAGTTCCTTCCAACAAACACTTGCTGAAATTTAAACCCTCCAATTTATTCTTTAAAGAGGAGCAGATCGCGGTCACCTCCCAGCATCAAATCCCGTTAACCAACCGGTCAATATTAGTTTGTTATTTTTACTTTTTTTTTATCTCAGCCCCCGTCGATGGGAGCTCCCGGTGTCCAAAGCCTTCGGCCCGACTAATCCGGAGCGGAAGTCCAGAGAGGATTTAAGATGGCGCCAGTCCCCCTCCCCAGCTAGTGTCGGGTGTCCACGGAAATACAGCCTTTGCAAGGCTCAATCCCGCGATCAATCTCCACCGGACTCCTCGCCCACCACCCGGGCCACGGTCGCTGGGTTATTATTTTTACTTTAACTTGATGATAACCAGAGCTTTGCAGGAGTGCTCTTTTTTTCTGAAATCAAAGCTCTGAAATGTAAATAATCCAAATTTGTCTCCCACCGTGAGACTAAACCAACTAATAATTTTAAAGAATTTTATCATATTACCTTTCGTTTTCTTAAACTTTACAAATTAGTTTCTTAAAATGAAAATAAACTGACACAATGATGTTTATATGCTACCATATCAGCAAATTTTTTTAATGTTTAGGAATTAATTTATAAAATTTCTAAAAAAGAGCCTGATTTGCAATTATCCCTAATTTGAAAAACACTTTAAAAAGACTCGCAAAAGAGACCAAAATCCAGCCGTCCTCACGTGACTTGAAAGTCAAATCCCATTCTTTTATAAAAGGGAAAATACCAAATCAGCCCCCCCTTTTCAATTCCCATACCATATCAGCCCCTCCTCTCCAAAACATCCCAAATCAGTCCTCCATTCACTGTTTACCTTTTTTTTTTTGGACAAAACTGTCCTTTTGTTGCCGACACCGAGATCACCTATTTAGAAGTATTTTTTGAAAAACTGTTGAACATGAAAGTTATAGATCTCACCGAGATCTACAACTTTCATGTTTAACATTTTTCCAAAAAATGTTTCTAGGTAGGTGTTTTCGATATCCGAACTATTTGTAGCAATTTCGGGTCGGGTCGGGTCGACCCGTTATGCTTCCGACCTCAAAAACATAACTTTTGAAGTATTTTTTTGAAAAATTTTCAACATGAAAGTTGTAGTTCTTGCCGAGATCTATAACTTTCATGTTCAAAGTTTTTTTCCGAGATCGCTTCTAAATGGATGATATCGGTGTCTGAAGTGTTAACGGGTATATGGGCAATTTTGTCCAAAAAAAACCCCAAACAGTAACCAGGAGCTGATCCGACCTAAATTTGAAATATGGGGCTGATTTGGAATGTTTTCAACAGTTGAGGGGCTGATATGGTAGTATCCCTTTATAAAAGCCACTCCACGTATTTCTGATTTTCACTAGGGGAGCTTTTGTAATTCCAGTGACCCTAGTGAAAATATTTATTTTAAAATATTTTTTAAAAAAATTTGAATAAATTTATCAAAATTAATAATTTTGATGTTAAAAATATCCATAATAGTATGCTCGTTCGTATTGTAATTATACTTGATTAAATTAACTTAATAAAAATTTACGTAATCAATTGTATATTTCTCTATTTAAAATTAGATATTATATTTTTATAATTTTAAATTATGAGAGTATAAAAACTTAAACACCCTCTTGTATTTTTAATTTAAGTGGGGCCGGTGACCCACTTGTTCCCGCGCTGAGACCTATAAAAGGTCCCCCGTCAATCTCGCCGAGACCAAATCTATACAAACTTCAAGAGATTTATCGGAAGGAGATTTTAATTTCACACATTCAATAAAACGATCAATCTATCGTTTTATTCCTATCAACCAATCGATCCAATGATTGGTTTTTTATTGATCTTTCTTCGCATTTGTTTTAAATTTCTTTTGGGCTGTTTCTATGCTTCGACCGAATTAATCGGAACTTCTGTTATTCTCCATTGATTGTCATTGTTACGTATCACTCCACCGCCGACATCATCATCGGAGTTCGACGGCAGCGCGACGTATAGTAATGCATTGATGGGCTGCGTCCCGTCGAAGAAGGCGGCGGTGTCGGTGACGCAAGTGCCCGCGGAACCGCTAAGCAGCCGTGCCGGCGGTAGAGCGACGAAGGACGGCGCCACCGTCGAGTCTCAGCTGCCGCAGGGAGTGGAGGGCGGCGCTGCTGTCGGAGCGGCGAGTTTCCGTCTGAGGAACCTTCATAGGTACATTGAAGGCGAGCAGGTAGTAGCGGGATGGCCGGCGTGGCTCAGTGCCGTCGCCGGCGAGGCTATCCAGGGTTGGGTCCCTCTCCACTCTGATTCGTTCGAGAAGCTTGAGAAGGTAGTTTGAGTTGCTTCGTAATTTTTTTTTTAAAACCATTTTTATTAATTTTTTAAATCTATTTGTCTAGATAGTGTTCTGAATCGCGTGGTGATTATGCAAGTATTGAAATTTTTGGTTTAATATATTGTTATAAGCAACGAATTGGATCATGGTAACTGTTTGCGTCGATAATATTCACCCAGAAAAATTGATGTGCTTCAAATTTTGTTAAGTATGGTTGATGCAAAGGCCATTGTGCCATCTAGGTTGTTTCACTAGACACAGTAAATGCGCCACCTATGGGCTTCAGATTTGAAATGAAACCTCTTGTTGTGATGAAGGGATGATATTTTCTTAAGAGTAGCTGTCTCTTCAATGACTATTCTGACATGGTTGATATGTTTTTTGCTATTCATATTCGGAAGATTGGACAAGGCACTTACAGCAGTGTGTTCAGAGCTCGTGATCTGGACACAGGAAGAATTGTTGCCTTAAAGAAAGTTCGCTTTGATAATCTTGAACCAGAGAGTATCAGATTTATGGCAAGGGAGATACAGATACTCCGTAGTTTGGATCATCCAAATGTCATGAAGTTGGAAGGCTTAATTGCTTCACGGATGTCCTGCAGTATATATCTCGTATTTGAATATATGGAGCATGATCTTGCAGGGTTGTCATCATGTCCTCATATCAAATTCACTGAATCACAGGTCTTAATATTAAATGTGCAAATTAAAGTTGATACTAAAGTTATATAATATATATATATATATATATATATATATATATATATATATATATATATATATATATATATATATATGTGTGTGTGTGTGTGTGTGTGTGTGTGTGTGTATGTGTGTGTGTGTGTGTTTATATGTTCTCCATTTGTGTGAAAATGCAGATCAAATGCTATATGCACCAATTACTATCTGCGCTTGAGCATTGCCATTCTCGTGGCGTCATACATCGTGACATCAAGGGAGCTAATCTGCTGGTGAATAATGATGGAATTCTTAAAATAGCTGATTTTGGGTTAGCAAACTTCTGCTATCCGGGTGAAAAGCAGCCATTGACTAGTCGAGTTGTGACCTTATGGTATCGTCCACCTGAGCTTTTGCTTGGCTCAACAGATTACAAAGCAACTGTGGACTTGTGGAGTGTTGGCTGTGTTTTTGCAGAAATGTTTATTCGGAAGCCTATATTACAGGGAAGAACTGAAGTAAGTATCTTTATCTTTTGTTTGCTGAGTTGACGTATCTGTAAGTGTTTCTAGTATTTTTCTCTGTGAGAGGTCACTTTGTGCAATTGCTTTGAGGAAATATAGACTTAGATCATTCTCCTCCATAACAATCACATGGGAATGAGCTGATAAAAGTACCTCACTGAGGTAGATTCCAATTGCAAGGCTGATTTTGCAGTTTGGTGTTTTGGGTACACCACAATCCATAAAATGAGCTGATAAAAGTACTTTCAGCAGCTTGGGTTTGAACTTTGAACTATAGAGTTGAGCTAAATAGGTTGAGATACTGTGTAAGGTAGGAAAATCTTAATGAGAAAAAAGCAAAAAATAATGACTCGCGTAACAAAGGTTTGACTAATACTTTGTGTCCCTCAACTCCTCCAATTTTCCTCCTCTTCAATCTCCTCTCTTCATCTTCTAACACCCATCCCCTTCCTTATACGGCTTCAGATCCCCATCATATATCAAGGAGTGGAGCGAAAAGTGGAGTGAAGTTCGAAGCATACTAGAAGAACTACACAATTAAGGAGATGAAGTTACTAATAATAACTTTAAAAGGAAGATTAGCATAGACTTAGTGTAAGCCATTTCATCTACCATTATCTATATCATGCGGAAGAGATGATTTTGTTTGCTTTGTAAACAACATCTATAGGTGAAATACCTTTGAGCATCTATTCGCTTGAAGACATCTATGAAGTATTGTTGAGCTTCAATTCGCCTGAAGATATCTATGAAGCACGGAAACAGACATGGACACAACGATATGGCACGACCATGATACAATGATTCTAGAAAACTTGGACACAGTTAGGATATACAACAAACTTTTTTGTAGACATTACATGCTTATAATGTGAATATAAAAACAAAGACCACATTGACAAAAACATTTTAAAAAACAAAGAAAGCCTTATCCACAATGTGTGGTTGGTTACATGGATCTTTGCATGCTATTGCCCAGGACGCCTAGAGTGGCTGGTTGGGACTTCCTCCTCATAAGCGCAGATTTCAAGTCGAATCTTGTAATTACCACTAGCAAGGTTGTCGGTGATTCATCACATGTATCATATGGAGAGTGAGACACGCTTTTTGACTTATCTAGACCGAAAGGTTGGGACTTATCGATTAGTGGAACATGAGTCAATGCCACCTGGGTTTACCTGTTATGATGGTGGCACTTGATCGGTTATGGATGTCACGCCCCGATCCGTCCCGGCCTATCGGCCTCATACTCTCGCCCCGCCGAACCACCAGCTGGGTCCCTTTCATCACTTGAAAATGGTGGATCATATTTGATGCTTAGCCTAGGCCTCCTACAATTATAATTTCAAATTTTCTTCCCTAATTAAGATATATGGGACTAAATTCCACCATCCAACCTTTATTGGGCCTAAGGCCCATAGCCTTTTCAATTGGGCCATTTTTTGCTCAAATCAAGAGATGTTACATTCGCTCCATCCTAGGATACGACGTCCTCGTCGTATGGCAGGGGTTATAGGTGGACGACTCAATCCAGACTCTCCCTTGTAGGTGTAATACTAGCGCCTTGATCCTATTGCGGCGAGACCACTATTACCGCATTCCAGCTAACCTTGCCTCCCGCCTGACCTTCGCACCTAGTGTACAGACGATATGGTCGCTCTGATATCATTTTGCACGCTCCGACCCGTCCCCGACTAAACCACCAGCCAGGTCCTTTTTCTCACTTAAAAATGGTGGATCCACATTTGGTGCTTAGCATAGACTTAGTATACTTATAATTCCAAATTTTTTCCCCTAATTAAAGAGTATGAAACTAAATTCCACCATCCAACCTCTATATGGTCCTAAGGTCCATAGGCTTTTCAATTTAGTTATTTTTTACCCAAATCAAGGGATGTTATAGGTACAACTTTTGTACGATAATATAAAAGATAATTTATTGGTAACTTTCTCTATACTTAATTTATTGGTAACTCTGGACTCCAGCACGTGCCGGAGTTTGCGAATAGGAAGACGAAGGTCGCCCGCACGCGGGGCGACTGGCAGCTGCCGGCGACCTTTTGACCCGTGCCTGCGCGGGTAAGACGTGCAACCCTTTTTATATTTTTTTAAAAAAAAATAAAATAATCCTTTAAAAAAAAGAATTTTTTTAAAAAATATAATAAAATATAAAAAATAATATTTTATTATCGGCAAGAAACGGTGCGGTACGATCAGCACGTGTCGAATTTGGAATTTACCGGAATTCGGCACGAAACGGCATTTAAAACCTTGCTTAAAATGCATGTACTATAACTATTACAAAAAATTCTTTAATAAATGTTTGTACTAGAAACATAAAGTGATTTTAAAGTGTCGAAAAGTGGATAGGTGTATATACATGTCGCTGATTGTCCTTGGAAGTGTCTGAGACGTGTTTATTTCGTAAACGTTGCACCTTATGAGAGGAGTTTGTGCCTCGTATAGGAGCATCATTGATTTCAACTGAACAGACAAATTGCAATGTTCAAGTTAATTCTCTAAATTTTCTCACATACCATTGTGATAGGACCATCAACATTGGATGCCTTTTATATTTTACTGAACAGACAAATTGCAATGTTCAAGTTAATTCGCTAAATTTTCTCACATACCATTGTGATAGAGCCATCAACATTGGATGCCTTTTATATTTACTGACCAACATGTTTTAACACCTTTAAAATCATGAACTTGGCAAGAAATGACTGTGCAGTTAGCTATGTTGTTAGCTCTGAGTTTGTCTTTGAGAATATACTTTCAGTTATAAGAGTTGGGCACATTAGAGTTGAAGTAACGTTGCAAGTTATCTTCTTTCTTCAATTTTTTTTTTTTCTTTAATTTGACTATATTAAAGGAATTAATTATCTTCTTCTTGATCAGGTTGAACAGTTACATAAGATATTTAAGCTTTGTGGATCTCCCTCTGAAGAATATTGGAAAAAGTCCAAGTTGCCCCATGCAACAATCTTTAAACCCCATCACCCTTATGATAACTGTCTTAAAGAAGCTTTGAATGGTTGTTTGCCACCAAGTGCATTTAGATTGTTAGAATCTTTTCTATCTGTCGAGCCTGAGAAAAGGAGCACAGCAACTATAGCACTTGCGTCAGAGGTAACTACTATATTTTATAGGCATTTCCGCACACTTTTAAATTTTTAATGTCATGTTGTTGCAATGTAAAGGTTTGTATTATTTTCCTTCATCCAGTTGTTGTCATGATGTCATTTTTATTTCCTTCACACAGTTGTGATACTTTTTATGTCATATTGTTGCAATGTAAAGGTCTTTATTTTTGTTTTATGCTTCTCATTTAAGTTGGTATGTGCATATATCAGCTTGCATTCTGCTTAGGTCACTTTTAGGATTTCTGATTTGTAAAACTTGTAGAAAGTGCTGTATAACAGTTCGTTTTATACATAAAAAGCCTTGGATAAAAGATAATGAAACGCCAAAATTAGTTATTACTTTTCTTTAAAAGCTGTGATATGATTCATATGTGATATACATTTTACCATACGTACCTCCAAATACTTGCGGACTTTGACATGAGAACAGGAAGATAGGTAATAACGATGTAATGTGATATGATTCATATGTGGTGATGTTTTTGTTCTGCGACCTGTTTAATTACTTTTGGAGCTGAGCTTGACTATGGCACTTTAACATTCCATTTGACATCCTTACCAATAGAATATCTTATTAGCTCGACCAAAAAAAAAGAATATATGATTAGCAGATAGGCCCAAACAATGTATCTACGCTACTGACATACTAACTGCTGCGGAAAAAAAAAAAAATAATAATATATATATATATATATATATATATATATATATATATATATATATATATATATATATATATATATAGGCATTCAGGTAAACCTTGGTGATCCACCCCTTGCACCTCCGTACCTGTAAATTGATTACTGCCTATGTATTCTTGATCTCCGTATACCTCACACGATTAATGTTGCTTGCTTAGATGGGCAATTCCATACATGCTCTCTCTGTCTAACTGTGATTGCCTTGGTAATTTCTATTAATAAGCTAATAGGTTAGCTCTTCCACATCCAGGTTGTATTTTAATTCCTGCCACATGTAGGCTTGCTTTGTGTTGGCTACCATACATATTGTATCCAAGTCTTACTATGTGCGCTATAGTTTCGGTCTGATGTGCCAAGCCCCTAATTAGAGCTGCTGCCCATCTATATTTTCAGTATTTCAGAACAAAACCGTATGCATGTGAACCATCAAGTTTACCGAAATATCCACCTACAAAGGAAATTGATGCAAAGGGCCGGGAGGAGTCACGCAGGTAAGTTTCACAAGTTTGTTGAAATAGTCACTGAATCTTCCGTTCCATCCGTTGGCTGCTTTGGATTCCTAAAGGCTAAAGCTATTAGGAAGAATATTCTCTTTAATGCTCATTGTAGGATTTTTATGCGCATATAGAATTGTTGATTTACTGGTGCTTGTGGCTTGAGGATGCCATAAGAAAATATGAGAAAGAAACCCAACATTTCTTTCTCCTTCGTTTTAAAGCAGCATTACATGTTGTGGCCAATACAGTTAGGTGATGTTTGGTTCGAAGCGATATTGGGATTTGCAATCAGAATGCTCTAATGCTGGAATTAGAATGCAAATGGATTATTCCCACCTATCATGTTTGGTTCAAACAAGGAATGAGACTGGGAATAGATATGCCTACTCTATTCTGATGGGGACTTGGGAATGAAAAACATCATGAACAGTATGAATCCCATTCTCTATGGAATGGGAATGATTGCAAAGCTTTCTTCAACTAAACGCCATCAATCAGAATCGATAGCTACTATTCTTGTCCCTTTATCAAAATTGTAAGTCAAACATGCTACAGGAGTCACGTTAAGGACATCTTCAGTGTCTTGTAAAAGCACCCTTATCTCTCGAAACATACCTTTCAAGAAAAATGACCTCCAATTGTTCGGTCTGCTGGCAAACTATCTTGCACAAAATGGAACCACTCATTTCGCGTAAGGAGAGCATGCTTTTGTTCTTTCGCTCTCCAATTTTCCAGTAGGGTCCGTATCTTAGAACATTTTCAGTATTATCCAACTGCTACTTTAACTAATTCTAATGGAGCTGCAATTTTTTCTTTACATATTTGGGTAGACCGAAAATCCAATAGAACTTCATGATGTAAAAATATCTTGATATTCCATATGTTTTTCCTAGCACTACATCACATCAAGTGGGTCATAGGTGAGAACTACACTACATGTAAATATAACACTGCTATAATAAGATTTTAACTTTAAGAAAAATAAAGTCTAATATGATATTATCTTTGAGTTGTGTATGATGTAATGGTATGTGTTTGGGTAGCAAAGCTTATATTCTTAATCTTGTTTCTTCAGGAGAAAGGTTTCTTCTAGAGGGCATGGACCTGAAGCAACACGGAGACCAAGAACATATAAGCATTCACGAGAAACGAGCAGTTTAAGCAAAGTAGCGGCTCGACCAGAGGTAATTACACCGTGGGAAGTAGTTGGAGAGCTCTTTCAATCAGTGAAATTTCACCTCCATTAAAATTTTAAAGTTTAAGATACAAATATCATTTATGATGGAGGGTCTGAGCGGAAACTTACATGTTCTCAGGATAGACGTGCTGACACTATTGGAGTCGACAGTAATGGTGTAAACGTGGAGCTTTCCGGTGTAAATGGTGATACAAGATTGTTTGTTGATCTTCAGCCAATGCCGATCACTAACCACCCCGGAGAAGGTCGACATGTGAAGCGGATGTTTCAAGGAGACAATCCCCTCTCAGGGCCTCTGTCTGTCACTGCTTCAAGTGGCTTTGCATGGGTAAAAAAACAGAAGGAAGACTATTCCAATATCCGTTCTAATAGTAAATCTAGCTCAAAAAGGCATAGCTCTACAGATCAGCCAAGCTTTTTCCAATCTAAAAGCTCTTTCAATATAAAGAAACAAGGTAATGGGGATGTTAATCATGAAAACCACTCCATCAAAGGTCAAGAGCCACATGAGCTTGCAAAGCGTGTATTGCTCAAAAAGTGGTCACAGTTGGAGCACGCAGACTCGTTTGATTCATCTGACTCATATCGCACGCAAGATCTCTCTGAAACCGTCCGTGTCAAGGATTCGTTCTCATCAAAACAAAGTCTTTTGGTACTCATGTTGTTATTAAGCAATTTATTTGCATTTATGTTAGAAAAAGTTAGGCTTGATTATTTTCCTTTTGGTACTGTCTTAGGGTTTTCATGATCAAGAAGACAGGGTTGAATTCTCAGGACCCTTGCTTTGTCGGTCGGATAGAGTTGACGAACTTCTTCAACAACGCGAACAGCGCATTCGTCAAGCAGTCCGTCGTTCATGGTTCCAAAGAGGTAAAACATAATTCCATAAACAAAATTTAGCTCTAATTTCTCGCATCTTCCCTATTAAAGTGATGTATAACTTTCACATGCTTGCTTCAAGCTTCGTTTCTGCAGGAATATCAATGTTAACTAATGTATCTTGTTCCCGGCCTATTCTGTAGTCATGCCGACCTTTTAGAATTTGGGAACTTTTCTGGCAAGTTATTTAGGAACTGTATTTGACAGGCACCTTTAGCCTCATTATTCCAGACTTATTGCATCAATCCAATGGTCCTATAACTTTTACTATCCCAGTTATGCTCATTTATCAATAGTCAACAGCCTGACACAATTTTTTTTTAATGACATTTTTTCTCTAAATCTTAAAGTTTGGTACGCAATAATGTCTTTTACATTTCGTAAAAGTTTATCTACTCCATAATATTTCATCACATTTGTGCGTAATAGTAACGATCACACCATGCTAGCGTCTGAATCATTTTTCTGAAATCTTCATGCTTCCTGATAATTTTACATATGGTAACCGACACCCGTTAATATCTTAAAAACTCGCTTCGATTCGAAATTTGCAAGCAGATTTTGTTCACACTGGTTAATTCGCTGTGGCAGGTAGAAAACATGGGAGGTAGACTTAAAGACGTTATGCCTTGCTTTTTTCGATGATCAGCACAACACCATGAGAGCATATCTAAAGCACGGCAGAACACTATCCGCACCTACTATCATTTCAACAAGATTTTGATTGTTTGCAGTGCGGGGTTTCCTTGTCAACGAATTTGCAAATTCTTGCTTGTTCTTGAGGCCTTTTACATCTGATCATGTTACAAGAATTGCTTGTGAGGGATGAAAAGGAGAAGATTTGACAAATTTTTGTTTATGCTATTGACGTGGCAAGTGATAACTTATCAGTAAATAGAAATACTTTTGTGTATACTTGAAATGGGACTGTAAATAATTCGTTGATATGTAAATCATTGTTGATATTTTCTCTCGCGAAAAAAGAAAGGTTTACAGTATCTTTTTATGTAAAAATAGCTCCTGCATAGAAGGAAAATGCCATCATCAATCAAAAATGGATATCAGGATTGATGGTGCAAATTTGCAAGAGATACTCAGAATTTCTTCCACACTCAAATCATAGTTCACTTCTTCAATGAGATGTTTATAAAGGTTCACTTTTGAAATACTAGCGTAATGCTACAATATCCGAACGCTATACCCGAAATTTGTACGAACGTATTTTTTTTTCTGCCATATAGTTTTTCGGGCGAAACAACCAGACGATGTTTTTTTTTTTCATTTTTGGAAAATTATCTTGGAAAAGAGGCTGGATATGAAAGATTTTGAAGCTAGTTTTTGGTTGTTTCTCTTTTTTAAATAAAAAAGGTACCAAATAACAAATAAAAATGTTTTTAATACCAATTAAGGCTAGTAGCTACATTGAACTTTAGGCCCTAAAATTCTTAATTATCATAAAAAAGTGAACTTCCACCCAACGTATGTATTGAGCAAGGTTGTTAAAACAGGACCGAACTGGCCGGTTCAACCGGGCACCGGCCCTTGGTCCTGTCCGGGCGAACTCCTCAAACCGGAAAGCATGTGAACCGGCCATGAACCTATTGAACCGAAAAAACTGGTTTAAACTGTTTGGACCGTGTTTTCTATTTATTTATATTTTTTAAAACTTTTTTTAAAATATATATATGTATATATATATATATATATATATATATATATATATATATATATATATGTATATGCGATTGTCCCATATTACTTTTATGTTAATTGTTGTAGGAATCTTTAGTCTATATAAAAAATTTTTATGTAATAGTTTTGATCATTGACAAATATATTTTTTATATTATATATATGTGTGTGTGTGTGTATGTGTGTGTGTGTATACGGTGGCCAGATAGCAGATCTTCTACCTTATGAAGGTAGAGGCCTTAGGTTCGATTCAGATGATAGTAAATTTGTAAAATATTCTGATATATACACCTAAATTCTACTATAATCTAGGTTTTATTTTAGCTAATTATGTATTTTACACATATCAATTTATTTTTATTACAAATACTTATATATATATATATATATATATATATATATATATATATATATATATATATATATATATAAAGGCTATTCTCAGCTCGATCTAAGAATAGTCTTAGTAAGTTAACATCTCAGCTGTTAATCTTTTTTATCTAACGGCTGAGATTTAATTTTATACTTAACGGAATAACGATTCACACCGTTAAGTATTTAACGGCGCCAACAGCGCCGATAAGTATAGAAATTAAATTTCAGCCGTTAGATCAAGGAGATCAACGGCTGAAATGTTAGCTTATTAAGGCTATTTTCAGATCGAACTATATATATATATATATATAGGTTGAACCGGTTGAACCGTAACCGGTGGACTCACAAGGTTTTAACAACCTTCGTATTAAGTTGGTGCACCGTTACCGTTGGTGCCCTTTAATCGCTGAAGCTCGTAGGATACCGTGAAAGTGATAGGACGGTGAAAATCAAACTGAGAAGCAGGGGAGAAAGAGGGTACAAGCTATTACTCCAAATAGGATGTGAATCAGCTGTTGCCACTTCCTGCTATTATTTTCTACATCCGTCCCCAAAATATCTATTTAAAAATATTTTTTTAAAAAAATATTTAATATAAAAATTATAATTTTTGATAAGATTTATAATTTTTATATTAAAAATTTTTCTAAAAATACTTTTAAATAAACTTTTTGGGGTTCCAAAGTTAACAGATTTTAAAATAATTTTTAAAACCTGTTATAAACCGCTTTACGGGTCAATTTTGGAGCTCCAAAATATCTATTTAAAAGTATTTTTTTTTTAAATGGTCAATATAAAATTCGTCGATTTTTTTTTAAAATCTACAACTTTTATATTTATTTTTTTTTTAAAAATATTTCTAAATAAATATTTTAGTGACAGGTGTAAAAAGTGATAGCACCGAAAGGGTGCAGGATCTGGATCCCTCCAAACATAAACGTACATATTAAAGTGTACGTTGAAAATTGAAATTGTCCCTGAAAATTACGTAAAGTTATGGCTCTTCAAGCCAGCACACTTTCACATTGTTATGCATTTAAGCATATTGAAATTGAACTTTAAGTACAATATATCTACATGGAAACAAAAACCAAAGTACAAAAAACAGCCAAAAGATTGATACAATATTATACATATATTGCTTTATTTTGTATATAAATAGTAGAACTTGTTCGAGTCCGGATATCGACATTACCTTTATCTCATATTTGAATGATTTCAAGATATAAGCTTATATCCTCCAACCAGCCACAACATTTTACAACACTTGAGTTAATAAATGTATAGGTGATAACAAATAAGTAGAATTTAGGAGAGAAAGCGAGCAATTTTAATCGTCATCAAGCGTCACGATAGTCGGTATCTGCCCGTGATTAACGAAGTCGATTTTGTTCAGTCTCAGGCAGCAGAGAACCTGCTCAGGTAGTTCTTCCTGTCTTTGTCCCTGCATCATAATCGATGTTATATCAGCTAATATGTTGTTAGAATTTTAGTTCATAGTTACAAGAATAATATATCTCATTCAGTTGGTATCTGAAAAAGAGAATAAAATGATCATTTTAATATATTTTTTTTCATTTTCCTCTTTTTTTTTTTGGAGAAATTGGAGGTTTTAAATATTTGATATGATATGTGCACATGGAAAAAGACTACATAACACATGGCTTCAACAGAAAAGCTAAGTGTATATTATCTTGGTTGTTGTCTATAGAAGCAATGCTATAAGCCTACTTAAGAAATTCAACATATACTTAATAATCCCAACATTTATATTTACTATCGACGCCCTTCTGATGTGGAATTATTCTCCTACCGGGAAGATTCATGTTAGAACACGAGCACTTAGTTTTTCTCCACGATCCGAGTTTTAAATGTAAATCCAACTCGTGGATGTTTACTCTCCCATTTGGATTAAGCAACAACTGCCAGTAATTAATCTCACCGAGCAGGATCTGGGAAAAGTAAAATGTATGCAGCCATATCGAGGAGGAGACTATTTCCACATTCCCATTTTCATTAAGAGAACTCAAATTTCTACTGCTTAAAGTGAATTATTATAAAATTCTA
Source organism: Xerophyta viscosa (assembly GCA_002076135.1). Taxonomy (NCBI): domain Eukaryota; kingdom Viridiplantae; phylum Streptophyta; class Magnoliopsida; order Pandanales; family Velloziaceae; genus Xerophyta; species Xerophyta viscosa. The sequence continues at coordinate 1,289,566 of MJHO01000001.1, forward strand.
AGCTTTACCTGGATAGTCAAACCCAAGTTGAGGATTCCATTCTTCAAGCTGTCTCTAAACGATTCCAGTCCCTTTCTGGATATATAGCTGAATCTATGTATGTCCAAGTCAATCTCAAAGTAATTAGGACCCTGTCATGGAAAAATATAGTTAGCATTTTTTTTTTCAGTCAAGAATATATTCAGCATTTTAGCATATTGAAATTGAACTTAAACTTGCATTTAGGGTTTGGGAAGGATAAGAAGTACGCAGCGATACCTCAGCTGAGGCTATTTCCGTATAGAGAATGAATGGCATAAATCAAATGTCTTATGAACATATGACAAAGGTAATTAAAAAACTTTAGCATTATATAAAAGTAGTTATATAAAATTTAGTATAGTGCATAACTATATTTGTCGCATTATTATGCCTTCGATAATAATAAAGCATCGATTAGTACCCGGCAGAAGTTGTGCTGGGGGCGAGAAAGCACTGGCTTTTCATTGTATGCAGATATTAACTTCCTTTCTGCACTGTTAAGATGAAGGTCTTCTGGATTAACCAACCCTGCCAAGATTTTCAGTCTTTCTCTATACGACACATTAGAATCCATTGCAAAACCTTTCACTTTTTCAGTCTCGTCATCAAAAAATTTCTGCACAAAATATCAGGTGAAAGTTAGCGCACCCAAAAAAAATAGAAACGAAAAGAAAAGTTAAAAAAAAAAATTTAAAACGCAGCATCTGAAGCTGCAACTAATCACGGACTTAAAAGCAAGGTTTTCTGTGGCGAGCCGAGCCGAGTTTCAGTAAACTCAGATCCCGCCACGTGCCGACCGAGCCGATATATATTTATTTGTTATTTTTTTAAAAATAAAAATAAAAATAAAAAATTAATTTAAAATTCAAATATAAGATTTTTTGACATGTGCCGTGCCGGTTCGTGCCGTGCCGACAACTGCCAGAATAGGCACGTGCCACCCGGCACGGGCTGTGCCTACCGGCACCGAAAACCATGGTTAAAAGTATTTCATTAACATATGAACGAAAGGTACCTACCCTAATAAACTCTTGAAAACCTGGAGAAATTTCATCGTCAAAATTTTCAGAAATCTTGAAATACAACACAAGGCTCATTCCTTCACCATCACTATCACCAAGAAACATAGCAGCAGGATATGTGGGCATCTGTAAAGAATTGACACGGCGATCACAAAGAAGACCAATTAGAATTAGGTAATATAATTGACACTAAAAGGTAGCCAAAATCAAGCACCTGTGTGGCTTAATTACTATACCTGAATGTTAACAATCAAAAGAGAAGGAAATTTGTCATGTGGTTTTACGGGTGGAAGTTCAAGATGCTGTGCAATATGATGAATTTTTCGTGAGCATGTGAATAGATCTACACCAAATGGGTGATATGGTGCATAATTTACTGCAGGAACCTTCTTCTTATCCCTGTATAGTAAATCAAGAATCAGCATCCTTGGAGCCTAGACATGGTAATTGCAGCTGCAATATATATATATATATATATATATATATATATATATATATATATATATATATATATATATATATATATCGAGAGAGAGAGATAGAGAGATGGACTAATCTCCGCTCGACAGGACATTAGCCCACTCCTGTCGACTCCGATGATCTGACGGCTGAAAATCGCGCGCGCATTTTCCGTGTCAAAGTCGCTAGCGACTTTTACGAAAATTGCTAGCGACTTTCTGCTCCGCAAAAGCGCGCGTGTTTTCAGCCGTCGAATCGCGATGATCCGACGGCTGCGAAGTCGACATGAGCGCCTAATCTCCTGTCAAGCGGAGATTAGGCTCTCTCTCTCTCTCTCTCTCTCTCTCTCTCTCTCTCTCTCTCTCTCTCTATATATATATATATATATATAGTTTTTCGAAAAAAAGTGAATCAGAGAAAGGAATAAAAATCTAAACCTGAAATAATTTTCTCCTCTAAGTTTGAAAATAGAAGGTTCAAGAGAGGACCAGCATCCAGCTGATGGCTTCTCTCCTGGGGAACATGGAATCAGCATTCCTGCTTTCGGGCGCAACAAGTACCTCTTTGAAGCCCCTAGCAAAAATCTAAAAGAATCAGCTAATTCAGTTATAAAAGTAACATTACATAGTTAGCAATCCACTAACATGACACGATCATAAGAATAAAAGCTATTGTAAATGTAATAATATAAGAAATTCATTAAATACTTACGAAATTCAGTGGCCTCATCTGTATCACAAGAAGTCCTCTTGTAAGATAGCCTTATGACTCTGGTTTTTCTTTTCTGGCATGGAGGGCTGGAATTCTGTAATAGATGGATTTTGTCATTAAAACTGACAGAAGGAACTAGCTTTCGTTTTGGCTTCATATTGTTCTCTTGAGCTTTCTCTTCGGTTTCATGACTTAGCTCTTTTACATGCTTAAAGCTAGCATATGATCTGAACTGCTTCTTAATTTTTCCGGAAACTTCTGTCCCTTGTGTTGCAAGTTTAACCTTGTCAGTCTTTCCCGAAGAGAGCTCATAACAATGCGTGTTCATTAGGGCATCGGCCAAATTCAATTGATTTTTATCACAGAATTCCTCAAATTTACACATGGCATCAACAAGACGGGAGGCATTTTCATACTGTACTATCTGGGTAGTAATTGCGCTATCTACAGTCGGAAAACCATCTGTTAGAAATGAAAGTAGAAATGAAAATCGGAAAAAAGTGGAATAAGTTGAATGAAAAAGGAAATAGGTCATGCAGATTTCTATACCTCCATGAACACTAGCGAAATCATCATCGGAATCAGATTCGAGAATACTAAGGGAGTCAAACCATGCTTCCTCCTGGCACATAACTGCCAAAAAATTAAACTTTAGCTCTTAAAATTTGTAAAAATATTCGTTTAAATGCATACGCATCACTCCATTGTTAGCTGAGAACACGAAATCAATAGTGCAAACTGTAAATCCAAAAAAATTCTTAAAAATTTGTTAAAATTTGGTGAAGGCAGTAAGTAAGTACCATTATCTCCCATTTGGCTGTTATGCCATTGTAGTTGTGTGACATGGAATGTCATATTTGAAGTGTCAGATTTACCACCTTTCTGAACATGAACAAATTCACTGAGTGCAAAATCTGTTAAACTCCCTTTCTTGTTATTTGGCGTCTTGGAAGCAATCTTCCTGTGGAATTTTCTCAGTCTCAGACCATGCTTTTTTCTTGATCTGTATTTTTTATTTGGTGTAGAAACACAACCTCCCATGATGTTTGCTTCGCTTCACAAGGCACAGTATTTGATGTATGCTGATATTACCCAAAAAAAAAAAAAAAAAAAAGCACAAAGAATATGATTGCGAGAAAGAAAAGATCTGCCAAAATATTCTCAATGAGAATATAGATCATTAACCAGCATTTTACAGCAGAAAATTAAAAACAACACCATCAGGTGGCAGTGTGGAACAATCACATAATGTGGCAAAATCATCTCTACCACTTGTTTAAGTATATGATAGGGCATATCATTTGAAATATGAGGTTGAGATAGTTCACACATTTTTAGAGTTTTCTTTATAGTTCAAATTTAAGTGTGAAGCATTGCTCACCAAGAGAAATTGCTAGAGGTATTTCATTTTGAACCTCACATATTCTAAATCAATATATTTAGAAAATCAGTCACATCCTTGGGGTGAACCAGTCGCACTCGACATAACCAGCATAGGCTACAAGGACAAACAGAAGTTAATCATCTCAATTTCGTTTAATGGGAATCGACAGTAGAAGGAAATGCTATGAATCATGACTTATGACAGATTGGAAGCACCAAATTAAAAATTTTGTATATGCTAGGAGATATTTAAAATCTTTTGGTAGGATTTATTAGTAACTATTTTAGATGGATTATTTTGTAAAAGAGTTACAACTAAAAAGACGCCTATGTATTGCAAGAGTTTTTATTTATTAGAAGTCCTTGATTCGGTAAGAGCCTTTAATAGGCAAAAGTTTAGATGAGGATCTATTCATGTGTTTCCAATTTACTTTTCAATGATGGAAGAAGAATATAATTTAGTTAATTATTTCAATTTAGTATTAGTTCTCCTGAGCTCCTCCTGCAATCATGTGAGAGAGTTTCTTTCCGCAGACCTATGTCGGTTCCCATTTCTCCTAATTTCGACTCCGACACTAATGATCCAACCTCTGCTATGCCTGCCACAGGCAACCTCCCTACTTCATCGAGCCTCCCCGCCCTACCACAACCTTTCATACTTGCTCCGACCATCATGAGTTTCTCACCAGTATATTCTACAAGTTGTGCGTATTGTGCTTCAATATGCTACATGTTATTTTGAAGGCATCATTCTCTACTTTTACAAGTCGCAACCATGGGACACTTATTTGGCATATTTAGTTCGGTGCTTTGGGCGATTCCAATTTTTTTGAATGCTTAAGCTTGCCAACCTTGCGGATAAGATTTTTTTTGAGAGATGTGGAATGTTATGGATCGGGATTTGTGACAATTGGAAGCACCAAATTTGAAATTCTATATATAACAGGAGATATTCCAAATATTATATTAGGACATAATGATGATAATTTAGAAAGGATTATTTCGTATTATAAAAGAACTCTAACTAAAAAAGGAGCTTATGTATTGCAAGAGTTTTTATCTATTAGGGATCATTGATTAGGTCAGAGTTTTTATATTATAATTATTTTTCCGATGTACTCTTTGAATGATGGAGGAAGAATAGAATTTAGTTAATTAGTTAATTTAGTATTTAGAGTTCTTGAGCTCTCCTCTTGCAATCATGTGGGGGGGTTTTTATAATTCACTTAGAAGGGTGGCTGTACTACAAATTTTTGGAGGTATTTTCAGTTGCTTAGGAAATAGGGGTGAAAACGAGCCGAGTTCGAGTCGAGTACCACTGTGCCCAAGCTCGGCTCGATTGGTTTAGCTCGAGCTCAAACTCGAGCTCAGCTCGACGAGCTTCAAAGCTGAGCTCGAATCGACTCGACTCGATAAATCTAAAGCTCGAACTCGACTCGAGCTCGGCTCGATTGTATCAACTGAACCGAGCTTGAGTCGATTCGAGCCGAGCTCGACTCGAGCTCGGCTCGATTGCATGAATTAGATCAAGCTCGAGTCGAGCTCGAACTCGAACTCGCTTAAATATATTATTATAAAAAATATTTGAATAAAATAAAAAAGCTCGTTTAGGCTCGCGAGCCTAACGAGCCGAGTAACACAATGCTCAAGCTCGGCTCGTTTAATTACTCGAGCTTGAATTAGTGCTCGAACTCGACTCGAGCTCGATAATAATCGAGCCCGAGCCGAGCTTAAACGAGTTCGAGCCCGAACTACTCGTGAGCAGCTCGGCTCGTTTTCAGCCCTAGGTGCAACCTATCTATCTACTAATCAGACATAGTATGATGTGTTCTTAGGGTAGAAAGGAAACCTACTATGTACCTAGCTTATCAAATATGAAGTAGGCCATCATTTTTCACTTCAACGAGATTAGGTGAACTTGAACATTTTATCTTTTGATCTGATTCAATTTCCCTATATATATATATATATATATATATATATATATATATATATATATATATATATATATATATAGTTATATTATCGATGATCGGAGTCTCAAATAAAAAATTGTAAGTATTAGAAATTATTTGTTATGTGCAAACAATTTAGGTATCAAAACACAAATAATTTTATTATGTCTTTCGTACTATAGAATGTAGTTAAAAGGACGCCTCATAATTAATTATTTTAAATACGCTATATAAATATCCAAATTGAAAGAATTTCGATCCATATAGATGGAACATCATGTAGATCAACATTAAGAATTTGGATTTTCAAGTAATATCATATCATTCTGGAATCAAATGGAGTTGCACTATCTAAGACGCTTATTAGCATAAGTGTTTAATTTACAAGTAAAACTTGATGAAAATTGACGATGTTAATTTTTTTAGTACTTTTGAACTTATAAATTACTTCTAACATTTCCTATTTTTAATTTGAGACTCGGTTCGAAAATGACCCGACATGAGCCAAACCTGGCTCCTCTTGGGAGGAGATTACCATTCCTTCTTATATATATATATATATATATATATATATATATATATATATTATACTTTTCTCAGCTCGACCTAAGAATAGCCCTCCATAAGTTGAGTCATGGACCGTTGGATCAAATATCTCGATCATGATCAACGGTCTAAATTGCATCTTTCAAGATATGATCTGGACCGTTGATAATGATCGAGATGTACGATCCAACAGTCTATAACTTGCCTTACGGAAGGCTATTCTTAGGTCGAGCTGAAAATAGCCCATATATATATATATATATATATATATATATATATATATATATATATATTAGAAGATGACCTAATCTCGAGAATGGATCAGAACTGGAAAGCTCTTTAAAATTGCAAACCTCCAGCAAAGAGAATTTGAAACATAACAGATGGCAATTATGAAATTAAGTGCTTTGAAATGTTTCTTTAAAACTTTTTTTTTGGTCTTTACCGTGGAGCTCGGTTTCTATCATACATCTCGACTGGAACGGTACACATTAAAGTAAAGTTTCTCCCAACCAGATATTGCTGGGATTTGAAACTATGACCTACGCTTAATTTGTTTTTAAGATTAACGAGGAAACCATTCCGGGCTCACAACGATGGGCGTCGTAGAATAGATAAATCTCAGATGGTCCCGGGTCACAAGGCTCCATTATTTCGAAATGTACTCATGCATGCGGGATTACCATAAATCCCAGATTTTTATGCTTTGAAATCATTAAACAAAACGTTTACTTTATGAAAGAACAATAATCGAATCAAAAGTACCATAAATGCAACAACTTTAAAACACCAATTATATTTTTTTTTGCATTTCAACCACATTTACGTTTAATAAATAAAATTTCCATTAGCATTGAGGAAAACAAAGCAATAAATTGAAATAAAATAAAATCAAGTGAAGAATGATGAACCTGGGAGTACGTGGGAACGACGACGAGGGGCGAACGTGGGAATCATACAAATCAGCAGGGTGTATTTGCAAAAATGCCAACAAAGAAATATGTTAAACACGGCATTGGCGAAGTTGGATATGCTTGCGGGCGGCCGGCGAGGTCGCCCCTTTTACATTTAACACCGCCCTCTCTCTTCTATTTCGTTTAGCACCCTCGAGAAACAAAGGAGAAAGAAATTAGAAATGAGGAAGAAGAAGGTGGTGGGTCCCAGCCCCACACAAGAGAAAATGATCAGCAGGTCCAAGCTATTAATGGCAGGGCAACCGATAAGAATTTGACACGTGGAAGAAAACAGAGCTTTTTTCGTCTTATCCTCGTCGTTTTGTTGTTTATTGTTAGCTTCTCTAATTTTTCTAAAAAAAGAAGTTAGCTTCTCTAATTATAGGCAATATCTTAAAAAGTAAAGGTAACTACAAATTAATCTCTAAATATTTTTTATTCATATAAATTAAATTTTATATTATTTAATTACTGTTTAATTTTTTTAAAAAAATTCTCAGTGTTCATATTGCAAATATTTGACAAAAAAAATTTAACATAAAAATTATATATTTTAATTAAATCTATATTTTTTAGTTATTTTAAAATAAATACTTTTTTATAAATACTTTTTTTAATTTATAAATAATATTTTTTAGTATAATTAATATTAATTCCAATTATGTCATCTGTTACCCATGTAACAAGTACCAATAATCCAAACATTGATAACTGTTACCAATCTATTACACATGTAATAAGTACCAATAATCCAAACATAGGTAACTATTACCGGTCTATTATCCTGGTAATATATTTACCATAGTAACTCTTACCCTTACCGGAGATTCAAACATGACCTAAAGATCACCACAATTTTTGTTCTACTTTATTATATTTTCTTGGATTATGACAATGTCTAATTTTTTTTCTTTGCCTTTTTTTTCTATTAATTATATTGAGAAGTCATGCCGTAATCATTCTTTTTTTTATACGATCATCATGACAGATAAAATTATTTCTATTGTCACATATTCTCTCCTAAGCGTGCATGCACGCGCGCGCGCGCGCGCACACACACACACACATATATATATATATATATATAGAAAGTACCGGTATTAAATAATTTGTCGATGCCATCGCCGGCTTTTTTAACTATTTTATAGGATATTTCAGTTTCAATATTCATCAATAAAGTACTTTTTAAAAATTTTAAGTGACTTCTCACCTCAGCATCTACTCAAAATAAAAAATTGACAGTTTACCCGAATTACACTCAACCTTTAAAATGGATATTGGACAAATAATTATTGAGTTGTATAATTAGGAAATTAGCCATTATTTATCATGGTCAAACTGATAATGTTAGTATCTGCATTAAATTCCAATTACGTACAATTTTACAAAATAATGTCAAACATCTGCATGAGAAGCATTACAAGAGCATCATCCTACCAAATTTTTAGATTAATTACGTACCGGTCAATATTTTCAAAAATTATTAAATTAATTTCTAAAAAGAAAAAATACATGACGTGACCGGACATATGCATTATATTAGTATATATTTTTATTTTTAGTGATTGATTTATATAACTTTAAAAATAGATGTTGATATGTAACTCTTTTAAAAAAAAAAAAAATTGTTGAGCATCTGTATCCCCTCACCCATGTGCTTTTTTATTAGCATGGCCTCTAGACGAATAAAGTTTATATATTCCACAATTTTTTGATATTGTTGATGGTTTACGTAACACATGTTTTTATGAGAATTGAATTCAGGAAGTCTTTCTTATCGACGAGTGTTTTAATCATCAACCTCTTTTTTTTTTTTATCTTAGTCGTCGAGTTTGATTTCTATATATATTTTAATTAGATAATGAATAATAATTTTTATTCTATTCTTACTAATCTATTACGTGTGTATGATCTGTGTATTTATGTTGTACATATTCGGTGTAATTTTTTATCTTGTGTATCTGCATACTTGTTTGTCTGAGTGTTTTAACCATCAGCCACCTGATGTTATATTTTTTCTATTAATTGCTTATATGAATTTCTATGTTTCATCGATAATCATTCATCTTTTTTTTCCTAGAATAGAAGATACGTTTTTTTTTAAAAAAAAAAAGCCATATATTTTCATTATAACAAAGATGCATGCTCCTCCGCAAATTTAGCATACTTTATTAAAAAATAAGAAAAGAAAAAGGAAAAGAAAAGAAAAAAAAAAAGTGGTACAATGGGATGCATTAAGATGCTACTATCATGCTTTTTTCCTTTTTTGTAATAATAATTTCTTTTATGAAAAGGACCCCTTTTGATGGGCTCAAATTGGATTCGGTTGACTCATAATTTATAATAATTATTAATTGTGGTAGAAAATCCATCCGGCTTCATTTTTGTATAATTATATAACTGATAAATAAACAGATAATACTAATTTATATTTTATCAGTCGGAAAGTTTTATCTTTTAATATAAACGGACTTAATCTTTACGAGGTGTAATTTTTTTACACCGTTAGAGATTCTACTTATATTATTCAAATCCAAACCTCCATTTCGTAACTAATACTTTAACAACTTACTAAATAACAAGAATCTGCTAAATAAATTTATGATTGCGGTGCAAATTGATAAAGTATATAAAATGATCAAATCCCAATAATAAAATCATATAAAATGGATCACAAGTCTCATGCTTATATATAATATCAAATTGCAATGAGCAATTGTAGCCCAAATTGCACCCCTGGACCATCCTCGAACAACTTTTAAAAATTGCGTTAACTAAATTAATCCTTAATTTAATCATCGAATTCTGCAGTTATTCCCACATGCCAAATATATGTATTCCAAGGCACGTGACAATAATTGGTCTCACCCGACACCCGGTTTGAATCAGCGAACTGAACCGAACCATGCCGTTCAGTAGGTTCTCTCACCAATTGAATCAGCAGGGGTGGTAAATGTAAAAGATGATTTTGGACGGCTCAATGGCGAAATTTCATAACCTCACTCGTCAGTCTTTAGTAGCCATGATGAATGAGTGTTGTCTTGGATCATGAGTGTGGATGTTCCTCTTTTTTCGAAAATAAAGTAAAAGTGGTACCAACCCTTTTGTTCTCTTGTTAAAGGATTGACACATCACACCTAGACTTGATTACTTTGTTACAAAAAACTCCATTTCTTTTATGATAAAATTTTTCAAGGCAGATTTGCACTAAGTTACAAAAGATTTAAACATATTACATTTAGATACATTTTTCAAAAATATTTACAGTTATGTTAAAAATTTTGCACTTAAATTTTTTAAAAGAGGATTTCAAACATTATCAAGATAGTATCACAATTTATCAATAATGTGTTATAGCGTTATTTTTTCAACACGAATGAGTCAAAAGTTAACACGAAGGTGTCATAAAATCAAGATGTTGAAGGTGTTAGAAACTCTTTAAAAAGTTATTGTAAATGTATTAAAATGTGTCAAATGACAAAAATACAAAAAAAAAAAAAAAATTAAGAAGACTTAAGTGATATTAAAACAATATAGGAGCCTAGAAGGATAGCAGTGCAATTGTCCAATTTTTCAACATATTCACAACTTCTTTTTTTTTCTGGATTTTTTCGTCCGAAAGGAAAATGTGACCTTGGATTGAAACAACCCATAATGGCACTAGGGAATGGAATTACAATTAGACGAACGCTTTGCTGCTCTACCGAGACCTTTCCGAACTAAAGAAAAGATAACATATCATGAAATAAACACCGCTAAAATAAATTCAATCTTTAATCTCAGTGTGTCAAATATCCTAGAAATTACCTTGAAAATTGTTCTTTTGTATGTATAAACAAGTGACGATATTTTATGATGACATAAAAGTTAGATTTTGTTCGAAGCAGTTTTTGAAAAATGAATACGATAATTGGTTCAATTGGGTGAAAAGAGAAGCATCATACGACCAGCTTCATTTTTTTTCTCAATTCAGCAATTTAACTGGTTGAACCGGCCGCTTTAGCCGAAAAATTGGAGCGGGTGGGCTACCATTAACCAAAGTTACTGCAAACTAGTCCCACTGTACAAGCCCTTAATGTACCGATCAGAGTTCGTCCAATTGCTAATAGAATTAGATATTGAGAGAAAATTATATTTTGTCATATATGAATAATAGATTAAAAGTTTGAATTTCAGCAAGAATGAATTGTGAGAGGTAGAATAAAAATAGAACTCAACAATAAAAAAACAAAAAGAAAAGGGTTTGGTTGTGCAAAAGTTATTAGCATCGGAGTCCTGTTGTGCAAAACGTCTAAGCTCCGGACATGAAAACTAGACCGGCTGGTCCGGTTCGGTTCCTAAATTCTGACAAGTGTCCGGTCAAAGACTCAAAGCTGAACCGGAATGACCAGAGGGGCCGAGCTGAGCTGGGAATGACCTACGGCGACCGCACCGCAAAGGGTGGTGACTCGATCACATTCTTATCTCATCCGAGATTGGAGGCGCTTGCCGCCCAGAATCCTCACATTTCTTGTCCGGCGTGCAGCTCATCATAAACCCACACTCCTTACGTGTCCTCCACGTCAGCTCCAACTAGTCCTCTTCCCTCCTGTATCCATTCCATCCCCCATCCTCTCGAAGTATTTTTTTTTTAAAATTCTCGTAGTAAAATTCGTAATGTGAGCGCACACTTCGGTAGAAATTTTAAATCTGTGAAAAATTTTTATGTCCAGTTCCGATCGACGTTTTGAAATTTTAATACAGACCTTTCATAAACGGAGGCTCCTGCTACGGAATATATAAGAGTTTTTAAAAAATTATGCAAAAGACTTTATCCCACGCGGACTCGAACCTGATGGTGACGCTTCCTGAAACGTCTCCCATCCAGTTAAGCTAGCCGCGCTCGGCATCCTCTCCCTGAAGTAAAAACTAGTCCAGCTTAAATCATGGACAAGCTTTTGAGAGGATTATCGTATTAGTAATTCATTTCTTATAAACATACAATTTTTTTAAAAAATTAAAAAATATAGTGATATTGCGACACACGCGCACCGCTAAATTAATCGTTTTTTTCGTTTTCAAAGATTGATTTATACCACTCCTGAAAATAAATAGCTGATAAACAATTAATCTTAAGCTTCTAGTATGTAGTTCGTGAGCTTTAAAATTTTCAGTTTGAGCTCCACTCAATTGACAATTGGTGCTCTAAATCGACTCAAATTCAATTTTATCATAAAGATGGTGGGGCTCACACTCCGATTTGTTATAATAATGTTATTTCCGAAGCTTGATATGTTGTAAAAATATGGTTAATTTAGATTCGAGCTCATCTCAAATAAGCTAAAGCCTAATAAGCCAATTATTAAGTTATTTAGACTTGATGACTGATCAATCAGAGCATTAACTTGACACGAGCATAAGTTATGGCATTTATTAAATTTAATTTATGTTACTCGTAAAAGAAAATACTATTTTTAGGATTATTTTAATTTTGAAGACATCAGGACCAGTATGGATAATACAACATAAATCCACATTATATTTTACTTTTTATTAAATATTTTAGAAAGAATTATTCTCAATATGACTTCTCTTGAAAAGTAAAAATAATAATTTTTTAAATATTTTACTAAATATTTGGTCTGATGTGAACGCACATTAGTCATAATTTTCTTCAGGATTAAATCGAACATGAAGAATAGGCATTTCGCTATACTCGTAAAAAAACTGGATTCATTAACATATATATATATATATATACACACCTCTAACTTTCTAAAAATAATATTTAGAAAGGGTATTTGTATTTAATATCTTTAAAAAATTGTAAATGGTGCTTATTTAGTTATAAAATGACTTTTATGTCCCGCTGATAAATGTAAAATAATAAAATCGTTCTTATTTTTTAAGAAAAATAATAATTATAATTTTGTCATTTTATAGAGTTATAAAAGATAAAAATATATTATTGTGAATTTCGAATCCTAGGGTGTAAAAAAACGCAAATGCCACTACTTAGAATTTAGGGAATAAACGTTTAAACAGTCATTGGCTGAATTTTCGAATTAAATATGATTTAAAAATTAATTATGAGTAAAAACATTTTCCTGATTTTCTTTTTTTTTTTGATGCGCACCGGCAAAGCCTTTTAACTTGCCGCGTGTCAGTGTCGTGGCTCCAGCAGCAATTTCATTAACCGCCGCATCATGCGGGCGAGAAGACAAGATTTTACCGCAGGATCTCCGCTTCCGTGTCCAACTTACGTTTTTCTCTGCCCAATTTCAGACAGTCCCGCTCACTACGCGCCTATATCATACACCGTGCGATGAATCATTGAGTAAGATGGAACGGATCAAAATGCGGTCGCACTGTACGTCGCTTTGTATGTAATTTACACAGTCAACGCTTCTTCTCCTCTTAACTGTCTAAACTACTTTTACGTAACGCTAGCAGAGAACACAGACGTAAGAAACTTCAGCTTGATAATTCTTTCTTTTAATTCTTGTATAAGATGTAAAAATATAGTTTGTAAAATATAATAGCGGTATCCTAAATACTTATCTCGAAGTATCTTTGAAAATTTATAAAATAATTTAATATTTTAAAAATTATTTATAGGTAGTGGAAAGAGCTCAGATGGAAGTTTACAATATTATAATACCAAAAAATTAATCTTTTAGTACATGTGTTCTATAATTTATAAAACTAACCTATAAAGCAAACTAAACCTAGTTGAGCTCTCGACTTGTGAAGGAGATTACGCTTAATATTTTAATTAGGGGTAAAAACGAATCGAATTCGACCCGAGCATTACTAAGTTCAAATTCGGTTTAATTGCATCAATTAATTTAGGCTTGAATCGAGTTTGAATTCGAAATTACTAAAATAATTTTATTGTAAAAAAATATTTAAATAAAATAAAAATTCATTTTATGCTCGCAAGCTAGCCGAGTATCACGATATTTATGCTCGGCTTTACCAATTCGGTTCGAGCTCGAGTCAAATTTAAATGAGTTTAACACTGGACTGCTCATTAGTAATTAGGTTTGTTTTTACCTCTAATTTTAATTCTCATAGTATGGTAAAGCACCCAACAAATACACTGGAAAAGGCAAAAGCTGAACTCGGTTGAGATGGGAAGGAATTAGAAGCATAGGTTTAGCATTTTAATCTAGCATCTATCCCCGTAACTCGTAGTATATATATTAGAATTTAGCATCCGTCCCCGTAAAATCATATTATCATAGTATATAATATACGTATAATATTCCAAGATAATATTTAAATATTTTAAAAAAATGGTGGTAAAAATTAGCAAAAGATGTTCGTAACGGTAAGCAGGTTTATAGTCGTGGACCAACGGGGACCCACTAGGAGCTGCTGGTAGACGATATAGATGGAAGCTTTATTACCACTCCTCCAAATTTCAATTAATTAATTAAACGGGAGATGGCAAATCAGCCTCCTATTTCCACTGTCGTACAAATCAGCCCCTCGTGCGCCGACGTGGCAGCGTGACGTGCTGCCACGTCGGCATTCCAGGGGCTGATTTGCACGATTCTGAGAAACGGGGCTGATTTGCAAAAAGCTCTTAATTAGACTCCAATTAACTTCAATTTTTTTCTTTCCTTTTCGCCAATCTCTAATTGAAGATCGCCATCGAATCCCCCTAGCTAATTCTCAACCTATTTCACGGTCTCGATCGCCGGTGAGCTCTGCATACTTCGCCTGATTGGACGACGGTGATTCGATCGCCGGCGACGGGGTGGCGGAGGAGTTGAATTGACATTGAATGAGTTGAAGTTTCGGATCTCCGGAGGCTGAGCACCGCCGGCGAATGGCGCTGTTCAGGCGGCTGTTCTACCGGAAGCCGCCGGACAGGCTGCTTGAGATCTCTGAGAGAGTCTACGGTTCGTATTCAACTAAACTAAAGCTTAAGTTTTCTTTGATTTCATGCTTAGTTAGAGCGGTCGATTGTTGATTGCAGTGTTCGATGTTTGCTTTTCGACTGATGCATTGAAGCAAGATGAGTATAAGGATTACCTTGGCGGCGTTGTTGCGCAGCTCCAGGATTACTTTCCAGATGCTTCATTCATGGTGTTCAACTTCAGAGAGGGTGATAAGAGGAGCCAGATATCGGATATCTTATCGGAGTACGACATGACGGTCATGGACTACCCGCACCAGTACGAGGGCTGTCCGCTGCTTCCTCTTGAGATGGTTTACCACTTCTTGAGGTCCAGTGAAAGTTGGCTCTCTTTGGAAGGACAGCACAATGTTCTGTTGATGCACTGTGAGCGCGGAGGATGGCCGGTGCTTGCTTTCATGCTTGCGGCTCTGCTATTGTTCAGGAAACAGTACACTGGCGAACTGAAGACACTTGAGATGGTGTATAAACAAGCTCCTAGAGAGCTCCTTCAATTGTTTTCTCCACTTAACCCGCAGCCTTCGCATTTGAGATATCTTCAGTACATAACTAGAGGCGGTCCTTCTACTGATTGGCCTCCTCAAGATAAGCCCTATATTTTGGATTGCTTGGTCCTTAGATCAATACCGAATTTTGATGGAGAAGGGGGAAGCCGACCTTTAGTTCGTATTTATGGTCAGGACCCATTGATTCCCAGCACTACCACCACTAGAAGCGCAAAGCTACTCTTTTCTTTACCTAAGAGCAAGAAGCATGTGCGGTTATTCAAGCAGGTATATATACTGATACTAATTGCATACGACACAATTTTGGAGTCTATTTACTAAGCGTTGTTCAAAAATGCAGGGTGAGAGTGCCCCGGCGAAGATAAATGTTCGATGTCGTGTGCAAGGGGATGTTATTATCGAATGCGTCCATATGGATGAACGTTTAGAACATGAGCAAATGATGTTTAGGGTCATGTTCAACACGGCCTTTGTGCAGTCTAATAACATAGTATTGAATCGGGAGGACATTGACGTTTTGTGGAATCTGAAGGACCAGTTTACAAAAGACTTTAAAGGGGAGGTAAGGTCCATTCTCTTCTAGAATAAAATCTGTACCTTATATCAAGGTATTTAAGACTGCATCATCTGTGAATCAGGTACTATTTTCAGACTTTGATCCTGTAGATTCTGAGACCAGTACTGATGTGGTAGGAGAGGAAGGAGATGAAACAGAAGATGCTTGGACAGAGGAGTTTTTTGAAGCGGAAGAAATGTGGAGTAGTACTGAGTGGCAGGATGCAAAGGACTCTGAAGATCACTCGATACGACTTAAAAGCATTCTGGATGGTTTATCTGCTAGTCCAGATGTTCGACTTTCAGAAAGTGAAACAAGGAGTGTAGAATCTAGCAATACTGAACCGGACTGGGAGATAATTGTTACTAGTAGCAAGGACAGCCAACCAGAGGCAATTTTGGACACAAGTAATCAAGAATGTGATAAAGAGATTATTAAGGAAGAATTGCTTAGTTCTAAACATAAGACTACTACCAAGGATAAAGCCAGCAATGTTAAAGATGTTGAAGAGAATGCCCTTTCTAATGGTAAAACATTGTCTAAAATTGATCATGATGCTGGTGCCCTTAAATTAGTGACTTCTACTTTGAGAGATCATGCTGATTATGACATTCAAGATGCTTATTCTCAGAGCAGATTAGTAACCCCAACTGCTGATATGATGGACAGCAAAACACATACCAAAATCATCGAGCATGATATAAAAATAGTTTCGGAAAAGCTTATAACCTGTGATGACGTAGTTGCAATTCAAGAGAAGAGCATAGTTGAAGTTAGAAACAAGTGGAAGGAGGAAGTTGACATTCCAGCTGATGCAAGTAGCAGACATAGCCAGAAGTTGACCACTTCTTTGGGTGGGAATAGTAAGTCTGAATTAATAGTGCCCTCAGATGAATCCAGAACGCCACAACAGGGTAGTGAACCTAAATGTGATGTTGCAAATAACGCTTACAGAAAAAAGTCTAGTTTGGGAGAAAGAAGCCACAAGATCACAGTGAAAAATGAAATCAAGAAGAAAGTAGGGATCTCTGATGCTTTATGTGATGCAGTTAGTAGTGTTATGGATGACAAACGCGGCCTTAACATTGTGAATCAGAATATAGCCATTGTCCAGAGGAAGAATCTTGAGAAGTCCTCACCTGCTTGGTCACCAAAAGCGCTTTCAAGACCATTTACAGATCCATTGATGTCAATACGAACGAGTGAACAACAAGAATCTCAGTGTGACAGCACTAAGACAACAAAGCCAAAGACTATTTCCAGGTGGATTACTCCTAAAAGAGGCTCTGGTGCTACCTCTGTTCATGTCCCTTCTCATCCTCCATCAAGGTACCACAGTTCACCAGCTGCTCTCGCTATTGCCGCAGTTTGGGAAGAGGAATCTGATGAACAAACAGTGGCAACGGAGGTTGCCATGCCAACTTCTCTAGGAGCTGCATTGCCTTCAATTCAGGAGACAAGTGATCCAGTCTTATCAGCATCCATGAGTTCTCAACTCCACTCCAGTACGCCACCTCCTTCTCCCCATCCACCTCTGCTGCGTACTTCTCAAACTTCACTGCAATGTTCTTCACGGGTTTCTCCTCCTCCGCCTCCACCTTCTTCACCACCTTATTCTACTTCTCAGGTCTCTCATTGCCCTCCTCCTCCTCCACCACTACCGCCGCCACCACCTCCACTACCTTTCTTCTCAGGAACATCCGCTAAATACCCTAGTCAACCACTGTTTTCATCAGCACCACCTCCAACCCCTCCTCCACCTCCTCCGCTGCCTTCTAGAAATTCTTGTAGTGTTCCTTCTCCACCGCCACCACCTCCACCTCCACCTCCGACCAGGAGGTACAATGCCCCCTTTCCTCCGCCACCCCCTCGAGTAGGTAAGACTGGGGGCCCTCCACCTCCGCCACCGCCTCTACCTCCACCAATGTCTGGTCTGACAACTAGTGGATCTGTTGTTCCTTCTCCCCCTACCCCACCTCCTCCTCCTCCACCTCCACCTCCTCCAACTTCATTATCCTCAGGTGGGAAAGTTGCACCTCCTACTCCCCCTCCTCCCCCTGGAGAGCAAGGGTTGTGTCCACCACTACCTCTTTCTCCATCTACAGTAGGACGTGTAACACCATCACCACCACCACCCCCACACCCTCCTCCCCCTCCTCCTTTTCCCTCCGGAGTAAGTGAAGCTCCTTCCCCACCTCCTCCACCCTCACGAGGGCATCCAAGACCTCCCCCTCCCCTCCACCTCCACTGCCACCTCTAGGAGATGGATACAGACCTCCCCCACCACCACCGCCACCTCCAGGAGATCTACGAGGGTCTCCACCGCCACCACCAGGAGGTGGACGAGGGCTTCGTTCTCCACCACCGCCTTCAGGTGGTGGGCGTGCTCCACCCCCACCACCACACCACCTCCAGGAGGCGGACATGGACCTCCTCCTCCTCCACCGCCACCTCTAGGAGGCGGACATGGACCTCCTCCTCCACCACCTCCAGGAGGCGGACGTGGACCTCCTCCTCCTCCGCCACCTCCAGGAGGCGGACATGGGCCTCCGCCACCACCATTACCTCCAGGAGGTGGGCGTGGGCTTCCGCCTCCACCACCACCTCCAAGAGGCGAGCGTGGGCCTCCCCCTCCACCACCACCTCCAGGAGGACGAGGGGCACCTCCTCCTCCGCAACCTGCCGGACGAGCGGGCACTCCCCCTCCACCACCTCATGGAGCCAAAGTGCCTGCCCCGCCTGCAGGTCCAAAAGCTCCAGGTGCTCCTCCACCTCCTCCAGGTAATGCAAGAAGCTTGTCCTCAAGTGCCATGGTTGGAGGACGAGGGCGTGGTCTTGCACGTCCGACAGGTTCAAGTCTTTCTGCTTTAGCTCCTCGGAAATCATCTCTAAAACCACTACATTGGGTGAAAGTAACAAGAGCAACCCAAGGAAGCCTATGGGCAGAATTACAACAAAATAATGATTCGGCTAGGTATTTTGAAGAACTTATTTGCGATATCCTTGATATTATGGTAGTCTTTTCTGGTCATAAGTTTTGCATGTGAATCATGCATTTTTTTCACAATCCAGGCATCAAATTATTGTGTTACCCTTTGGTTTACATATATCTGTTTCTGTGCCGTCTTATTCATCTTCTGGTAGTTTAAAGTGCCTAGACTTGATCATCCAATAATCTTGCTGCTCTCATGGCTCATTCTTTATTATGAATGAACTCCATGAAAACTTGCTCATGCTGTCAACGCTTTTCATATGTAGTGCTTCAGAATTTGATGTGTCAGAACTTGAGAGCCTCTTCCCTGCAGTTGTGCCAAAAGCCGCCGATGGTTCTAAAGCAGAAGGACGTAGGAAATCACTTGGAGCAAAATCTGATAAAGTTCATCTGGTAAATTTGTTTTTCGTAGTAGATTATCATGTCTACTGAAAGCAATATTTCGATTTTATGAAGTTGATTTCTTTTTCCTATCTTTTGTCAATTGCTTTATTTTGCTCTTCCTGTACTGGAAGCCCTTCTGCTGGTGTTGATCTTGGCCAGTCAACTGGCTGACTGCAAATTGTTGCACAAGATGATTATAGTCGAGCAAGAATCAGGGATGGCTCTTGTAGTTGTCCCGACATGGATGGGTGGAAGATTTATGTCCAATCAACGATGCATAATGAAAGTCACTTCACTCACGTTATACTATAATGACCTGTTTGATAGGGTATTCTAGAATTCTAATGCACAATCAAGTATAAACTTCCCCAAGTTCAGTTCATCAACGTTTGGTTTAAGTCATATCGAATAGTCAGTTTGGGGGACGGTATATGCACAGAGGTTTTGTGGACGATGGCTTGCTTCTATAAGACTGAGGAGCACTTTTGCTTTCTAATGTCCTGATTGCAATTGCCTCTCTCTTCCGTTGGAAGATAGTCGTGTGACACCTTGATGAGAGCTTGATTTGCGCCTGTAAAATCATGTTGAAAAACAGCGATGAAGAGGTAAAATGTATTTATCATGTGTCAAACACTACCTTACTCATTATAAAATACAAAGTATCCAGATGATTGACTTTTGAGGGAATCATTTAAAGAAGGGATATTAGTTGCTGGCGATTGTTCTGTGGTCACAATTTTACATAAAGTCATTAACTCTAGCAGTTAACTTTTACTTCACTTTCTGCCCATGTACACAAGTTTTTGGACTTTCACCATCTTTTCTTGTTGCCGTATGGATTTACTTGATCTTTGGTAATGCTTATGACATTCTCTTGAGATGAAAAAGATTTGGTGACTATTACATTTATGATATTTATATCTTCACTAATTCATTAACATTCTCTGTTCCTTTGGCTGCACTGTAGATTGAATTAAGGCGGGCAAATAACACTGAGATCATGTTGACTAAAGTCAAAATTCCCCTTTCAGATTTGATGGTAAGAGTTCTGATTTTACCAAAAAAAGCATGAACATCACTTTGTATTTTTAATGTCTTCAAGGAAAATCAAAATATTTAATTTAGTCATTATCTAGCGATACTGCATTCTGGAAATGGAAACAACAGTTTACATCAATTGTACCTGATCGTCAGACTTACGCATTCAAAGGATAAGTTGTATAAATAATTAATTCCTTTATGTGTTAGCTTGTGTAGTAACAAACTCTTCATTGTTCTTTGATATCCACTCCTTCCTGATTGTCTCCTTGGTCCTTTTCTCTTGCATCACTTTATCTCCTTCTTGGTGTGCAATCTGCTAGTGTGAGAGCTCACCATGACTCTGAAGTTGAACATGCGCATGCTTATTAGTGTTTGTTCAAAATTTTATTCATCCAATGCGAAAGATATACCCTCTTTAAGGTCTAAAGAAGTAATTCCACTATCCTGTTTTTCCAGCAAGCTGCGTTAGCATTAGACGATTCAATTTTAGACATAGATCAAGTGGAGAATCTTATAAAGTTTTGTCCAACCAAGGAAGAAATGGAGCTTCTAAAGGTGCACGCCAGAAAGCCCGAGCCATTTACCCGTTTTGTCACATTATTTTTTGTTTCCATGTGTTTTGTATGATGGTACTTATTCTATGTTGGTTCCCATTATTTTGTGTTTCAGAACTACTCAGGGGACAAGGAAAATCTTGGAAAATGTGAGCAGGTAAGGATCGCTAATGTTACCTACAAACTTGGGTTTCTAGTCATTGAAGTGAGGAGGTTCTGAACATGGAGTGGATATTTAGGGAACATGTTATGTAAATTCATCCGTGATGGAGTGGTATCCCTATGGTTTCTTTCCTTTTCTTGTTAGGGAATTTTCTTACTTATGTTTGTCTATTTTAATTAATCCACAAATATGAGACTCTGAGAGGGTTTGAATTTTGAAAATTTTAGCATGAACTTATGGATGAAACTTATTCCTTGTTAATGACTTATTGTTGTTATACTTTGCAAGGCTTTGTTCAACGCTATGACTATGTAGAGTCCCGCACCCTTGCTATACCATATAAGGAATTTGATGCATTCCACCATACTGTCCTAATAAAAGTGATGAAGGGTCTGATTATGCTCCTTTTTTTTTACATTTTTAAAGAAAATCTTACAATCTACTTATTCGATAGGGCAAGTTTTTGATACTGCCGATCTTATCACCATTGGCTGATAGATTATAGATTATTTGTATGCCAAACCTTGGCACAAACAATTAACTTTAAATTCTGCACGTTTTGTTTGGAAAATTCTGTACGTGATATATGGTACCTTATTCTAACGGACGAAAATATTCTTCCAAGGCGTAGCAAATGTTTCTTCTGGTGTATTTGATTTTTTCCCCTTGTTTGATGATGTTATGTAACCCATTTTTCGTAAATTTTCGTCCCTGCATTTTGCATTTCTTAGGTGGTTTAAGTATAATTTTCTGGCGTTTCTTTCTGCAGTTCTTCTTAGAGTTAATGAAAGTTCCAAGGGTAGAATCGAAACTCAGAGTGTTTTCTTTCAAGATACAGTTCGGTTCACAGGTGTGCATGCTCATCCATGGTTAATTAGTCAATGTAATCTTATGGTTTTAGGATGCTTGACTCATTTTTCTTAGTTCAGGTTACAGATCTTAGAAAGAATTTGACTACCATAGACTCTGCATGTCAAGAGGTAGAAACACACATTTCATAAGATTAATCTAGTTTTTAGTGCAACGCTGCAACTTCTATTCTACTGACATGCTCTATATTTTCAGATCCGAGGCTCTATTAAATTGAAAGAAATTATGAAGAAAATTTTACATCTTGGGAATACAATAAACCAGGGCACTGCAAGAGGTACAAGACATTTAGACGTTTATTCCATTTTGTTAAGTATCACCTATTAGCTTCTAAAATATTCTTTAAAGGATGTGCTTTCCATTGGCAGATTGCGGAATGATTGATGCATGATGCATCCTTCGAATGTTTTTTCTTTTCGAAATCCAGTTGTTAGTTGATTGTTGCTAATCATCAATCATTCTTTAGGTAGACAAAACTCCGTAGGAGCCCACCTCGTTGCATTATTGCTGATATGTGCTCTTGGGGTGCAAAAATTTGATAATTCACCACTTCATTTGCTTAGAAATTCACTGCATAGTTGACTATTATTGTTCATCTTCATAGTCACACTTTAGGGTCACAGGTAGCTTACTTCCTTACATATGTGGAGGTGCTTTTAGTTTTTTAATTTTCTATTTGTCTATATCTGTTCTATATGTTATCTATATTCAAGCATTGCATGACGAGACTAGGATAGCTACGGCAGGTGAACACCCAGTTAATCTTTATATAGTGATGTATATATTTCTGCTCCCAAATTTGGTGAACACCCAATTTGGTACTTTTCCCTTTTCCTTGTGACCTTGTCCTCTTTTTATTTTGCTAGGCATCATGCAAAACGAGGCTGGACAAGCTACTCAACTAATTTCTGGTTGATGTGTACTCTAAAATTATGCACATATGCTTTTAGGTTCTTTGTCCTCTTTTTTTTTTTTTTTAATTAAAAAGGCGAACATGCTGATATATTTTGATAGTTATATATGGTAGAACTTTCCTAAATTAACCTTAGACATCTGGATAATTCTTAGAGCCATTATTGCAAAATCTAACCAACAGATTCCAGCATACCCTAACTTGGATTTCCTGAAGGATTAATGATGTTATTTTGTCAATTTCGTTAATGGATTATGAAAATTCACTAAGTTCATCACTTGTTCTCTTAACTGATAATTTTACACTCCACTATGATTGCAGGTTCAGCAATTGGCTTTCGACTTGATAGCCTTCTAAAACTCACAGATACTCGTGCTACTAACAATAAGATGACTCTAATGCATTATTTGTGTAAGGTACATGCTGGTGATGCTTGTCTTGTACATCTTTGTAGCTTTCAGTGGTGGTATTTTCATTATGCAGAACATTGACATGTAATCAATTGGAGTTTTCTGGCATTATTGAAGTAGATGGAGAATATGATATCTTGTAATGTGTAACTGCATTATTTATATTTTAGGTTTTGTGAATATCAGGTTCTTGCTTCAAGATCACCATATCTTTTGGACTTCCATGCAGATCTTGTTAGTTTGGAAGCTGCATCAAAGGTCCCAATCTATTTGCTGTATTACTTGTATTTATTCAGCTTCATTTCTTCCTAATTTATGCTTAATGCAGATACACTTGAAAACCTTGGCGGAAGAAATGCAAGCCATTGTTAAAGGTTTAGAGAAGGTTGAATTAGAGTTGACAGCTTCAGAGAAGGATGGACCAGTATCAGAAACTTTCTGCAAGGTATTTTCTATACTTTTTGCCTTAGCATCTTCTACAACACAAAGAAGGGTGATCTTTTCAAGTATATTACTATATTACCACTTCCTCTATGCCTAATTACTTTTTAAGTTTTAACTTTGTATATTTTCATGGTTGGTTTTGGTGGATATATAGGAACATAACATAAGGATCTGCGTCAAAATTAGGCAAATAATAGCACTTAATAGCCAAATAATCTACAAAAAGATTTTGCAATTTTCAAAAGAAAAAAAAGGTGAGAGTCATCCTGATGTAGGATATGCAATATTACATTGATGAAGAAAGTTTTTTGGCTTTCGAGCTTTTGCTCCTTTCAATGCATGCACCTGAGTTGTATATGTAGTACGAGAAGACAATTGGGAAAAGAGATATTTGGAGGAGCACAAGAAAGTCGTGGAAGCAGTGGAAGGCATGAGGGATGTTTTCTTCCCTAAATGTACAAGCTATAAAGTTTGTGTGAGCATTCATCAACAAGTCTTTGTGGACTAGGATGGTTATTTAGCTCCGAAAAGGTTGGAATTCCAAACTCCCAACTAATGTGATAATGAATGAGCACCTATTTCCCACCTCGACATCTCTTAAAATTAAATAATCATAAAGTTAGTTTGAGCAGCTCGGTGGTGACTTTATTGGAGAAACCTTGCATCTTTTTCTTCTACCCTCTTAACATATGAAGAATTACTTAAAAACTAAAATATCCTGATGAGAGAATCATTGGTAAGGGAATGTAAGATGAGACCGTTGATAAAACACGCTAGAAATTCTTGAACTGTGAAGATCTTCTTGCTGTCGTACTGCTGCTTTTTTATTGCTGCTGGGTTCTGCACTTAGGGGCCACGACCGCCTCGATGTCGCATTGTCTTCATCTTTGTAGTGCTGTTATCTCAACCCTGTTCTGCCTTTGTGCCATCACCTTTTTCCGTCTCCATGTCATAACCATAACAACACTGCTATTCATCCAGGCCGTCAGAAGTCCTGATGCAATATGAACCGAACGACGTGCATTGGGAGTGTGTGGTACACATCCTGACACACAACATATGGTTCAGATCAAGGTTTAAAGTGCCGGGCGGTACAATGCGTGCCGCCCGGCACGTGCCGGATCCGTAGTAATCAGGCGTCCGGCCATTCCGCCATCTCGTATGTGCGGACCGAAACGTTCTGTATGGGTGCATAATGCCAACTGTACGGTCGGCAATTTTTGGTTAAAGTTAACCGCCTTGAAAAAAAAGAAAAATAAAAGAAGAGGTGACGCTGCCACCACTCCGAGATCTCCCCCACCCCCCCTCTCTCTCTCTCTCTCTCTCTCCTCGCCTCTCTCTTTCTCTCTTCCGATGTCTTTTTTTTTTTATTGAGAAGCGTGATGAGGTTTAGGAGGAGCGCCATGGCAGTGTAGCGGCGAAGGAGAGAAATGGAGGAGGGAGGAGCTGTTTGGTTTCTATCTTCATTTTCTTTGTTTTTTAAACAGCTGCACAGATGTAGCTGTAAAGCTGCCCTAAGGCAGCGTTAAGTAAGCCCTACATGGGCTGATGCATGCCAGCCTGTGTAGCGTTATATATATATAATTTTTTTTAAAATAATTTTAAATAAAAAGTACTATCGGCACGGTCCGATTGGCGCGCTTGGCGCGTCTCGAGTTTTAAATTTACTGAAACTTGGCACAAAATGGCACCTTAAACCTAGGTTCAGATATATTAGAACTATCAGTAGCCCTTGATGAATAGCATTTCTCTAATTATAATCTTCTTTTCCATCTTGTCGCCGCTCTACATGACATCCACTAGGGATTGTAGTAGTTGTAGACTTTGTACCGCACATATTCGTTTCTTAACATTATTTTCATACTTATTGTGCATATGATAATATATTCCTTGAAATTAAAGATGATTATTTTCATACACACTCTGCACAAAAGCTGCAATAATCTTGGCTGCATTTGAGGTTTCCTTTGAAATTCAGGTGACATTACTTATTTGTTATTGCACAATATAGGCCAAAATTGTGTAGAAACATACTCCTGCTTTGTTGATCTGTATGCTCTTCCTTATTTCAGTTTCTTGGTTTTCCATCAATCACGAACCCTTATACTAGTTTTCTTGAATATGCTACTAGAATTACTTACTGCTTTTTTAACAGAGGTCCATTTTCCCCGCTACAGCATGTTTGCTCTTGCCGGATTTTATATGTCAGGTTGGTCTTTCCTTTGTGACGTGTAACTAAGTTGCACTTCCTGCAGACATTGAAGAAATTTGTAACTAGTGCTGGAGCGGAGGTAGGGGAGCTGTCGTCACTTTATACCACAGTGGTATGTTCCTTTACATAGCTTCAAATCTATCAATGATTGGCAGCATTCTGGAGCAGATTCCTAACTATAAACACAACAATGGCAGGGTAGAAATGCTGATGCACTTGCTGTGTACTTCGGTGAGGACCCTGCTCGTTGCCCCTTCGAACAAGGTAAATTTATCTGATAACTTGGTATAATTTGTATCAACTGGATTCTTCATCATCTTCTTATTGTTCTTCTTCCTCTTATTATTGCTAGTTATTGTTATTACTGTTGCTATCATCATCCTTATCATCTTCTTCTTCATTTTTTATAATTAGTATTGTTGTTATTATTATAATCTTCTGCTTCTGCTGTTGCTGCTTCTTCTCTTCTTTTGCCTCCATGTCCTCCTCCCTCCTTATTGTTAGTAATAATATTATTAGTATCGCCCCATTGACACTTGGTGCTGCTGCATCTTCTTATTATTGTTATCACTTAAAACTTTTGAGCTTTATTCACTTCTCTAGGACTAACTTTGAGGACATTTCTGTAGAAGATGCAATCTTTCCTATGGAAGAATGCTTCTATTCACAACTAATAATGATTTGGAAAGAAGGTTTAGTGGTTGCCAATGACTATGATGTGTGAATGTCTCCGACTTACCTTTTAGTGATGTAGTTTTTTGAATTGGGCATCAGTTGACGACACAGTAGCATGGATGTTCCAGTAATTTTTTCCGTATTTATTCATTTATTTATTTATGTTTTTTGAAAGTTTGATGTTGCAGCTGTTTCTTTAGCCGCCGAAATTTATGAATCTGCCATTAGATGTTGCAGTAGTTAAAAACAGTGCTTTGCAAAGAAAAGGTTTTGGATTTTGTCCTGAAAGTGTTACTTTTGCTTTTTTCTTAGGGATAATTACATATCAGCCTCTGTTTTGTACCGTCCTCCCAAATGAACCCCTGCTTTTTTTCTGATAATTAATATATTAGCACAAAACTCATATTAAGAAAAAAAAAAAATACATGAAAAGTTGATTTTGGTGTGCTCTGTAATTTTCGTATTCAATTTTGTTAAAAAACTATTTTTAAGGGGTTTCCAAGTTTTTACTGGGTAAAAATCTTTGAAGGCTAAACACACCTATTTAGAAGTAATTTCAGGAAAAATTTGAATGCAAATTTGTAGAGCACACAAAAATCTATATTCTCATATTAAAAATCTTTTCAAAAAATACTTTTATATATGACTTCTGGATTAATTTTGTCAGTTTTTTCAAAAAAGCAGGGGTTTATGTGGAAAGGTTTTGCAAAGCAGGGGTTTTACGTGAAATCCCCTTTTTTTATCGTGACAACTGCCTCTGAAGTGTTCCTATTTATTCAAAGGTTGAATAAGACTTCCTATTATAGTCAGCCCTACCGTTTCACACATGTGCCCATGAACTCACTTATCAATTAATTTCTGTCTTTACTTTTGGTTACTTCACAAACTGATGCATGAAAACTTCGAAAATGTGCAGTTATAAATACTCTTTTGAACTTTGTGAAGATGTTTCGACGAGCACATGAAGAGAATTGTAAGCAAGCAGAAATCGAGGAAAAGAAAGCCCAGAAAGAGGCTGAAATTGAGAAAACAAAGGCAGGGAACTCGACAAACAAAAATGTTAGATTTGACATCTTTTTGGAAATATAGTCAATCTTTCTGTTTGTTTTTCGCTGCCTTATGAACCCATTGTCTAACATAAAATTATCGTGGTTATGCAGGAACCAAGCATGCAAGGCCAAAGCTTAAGCAATCAGCTAAAACATAAATTAGATAGACCTAAATCAACAAACCGGAGAGAAAAGGATGTTAGATGATCGTTGACTCGTTTTAACATTTCGCTTGATCATTAACAAGGAAGCCTTACTCTGCTTCCAGTTTTGTAGTTCCAAGATTCTTTGCAGGACTCGATCAGAGCTGCAGTACCAGCGTCGCACACCCGTGAAAGAAGCTAAAATTGTAAGATTTTTTCGCTTTAATCACCAGACCGCTGTATATTTCTTGCATTTTGTTTTGAATCGCGTTGCTGATTACGTTTAGTCTTCTCATCTTTCATTCGTGTTTCAGGGACAGGATCTCACCTACGGATCCCAGCTTCAATGCTGTAGGATAACTGTACAAAACTAGCCGATGTTTGTTTTATTCTTTCTGTAAATATAATTTGCGTTCATTTTTATTCAATCCTTGGTCGTAAGCTAATAGCAGAAATAGGTTAGTCTGTCAACCCTAGGTCGGAAGGTGTATAATTGCAGAACGTTTTGCAATTTTGTGATTAAGTTTGTATAGAGTTCACGCAAGCCAGGAATTAGAATTCAATTGTTTTATCAAGTTGTATAAGGTAAGAAGACATGGCATCTATTTGCTTGATTGGAGTGAAAATATGGTTCTAAATAGAGCATAATAGCGTGTATAATGAATCATATAACGCTGATCCACGAAATAATTTTGTTGCAATTTTGCAAGGTAAGAAAATTGTTACCTTAGCGGCGATGTCCTTGTAGCATAACTTGTTTTAGTAGCTTCTGGATACGTTTACTTTTTTATTTATATATTTTTTCAAAATACAGTTTAATATGCTCGTAGTGCTTATAGGAAGGTGAGCGCGGGGGGGGGGGGTGGGCGCGGCTCCCCTTCTTCAGATGAAGCAGGAAGTAGGAAAACGGTGAAATCGCTGCCGTCCATCGCAATTAAGACGTATTTCGAAAAATCGTATAAAATTTTTGTCCGCTTGTTTGACCTATTTAAGTATTTTTTGGAAAAATTTTCAACTACAAAGTTGTACATTTTGATATAATCTACAATTTTGTAGTTGAAAGTTTTTTCAAAAAATACAAAACGCTGTGCTAAATAGATGATTAAAATTTTTTATCATCTTTTTGACATATTATTTGACGTTTTTGTAAAAAGTGTTCAACTATAAAGTTATAGACCACTTCAAAATTTATAACTTTGTAGTTGGAAATTTTTCATAAAATTATCAAAGTGTCAAAAAGATAATTAACAAGTTATGGTGCTTACGGAGTATGACATGACTTTTTTTTCTTTTTCTTCTAGGGATAGGTGTTATGGTAATCTTCTGGGTGAGCATGTTCAAAGGGGATTACGCCGTTAAACTTTACAACAAGACAGTTACATGGCTTGTTTGTTAATTTTTGGCTGGTTTACCGCCTCGTAACTGTTAAACAAAACCATATTTAGGTCTCTAATATAAAATTATATTCAACTTTAGTCCATATTTTGGTTATCTATAAGTCAATATTAGCAATGTAAACAACTTAACCTTCCGTTCATAAAATGTCTGTATTCGAAACTGAGCATCGGTCGGAGCTAGACGTTTTTTGCGAGTTTAAAATTTCTATAGAAGGGTGCATTCGTAGTACGAATTTTACCATGTTAATTTTAAAAAAAAAACATATACGATAGGTCCCATGTAACAATACCAAATAATCTCCTATGTAAAAGTAATAGTGATACTGGCGATCAAACATTACCGGAAAACAATGAGCCCGGCCTAGCCTTCGATTCATTCTTCTTCCAAATTTTGACGGTGATGATTAAGTTGATTATCTTTCTTCTTAGATTAGCGAGAAAAGGTTTTTTTGTCGATATGCAGCATGCGTGTGGGACTTATGACTCATGAGGTACTAAACCGTCAAGTAGCGCCTATACAAGCTGCACCAAGATCTCAGCGCTATGATTAACGTGTATATAGGCATGTGCAGGCTACCACAACCGCACAAATGCGTAGCGTGCGGTACGGGTGGTCATATACCGGTCTGGACCGAAAAATCGGACTGGACCGATTGGTGCAGTCCGGACCGGTATAAAATCAAAAAAACTGATGGTTCAGACTGGGATCAGTTATAACGCCAGCCAGACTTAATTATACAGCACAGTCCATTGCCCAAGTAGCAACTGTGTTGAATAAACAAATAGCCCAGCCAAAATATTAAACAAAAAAAGTTAAGTGGTCCGGGTCCAATCCGATCAACAAATAACCGGTCCATAATCAGTCCGATCCAGTCCAGTCCACAAGTTAATTGGTCTGGGTCGGTCCGGTTCTATCCTTTAGCTGTCCGGTCTTTGGTGCAAGGATCTTTGATGTACGGTCTTCGGTACGGTCCGGTTCGGACCGGTTGACCACCCCTAGCATGCGGTTTCTAACCCGAAAGGTCATGGAAAAACTGTACGCTCCACCATCTAGCCATTCGCTGAAAAAAGCGTATTGTCGGTTAGCTTTTTAACGACCCTCACCTTTAACCAATTGGGATGTAGACAATTTAGCACTGTGAAATGGATGAGAATGTTGAAATAAGAAAAAAAAAAAAAAAATCTTTGGGAGCCCCTATCGACTTTGATATGATTAGGATAAACAGTGTATCGAAATATGTGCCACATATATTTTGATGCACTGCTGACGATCCTGATTGCATCAGGGTCGTCAGGGGTCGTTGAAGAATAACAATGCTCATGTGAAAAATTGCTCAATTGAAAAGAGTATTTTGTTACATAGTTCGAGTTCCTGATAAAATTAGAACCGCCGTCAGGGGCTCCTGAAGAATATCTGTGCTCATGTGGGAAATTTGGTCAAGCGAGAAGGTTAACACTGTTATGCTCATGAGCCTGGGGACAAATATAAGCAGCATGGATGGTTAAGTAAAAAGAGTTCAGCATCTTGCAAAGTCACATGCTTTTTGGCTTTTCACATCCCATAAACAACAAATTTTCTCCTTCGACTTGCCAGAGCACTTATTTGGAGCAAGCCACCAACTTAACCTACCTTTCTTGTAACTTATTATTGGATTAACCTTTTTTTTTTCCCAAAAAAAAAATTACAGATTTAACGACAGATCTCATAGAAATGCTCGAGAGCGTCATATTTGTTGCACTGGTTTATGCATATTAAAATCTCATCGTCATTACCTCCATCCATCAACAATAAATTATATTATTTAAACAGTACGCTAATAAAATAATATTAAATAAGCGATATGGTGCTCTATAATATAATAATTCTATAAAATATTAGTTTAGTTATTATTAATTTATTTAGCCGTTCTCGTTTATAGGTGTGAATTGTTCATGATTATTGTTGGAGTTTCTATGACCATTGTCACGTCTAAAAGCAGACCATTAGATTTTATCAGCGAACTATAAGCTCCTACTTGTATCAACTTTCGAGCAGTTAGCATACTTTTTTGAGTATTTGGAACCAAAATTGAGTTTTTTTTTATTTTTTTATTTTTTATTCATAGCCCGAAAGTTGAGTCTTGTTAGGCTCAACATTTAGATGACTATGCTTACAAGTGTTGAAGTTAACACAAAAACACACCGAAATTTGATTTGATGAAGACATACCACATGAATGGAATGGAGAGAAAAAGACTTGGAAATGGCAACAAAACAAAAGGATTCCATCAATCCAACCTAGCCAACAAAGGGTGCAACATGTGACCCAGAGACAAAAGGGTACAATGGTAATAACCACAATAAAGAAAATGACCTCTGTGTCCCTAACATTAGTCTCTTTAGAAAATGTGAATTATGTATTCGAATTAATATCAAATAATTCACGTTCCAATATAAATTGAGAAATAAAAATAATAGACAAATATTTTTATAAAATAGATTTAATTCTACTAACAATTATATCATAGCAGTTGTGTCATTTATTGAGGTATTCTGACGTTTCGTAATCTAAGTAGTAATTAAAACACACCCTTACCAATATGAAATTAACTGAAAAATAAGTAAAAAAAATTCAAAGACTATCTTAGATAACAAAAATACCATTTACAAAGTCAAAGTCCATTACAAAAATAACATACATCATCATACATGGACCCCAAAGACATGATTGATAGAAAAAGTGCTACCAACTAACATAACAATTGGCAAACATTCAAGATCCCTAAGCTCCTTCTAAGCTAAAAGCATAACATGTGAACTAGAGATGCAGCCAAGGGTAAAATGGTAATAACAGCTACAAAAGGGCAAAAGTATTCAAGCTATCTATCCAGGTATTTACCTCACTGGCCACTGTATACCTACCAGATCTTTCCCCCTCTTGGAGAAAACAGGTCAAAACTTTGAGAGACAGCCAGAGCAAATCCAACAACTCACCCACAAAATCTAGTGAGAGTAATGTAGATTTTAATGGGTTTTTAAGGGTTTTAAGAAGAAGCATTGAAGCTATCTTCTTCCTATCTAGCCACATTGCTCTATTCACAAGAAAGACTGGAGCTTTATTTATTGTTCAGTAGATTTGAGGAAGAAGATATGGAGAATAAAAAGCTAATCTTCATCTTCATACCAACTCTGGGCTTGTAAGATCGTAGCACTGTTCAGATCGTTACCATTCTGGTTTTAAGGGTCAGCTAAAAATACTTTCTTGTTTTTGGGACTAGTACGAGATGAGGAGGCATGGATGGCAGCTTCCTTATCATCCTCTTCAGGCATTGTCTCTTTTTTTTGTTTTTATTTGTCTAATTAATCATTAATTTTTCAATTTTTTCAGTAAAATGTATGGTGATTATTTCGTTGTTTTTTTTTTTTTTGCTTATTAAGGTGGTGGCTACAGCTGTTTTTCTAGCATTGGCGTTTGCATTCTATGTGTTCTTTCTGCCTTTTGTTGGGAAAAAGCTGTATCAGTTTGTGATCTTGGGAATCTACACTCCACTCGTAAGCCTTTTCTCCACCATTCTTATCTTTTCTTTGTTGCTCTTGTTTTTGGTGTTTCTGTGGTATTGGTTTGTCCAATCTAAATAAAATTATCTTTTGTGAAATTGGATAATGTATTTGTTCTTTTTCTTCGAATTTACTCGTCTCACTCTTTCTTTTTTCTACTTAATAGATTCATTGTTGTCATGTATTTAATATGGTAGGTGCACATTTGGTCTTATTCAATCATAGTTATTATCTATTTTCCAAGCTTCCATACTATCATTTAATTGTGATATTCCAATTGAGAAACTCTTTTACTACTTTCTAAATTAGCATATCATATGATTCATATTCTGAAGTAGTAAAAGAGTTTTAAAAGCAATATCTACCCTACGCAGCTTATTTCGATCTTGGAGTGTACATTGCTTTCCTAGTCCTACTACTGAAAAGTAAGAGTTTGTAGAGTTTTTTTTTTATTTATTTATTTATTGAGGATGAGGGGATGCATAATCTAAAAATTAAAAAACAGTAGGTCATATCCGGACTATGCATTCGCTTATTATCTTGGTGTTCTCAGAAATATTGTGATTGTGTTGTCTCAATGAATCTATTTCTCTGAAAATAAGAACTTTTTAAATTGTACAAAAGAAATGCAATATTTTTGCATCTATGACGTATATAAGGGCACTGATAGCATGAATAACATGTTCAGGTTACATGTGTGTTCTTTCTCTATGTTTGGTGTGCTGCAACAGACCCTGGGGATCCAGGAGTTTTTAAATCGAAGAAGTATCTCAATCATAAAGGCTTAAAAAAGCAGGCCCAATTAAAGGAATCAGCCGGCGGCTCCACTAAAATTACAACTGCTATGGTTGATGGAAATAAGCCTTCAACGAAGGGCACTGCAATGGATGATACGGTTAAAAAGTTGTCTAATGTTCTTGAAAGTGACAAGTCATCTTCTTCTTCCAAGCTTAATGTTTTGGAGGTTCTCTTTGGATGGTGCCCCTCGCTACACAGACAACATCGTCGTCATGAAGATAATTCACCGCAGCAGAGTGAGGAAGGAATGTTCTACTGCAGTTTATGTGAAGTTGAGGTGTGCATGTAATAATCTTTAGAAATATAAAAAATGCATTAAGCCTCTTTTAAAACGATTTTGTGATGTATTTTGTTTCCAAATTTTCTTATTCCAGCTAAACGAAATATAATCTAGAGCTTGTTTAGTTATTTATTTTTTTTTCTTTTAGGTTTTTTATTTTAATAATCTTTAGAAATATCAAAATGCATTAGGCCTCTTTTAAAACGATTTTGTGATAATTCCAAATTTTCTTATTACAGCTAAACGAAGCATAATCTAGAGTTTCGTTTAGTTATTGCTTTTTTTTCTTTTATATTTTTTATTTTGGTAATTTGCATGTCCATACTAGCTATGTTGCATCTTGCTCTGATAACATCTTTTGAGTTGTGGACGAAAGGATCCATATGTCATTAAATAAACGCTTTTCTCGTAACATTTGAACTTTTTGCTAATCATTTGTTTTATAGTCGTGGGAAAAATCAGCGAGAATCTGCTGCAACTTACACTTGTTTTTGTTTGGGATAACCTTGGTTGGATCTTTTGTAGGTTCTGAAACAAAGTAAGCACTGTAGAGTTTGTGACAAATGTGTGGACAACTTCGATCACCACTGCAGGGTACGAACTTAAAAGCTTATCCAGTGTCTGTATAACCTACTTCAGCTTATCGGAGAATTTTCAAGTTGTCGATATGATCTCTTATTTTTATTGGTCTTGTAGTGGCTCAACAATTGTATAGGACGAAAGAACTACCTCAGATTCTTCATCCTCATGATTTCTGCTCTTCTTTTGGTAAGTGTAGCCTACTTATTCTTAGTCTGCTGTAATATGTGAGAAATTTTAGCTTTGGCAATTGACGTACGTTCCCAAGTCTATATGTGTTTATTTCGAGCATGCAACCTCATAACATTACAAAAAAAAAAAAAGAAAATCTCAAAAAAAATCTCATCATTACATGTAGAAAAAGATGAGTGAGCTTGTTGGTGTCAAAGTGTTATTTTTCCCCCTTTTGGTAATTATTGACAGATTCCCATGGCTTTGCATCATGGGGTTGAGTATGCAGCTTATTCTACAATGGTCAGTGGGCATCTTTGTATTGATTCTCTGTTTCCTTGAGCGGAAGCGCTTTTCTGCGGAAATCGTCACAAAGTTGGGAAGCAGTTTCTCAGTGGTCCCTTTTGTTGTGGTGGTGGTGAGAACTCTCTTATCTAATTTAAATCTATTACCCAAAATTTCAAATTTCTCATTTTTTTACCTTAACATAGATATATAGAAATAGAATGAAGCAATTTGACGTGAAAATGCAATATTTCTGCACTTTGACCAACTAAGCCTTGACCTTTCATGGTTCAGTTGGCCAACTTGGCCTTTTTTATCCATTACAGCCCTGTAATGCAGTGAAAACGGATGCCTTAGTAGTAGAATTTGAAATTTATGTTATTATGATTAATTTGATTAACCTCACCATTGTTGATCTTCAAGGCTTCATGTACTCTCTTGGCAATGGTTGCTACTTTGCCACTGGCTCAGCTTTTCTTCTTCCATGTTCTTTTGATAAAAAAGGTATTCATTTTGTCTTTATTTTAATTTTTCATTTACCCTGAATGACATTTATCGATGAGCTTAGAATAAATGTGCTCATATATTTCATCATTGGTCAAGAGCATCGCCTTAATTATCATCATAAACTATTTTGACAGGGAATCAGTACGTACGATTACATCATAGCTTTAAGGGAGCAGGAACAGCAGGAGATTGGTGGACAGCAAAGTCCACAAATGTCTCAAATGAGCTCTCTCACCGGATTAAGTAGCACCAGCTCCTTCAATACATTTCACCGTGCTGCATGGTGCACTCCCCCAAGGCTGTTCCTTGAGGATCAGGTATTATTTCTGTCTAAACTTAAAATGTCATTCACTTAAGGTCTATTTACTTCACCCAAAAGTCACAGGAATTCCCTTTGCATATATTTTATATGTATATTTCATACGTATGTATCATAGTATTATGTTCTGGGCGGCATTGTCTCTGTTCCGGCAGTAATCGACATGACACAGCACGAGCCGGCACGGCACGTGTCGAAAAATCTTATATATGAATAAAGTTGGCACGTGCTAGGATCTGAATTTATCGAAATTCAGGCTCGGATCGGCATCAAAAACCTTGGTATGTATACATGTATACATATATTATATAAAATATATTCTCTCTCTCTCTCTCTCTCTATATATATATATATATATATGTGTGTGTGTGTGTGTGTGTGTGTGTGTGTGTGTGTGCGCGCGCGCGCGCGCGTAAAAGGGCCTTTCTCATCCATCTCAACAAACATAGAAATGTTGGAAATTTGCAGCTGATATTTGTTAGGGGTTCATTTTGACAAGTCGCCATAACAACTGATAGTATGTACCGAGTCCCTACATTTTTCACATGGATCAATGACCACAAGAAGAAATGATAGGTAGTCATATGCTATTATGCTGTCCTGTATGTTTTCAGTTTGTTATGTATAAGCTTTTATTATCACCTCAGGACCAGTTAAATAATTATGTGCTTATATAGATTAGCATGTACAGGCATTTGGTCACTCATTCTAATTTTGATGTTCAAGTATCTTCGACATAATTTAAGAAAAAATTATTAATGAGGGATAATTTCGACATGCGCCGTAGAAACCAACACATGTTTAGGCTTAGTGATACATGTTTGGTCGACATTTTCCAAATTTTATAAACCACATATTCTTTCTTCTCAGTTGATAAAAGCTTTTACCCTTTTGTGTCTTTTCAGTTTGACGTAGTTCCTCCAGAAGCAGGCACATCCGCAAGTTACACCGCCAAGAAAGTTCTAGAAGAACCAACAAAAAGACCAACTGCAGGGGCAGTTAGAATCAGTCCTTGGGCATTGGCACGCATGAATGCTGAAGAAGTTTCAAAGGTTTCTGCAAATGCTAGAAAAAAATCTAAAATATTGCAACCAGTCGTAAGACGAGAGATTTCAGCAGGACAAGACATAGGCAGCAGTAGTAATTTTAATAGTGACCATAAAAGAGCTAACAAGAAAAACAAGCCTATTTTAGACATCGTTCCTGAGCCTCTATCGAGAATATCTGCCAGCGGGACGGATAGTAACGTAAGTGAACTCACGGCTGAAGCATCAACGAGTTTGGCACCATTACAAAGAGAAGCGAGAAGTGCTTTTAGAACAAGCAGAATAATATCTTCCACGGGAATCGAAGCTTCTTCTCCAGATAGTAGTTTAGGTTCTCCTGAAGTTCATCTTCACCCGTTTCGGACATCTACAGGAGCCGAAGAATCTGTTGGTCTTGTGCCTCTGCCCTCCGGTGGTTCCGGTTCGCAAAAGGGAATAAATCTGTCGAGATCAACTAGCGATGGGTATGATGCATCTGGAGGTGAAGACAGCGATCGAGTTCCTTCGAAAATTGTGCCTAGGTCTTCTAATTGGAGTAAACTGCTACTACAATCAGATATACCAGATAGATCCAAAGCAGCATCATCATCTACATACACTCCGATCTAAAACTAGAAATGTTGGGTTAAATGTCATGAATTTGTGCTACATATTCATAGCTAACCTCCGATCAAGTGGAGATGGAAGCAAAGTAAAAGGTTTAAAATCTCTGAAGCAGGTATGTTAAGGTGAAGATGAGATTCAACTGTTGTATTCTTCCTAGTCAATGATTGTAGCTGTACATTTATTTGATATGCCACCTACAACCAAATTGTTGTGACATTCTATTTTTTTTACCTTCGCGTTGACCTTTCGGTACGGTTGAACGACAACTCTGTATGTACCTGTTTGAGCTAAGCTAACTTATTTTTAGTACATGATGTTCATGTTTATGGTGGTTTTATTATCTCATTAGACGAATTTCAACACTTTTGTTTGATAGTGTGAGTGCCATACTCTTAAAAAACTTATAATTAATTATATCTTCTGTTAGAAAATATATATAAAAGGATGACAATGGATATTTAAAATCTTCACGAGAATGGCTCTAAGGCGTGATGCAGTGCCGCTTTCCTTAAGGCCTTATTGTCCCCACCAGATTATGCAACAGGGGTTGATCGATAGCCTCTAGGATTCAATGAAGCCTGTTCGCCGGCGTTTTGCACTTAACGATAGCAAACCACTGAACACACAAGTATATGACAGAATTATCTAACTCTGAGAATGTCTTCTGCAGTAGATACAATTAGAAATAATCTTTTCTATTATGAAAATACAAGGGAATTGTACTTTGTTGTTGTCTTGTATATTGTATATTTTTTCGGGCAACCATTTTCTCTATTATATAGAGTACGAAAAGACACTTCTACCAAGCGGTTATAACCGTCTAAATTCTTTGGCAATTATAACTTCTTATAACCGCTTGCAGTTACAAAATTTAATCCAGTTGTGAAATGTTCGGGGAGAACACTCTGCTAAGTATAGAGCACGTTCTACCAAACAGTTATAACTGTCAACATATAACTGTTTTGTAGTTACCAAAATATAATTCTCAAAATATTCGGGAAGAACACTCTGCGAAGTACATAACATGCGGAAGAACGCTTATCGCCAAGTGCCATCTTTTGACCATTAAATATTTAAGGTCGCATAGGTGAGCTATATGCTATCCTATTTTGTCCATTTTATAAGCTTTGGAGGAAATCCAATTTAAACCAAAGTTTTGCTCTTTATTTAGTCAATATGGGACTAAATAGGACTACTATATAATAGCTATAGCCTTTTGTCTCACAAGGATTTGGGCCTCCACAAGCTTTCTAACATATTTTAGAAATCCAATTTCAACATTTTCTCGATGTTGTTTCTTACTCCACGAGCTTATATCTTACTTGGCAATGCACACGCATGGGGGATTTACTGCATGACTAACTTTTGCATTAATATTTTATAAAAATCAACTCTTCTTTCTTTTGTATCTCTTGAGAAAAAAAGAAAAAAAAAAAGTAGAAAGTTCTTCAAAGCTCCCATCGAACAATTGATTTTACACAGTGATTCAGATGGCTTGTTTCATGGAAATAACCTTATGAGGAATGGAAAAAAATAAAAAGACGAAAAAGATCGAGTAAAGATGGTGGCAGGCAAGTTCCTCTGGATCCAATCTATGTACACTTGATTCTCTCCGAATTGTGTTCCTAATTGGATCTATATTACAATCATTATCCTGAACTTATTTGAAGTTATGATGATTCATCAAGCTTCCAGAGCACCCTTATCTTCTTCTTCGAGTTCTATCTGGCATTCATATCCCAGCCTGCAACTTTTGTAGAACTTATAGTTGATGATGATATCCAGTACAACCAGGAGAGAATGCATATAAATCAGTGAGAATCCTTCTGAAATTACATCAAAATTGAATTTTGATGATATCCGGTAAGTCTTAACTATTCTGTACTGAAAAAGTGCTTCTATCGCAGCGAGGCCAAGATTTGCAGGCAACGCCAATGTCATTGCTGTCGCCTCTACTCCTCTCACAAGGAAGCAAGCCTTTAAAACTGCTATATAACCACTGCAATTTTCTAATGCTGATATAATAATTGCCATGTTGCAAATTACTGTGGCATTTGTAAGAACTAATGAGTAGATTATAGCACCTGCAGCAGAAAGTGCCAGAATACATCTACTAGAAGTAATTCCCAGGAGATTTGCGATGTTGAAGGCTATAAATAGAATAGATAAAACTGCCGCATTGGCAGAAAGGATAACGAAAAAGTTGAAAATTTGAGTTAGCAGGAGCTGGGAGTAAAGGTGGAATTTTGAAAGATTTCGATGTTGTTTTCGAAGAATCCGAAGAACAGAAGCTTTTGCTAGCAGAAGAAAGGTGAGTGTGAAGGGTAGTGTGAATATGAATGAAAAAATGGATTGGCAGAGTTTGATATTCAGTAAAATGAAGAATTCTGAGTATGCAGGAAATCCCGCAGAATCGAAGAGCAATCTCATTCGAGACGAGAGAATTTTCATGGAGGAAGAACTTGTAGGAAGTAAAGATTGAGAGAGAAGGAGGGCCGCGGAGAGGGGAGAGATCAGAAAAAATGCTGTTGATGTGAATGATTGGTAGCTGCAGGAGAATGCATTCAAGGATCTTCTGAGAACTCTGAGAGCTTTCCCCATTTTACGCAAAATATGAGAAAGATGGATGAAGAAAATGGTGTAGAGTTTCTTATGCTGCTGCTGCTGGTGTTGTATGTTTGTATTAGAAGGGGTGGAGATTGGGGACTATTTTGGTTTTAAGTATTGGTTGAGAAGGAGGTTATGGGTGAGGGTTGTAGATGTTTGACAGGCCAACAACTGGGAGGCTAACCAACTCTATGACAGAGGTTCTGTAGATGAGGTTATGTTACTGGCGGACCTACGGAGGGGTTGGCAGCGGAGGGGTCCCCCCCCCCCCCCCCCCGGGCTCTCCCGCGCACTGTGAAATCTCTGCGGACACACAATGTATGCGTAAGTGGGGCTGGTCCGCCCGACCCTCTTCAACCTACACTGTGAAATCCCTGCGGACACATAGTGCATACCGAGGTTCGGCACGACTGTCTATGGCTGCATGAGTGTTCATATACCGGTCCCGCTCGTCCCCTTGGGCTGCAACCCTGCAACTATGAGTGTTCATATACCTGTCCGGACCGAAAAACTGGACCGGTTAAACTTCGGTCCGGTCCATGGTCCAAGAATTGACTATTAATCGGTCTTCGGTCCAAGACCAGAAAAATCGAGGACCGGACTGATGACCTATTTAAATAAGGTTTACGCCTAATATTTGCGTATTTGAACAATTTAAAAAGATTAAGTCCTAACATTTGTGCTTTTAACTAATTTAAATAAGATCCACTTTAAGCTGGACCAATTTTTGATCCGAAACCATACCGACATACGCATTACGACGACTCGTAGGATTTAAATCGGTCCAAACCTGTCCGGTTCGTCCCGCTCTTTTGCGGTTCGGTCCGGAGCGGACCGGTCCAATTTCGGTCCGGTCTGCGGTCCTCCTTTTCGTTTGGATTCGGTCTTTGGTCCGGTTTGGTCCGATCCGGACCGGTCGAACACCCCTAGGCTGCTTCCGTTTACGTAGAAACAAAGATGCTATGGCTCCCAACGTTTTGTTGCTACATGAATAGAACTCTAAATTGCTTAAGTAAAATATGTGATGATCATAAGAACATCACAAAATGATCGATTAATTTTAGGAGAACTTTACTCGACGAAGAATGCTGGAACCAACTGCCGAACATTATCGAGATATGTGCAAAGCATCTAAATATGCACGCGACGGTCATGCAATTTTGAGATGAACAATTTTTCTATGTTAATATCTACTATGATCTCCTTGGCATTTTGCTTCAAGTGTAAACAATGTAGGGCAGCCAAAGCTAGGTACAGAAACATTGTTGGTTTGTTGGGTGTTCTAATCATGTACTAACATGTGATCTTCTACTCACATTTATCTTATTTTGCTAAAATTGAACATATTTAAAGTTTATGGTTAAGAATGGTGGTCAAACTTAGTCTGATTAACTTATTTTGCTGAGTTTTATATTGCTATAAATATAAAACATAAGTGCATTAGCATTTTTAATTTGGCTTTGCAAAAAGATAATTAGGTAGCATGTCGATATATTTATTATTCCGACATTTAATTTTGTAAAATATGTGAGGCTTACCAAAAGATCTCTTATGTTATTGGACCACAGGGTAGGGATGGCAATAGAAAGCAACTGGATAAAATCTAACCACAATTGAAAATAAAATTTAAATGATTATGATTCCTTTATAGAAAAGAGAGTAGCTTTTCTCACCCTCTAGATTATGGGATTTTTTATTTTATTATTTTTTTGAGTTAGTCCATGTCCATTGAATAAAAAAAAAAGAAGTAGTTAT
This sequence comes from Xerophyta viscosa, assembly GCA_002076135.1. NCBI lineage: Eukaryota > Viridiplantae > Streptophyta > Magnoliopsida > Pandanales > Velloziaceae > Xerophyta > Xerophyta viscosa. Next base: position 1,331,321 of record MJHO01000001.1, read on the forward strand.
TTAAACTAAAACATGATCTTGAATGTGAGATTAAGATCTGACAATGCAACAACAAATAAAAAACCATTAGAAAAGGAAAATTTCATAAATCTATGCCTCTAATTTGGTTTTTTATATGGCAACTCTAACGCCCTACTACCGTTATAGCAGAATATTTTTTTTTATTTCTACTTTGACGGCAGGAGATTGGTTAAATTTCACGCCTCACAACAATCGCACCCTATATTAATAGGCGACAAAATTGAGATTTACATAATGCTGCCGCATAATGGACGACGAGACAAGTCCTATTGTAGGGAAAAAAAAAAGCTTTCAAATTTCTAGTATAGCAATTTTTTTTTTTTTTTTTTGATGAAAATTTAGAGGAGTATATGTGTTTGGTGATGAGTCATCTGCATGATGGCAATTTTATTATGAGCTGGCATTGGCCACTTGTGTTCTTGGATGTATGAAGGTTGTATGCACCCTTTTGGTATGAGGTCAATTAGTTTGCTTGATACCTTTCAATAGATTTGCAAAATCATTCAATTCCGATAATTTGTGTTGCAAATGGAAAATAAACTTAAAATGATAAAATATTGTCCCCAGTGTTAATAGACATTTTGTATTTTTATACACCCTTAGATTTGATATCTTTGTGCCTTCTAATAGATTTTGATCGAAATATGCTCCTTTGCCGTATAAAAGTAATCAAAATGCCTCTATTCCGATAAAAATACACATAAACATCCACGAACACCGATTAACACTTCTGAACACACACGAACACAAGTGAAAATATATCTTTTATTCGAAAAATGACATACGCGAATACCAACGAACACCTAACTCCGATGATATACACGAACACCCAACACCTACGAACACTTTCGAACACCCACGACGAATACTTCCGAACACCCACGAGCAATGTGAGAGTTCGTGAGTGTTCAAAAGTATTCGTGGATGTTCGCTTGTGCTCGTATCTTTTTCTGAATAAAAAAACAAGGACATTTTGATTATTTCATAAACAAAGGGCATATTTCGACCAGATTAGGAAAACACATAAACCCAAATCCAATTAAAGGTGCATCAAAACACAAAATGCCCTTAATTTATCAATATGTGAATGTTTATCGTAGTTTCCATATTTTTTTTACTGAAACCAATTAGTTAGGGATGGCACTCAAATCTCTCGGCGACTGAGTTACTTTTTAGAATCTCTCACCGACAGATTTGTAGGAGCAGTGGTGGCTTTTCTTTCTTTTTTTTTTTAAAAAAAAAAAAAAGAAAAAAAGAAAAAAAAAAAAGAAAAAAAATATTTTATGTTGGAGCTGTGTATGTAGAGAGTAAAGAGCATTTTATTGCGAAGTCAATTCTTTTGGAGCAGATTGAAAAGTGTACTCTTGGAGTGTTTCATAATGCTTCATCTATAGAGATTCTACCTACTCAAATATCTTAATAACCGTGGGTTTTGTTACCAAAATAATAACCATATATCTGCGAAAAATTTCTAAGTCGGCATCCAAGAGGTGAGACAAAACTCGTTCGATAGTGAAGAAGGATGAAGTGCCATGTCGGATTTATTAGTTGGCATGTCTATAAAGTGGGCCTGGCCGCTAAAATTCTCCATCACTTAAAATAAATAAATTTAGGTTTTTTTTTTTTTTTTTTTTTTTTTTTTTTTTTTTTTTTTTTTTTTTTTTTTTTTGCATAACCCGTTTTTTTTGGTGTATCCATGTCTATTAGATAGGAACGATCCTTTTCACCCATCCCGAGAGTCTCAGGATGGATCCAACTCGAGGCCCTTTAGCATACCTGAAGTTAAAATATTTAGCATTCGGATTTATGCTTTTCATACGGAACAATGATATTTATCATTACTCTTTCTCAGATGCCATCAAGACTCATAATACATCAAATCACATATTTTATATTGAAATATATATGGTACATATCCTTAATACCTAACATATAATTTTAATTATATTAGTACCGTCAAAAATTCCTAAAGAAAATTATTTTTTATCTATGAAACAGAAGTCCTACATCGAATAATTAATGCTTATTAGGAAGCAAGCTTATAGCACATTGGTGATGTCTGGAAAGGCTCTAACCTGTCATGCATTAGGTGGATGAAAAACTAAGTTGGTAAGTCCATGAATTAGACCCGACAGCCATAGAAGGGTTAACAAACCGTATGTATGTATGTACTATGCTTTCCAAGAATTTTTTTTTTTTTTTTAATTTAAAATTATTTTTAAAAAAAATTATAAAAATAAAACTAATAACAAATATTTTTAAAACTAAAACCCACTCGCAAATTAAACTGGCGAGTGAGTGCCACCTAAACAGCGCGTAAATTTGCGTTGCACGGTGGCGAGAGATTTCGCCACTTAGACTGGCGATCACTTAGTCAAACTGGTTTGGGCATTTAGCTTGTATTCAATAGAACACAGGTTCTAATCCTCCTACTAACACATTATTAATAAAAAATTCGTGACCTATTGATTAGAACCTTTGTTGATGGAAGGATTAGAACCTACGATCTATTGAATATAAACCAAATGCCCAAACCAGTTTGATTATGTGATCGCCAGTCTAAGTGGCAGGAGCTCTCCCTAGTTAGACTAGCGAGAGTAGTCGCCACCGTGGCGACGCGAATTTACGCAATGCCTAGGTGGCACCCACTTGCCAGTTAAACTAGCGAGTGCATTTTAGTTTTAAAAACATTTGATTTTAATTTTAGTTTTGTAATATCTTTTTTAAATAATTTTAAATTAAAAAAAAAATTCTTCTTTCCAAATAGAAATTTCCCATGACCAAGAACATCTATAATATTAAAATATAAGAAAAAGAAATTTGTTGATACCTTATATGCTAATATAATAATTTCATAATTAAAATAAATTTATATTTAATAATTATCATAAATATTATATAACTTATATTCTATTCAAAGTTATAAAATCACCCTTTTTTCTACTATATATTTTCTATATTTTTTTCAGATTAAATTTCTTTTTATTTGTAAATTTGTATTTCTATATATCTTTAAGACTTTTTTTTATTATCTTCAGAAAAAAAATATAATATATAATATATCGGTATTCAGAGAATAAAAAATACTTCATAATTATAAATTAAAGAAATTCTATATTTTATTAATTATAAATTTAAAAATAATTTTTAATTATTTTTTGCATACGCAACGCAGGTGCATCATCCACTAATGAATGAATAAGGTCAAGATGCATAGCCTTGTGCATACATAACTAAAAACATATCTCAGCTTATCCACTTATCAGTGATCACATTTTAAATGATTTCAGCCACCCGTACCCATTCAGGTGGTATAAGCACTCCCTCAGAAGGGAAACCTGAGCGCCAATCATTTCAAATAGCAAAAGATCAATGTGATCAGTACAAATGGGTCCGCATTATGCATGTCAAAAAGAAAAGAATAAGAGAAAAATAAATTGTACAACTGCCTACATGATGTCGTAATTTTTTTTTAATGACGAGATGAAACCCCACCAAACATGCCGTAATCCAATCTTACAGAGTAGGAACGTAGCACGTTATGAGTAGAAAGTTTGCTTGTGAAAAAGAGTGCATACCTGCGAGACTTATCCAGAATAGAATGAGATGTATATATATTTCTCCACCGTTATATAGCAAAGAAGTAGTATGCTTGCCGAATATAGGTCCCCGTCATAGAGCAAGGGAGCTGTAATGGCAGACAGCTACAGAAGCCAAAAACAGCGGTAGGTTAGAGCGGCGGCAGTATGAACAACAACATGAAAGCTTTGTCAATTATGTTTATTATTTTACACTCGTATAGAATCAAATCCCTTGAAGTCTTGAACCATCAACCATGCAGTCTCACTTCAAGATATTCCACAAAGATTTATGTCCATTATTTAATACTTAGCGTTTTTTTTTCTCAAAAAAACTATAATACTTAGTTATCTAAACTTCAATGTGAAAAAAAGAAAACTAGAATAACTCATACAACTTCAAAGTGTTTCAGGAGAACACTATTGTTTAACTGAAGTTATGCAAGAACAGTTCCACTATCATCGTCTCTAAGCAGATATCAGCTAGCTCTGGCACTAACATAACCTGCGAACCTAGAAGTCCTTTGCGCATTCATTACAAGTCCTTTGAACTATATCATTCTGGCGCTATGACAATAAACAAGTTTAAATGCAGCAGAAACAAGAAACTAATTCCTGCATTGTTTGGCAGTATTGCTGGAAATGATACTCATATGAAGACTGCTTTGGATAAGGTGTAGATCAAGTAAAAGTCCAAGAACTCTTCATCCTGCCTAATAGCTTGTTTGTAAGTGCAGGTCCTAATCCTATATATCATATTTTAGCTGATAAATCTACCAATAAACAAGTTAGGAGTATCAGTACAATATCGAAGTATCACAAAATACAAAGGCATGCTAGATGAGCATGGGATGGGCTTATTACAGTACAGATAAATAAGGATGTCTATTAATATCGTCTAAAGGTCATCAAAATTACCACACTCCATTTCATTAGATGCGAGGTTTTTCTTTCGCATAAGAAAATATGAAACTTAAAGTAAGCATACCTTGTTATATCTCTGCAGGCCAATGATACTTTCTAACTCATCAGAGTATCTGTCAGCATTGCAAGTTCATCAATCATCACACTTTTAAAATGGTAGAGAAATTAGCTATAACAACAAATAAGATTTAACGTTGGCTATTGTTGGGATCTATGGCACCCTAATTGGGGATGGGGAGGTGAATTAGGGTAATAACAAAATTTAAGAGCTAATAAGGTAATTTGACAATCTATGCAATTTTTAGCTCTTTAAGTAATTAAGTACACTTAGCAAGATAATAAATTTGCAAGATTAAGTTCAAGCTAAGCAACCACTTAGTGTATTCGGCTATTACATATATGGTATAAACAATTTATACATATACAATCTAACTAGTATAAGTAAAAATAAGGCAAGATAAGAAATACAACACCGAGGGTTTATAGTGGTTCGGTCTCGAGACCTGCGTCCACTCTTTTGCCTCTATTCACGAGGGCTTCAGCTAATCCACTAATTGTCATAGACTTCCGGACGTCTACCAAGCCGTACACATCGCTTTTGCCGGTTAAGCGATAATCCGATTCCCTAACTTTTGCTTTGGTTAGCTAGCAACCCACTTCTCTAGCTTTTCACTTGGTTAGCTAACAACCCACTTGGTACACGATCACATAAATAAAAATCAGAAATCCCAAATATAAATCTCACAAGATATCTCTCTTTAGAGAGCAAGAGATCTACGGCTCAAATATAGGATTCATAAGTTTAAGCTTAAATCTTTGTTCCAAGGGGGTGTTAAAATATCTCTAGAGGCAGGAAAATATTTTGGCAAATGTAAGGATTAGTTTTGGTCGAAACAATTTATCTCCTATTTATAGTTTTCACTTCCAACGCTATAAACGGCTAGTTCTGCGAATTTTCGGTCCACCGGATCGATCTTTCGGTCGACTGAATTTATCAGTTTATGCGTTTCAGAAAAGCCGTTAGAATGACTGGTCGACCGGAAAATTCTGCGGTTGACCGGAAAATCTCTCGGGTTTGGATTGGTTTATAGATTATGTAACTTTTGATTTGTCTCTAAATCACTCCAAACTTTGAGCTTAACTCTAAATCTATATATCTAGCACTAGAGAATACAAAATGCGCTCATAAAAATATAAATACATTAATTTTCTAGTGCTTCGGTTCGGCTACGTCTTCATAAATATCCTTGAGTTCTTCGTACCACCGATGCGTTTGCAACACTTCATTCATCTTCTCTAGGCTTGTTAAGCTCCTTCAAATTTGTTCCTTTGAGTGGTGAAGCTCGTAGACATGATTTCCTCATTTCGGTCATTTTCGGTATATTGAGCTAGACACTTAAGACCATTAAATCTTAAACAAACTTATTAGTACACTGTTGCTAATTGTTTTGTTATCATCAAAATCACATTAGGGCCAATAGCTATAAAAGTGCTAAATAATAGATCGAACAAAGAGGTTAATGCTTCCCTATGTCAAGGTAATACTGAAAGGAGACTTTATGTATACGTAAAAATTAAATCCAACATATCTATTGACAAGAATCATGTATTCTGACATTGTAAAGCGCATCTTCTTTGATATTCAGTAAAGCATAATGCAGTACATGTATCTGATAGATGTTTAAACCGAATCATTCATTCTTCTATGGAGGCTGCATTGGATACAATATAGAACAAGTAAAAGTTCAAGAACTTTGGTCCTGCCTAGTAGCTTGTTAAAAAGTGCAGGTCCTAATCCTACATATCATAATTTAGTTGATAAATCTAGCAACAAGAAGTAAATGTCCTAGGTAATTCCTAAAAAATTCAAAATAAAAATAAATGTGGAAAGTTTTAATACATCTTACAGCCAACACAAGGATGCAGTGACAATCTGGTGATTAACTAGATGTGATCACGTTAACTGGGGAGTATCAGGTAGACCAAAAGCATAATCAGTACAATATGGAAGTATCAAAAGTTACTATATGCATACTTGATTAGCATGGCTGGGCTAATTACAGTAAAGATGGATAAGGATGCCTACTAATATCATGTAAAGGTCATCAAAACTACCATACCTCCACTTCATCTGATGCAAGGTTGTCTTTCGAGTAAGAAAACATTCAACTTCAGAATAGCACACCAAGTCTTATCTCCGCAGAACAACATGCTTTCTAAAATCAACAGAGTATGTGTCTAGCATTACAGGTTCATCAATCATCAAACTTTTTCACATGACGGAGCTATAAAAGTAAAATTCATAAGATTAATTTTGTTTATAAAAGAGTTGAATGAATAGATCAAACAAAAGAGGTTAACGCTTTCCTCAGTCAAGGGAATACTGAAAAAAGACCTCATCAATAATGTAAGAACTAATGTATTACATCGACATGTACAAGTAAAAAAATTAAATCCAGCATCTCTGTCGCTCAAGGATCATGTATTCTGACATTGTATATCACTTCTTCGTCAGTATTCAGTAAAGCATAATGCAGTACACGTATCCGATGGTTCAATGTTCGATTTCTGAACATTTCATAGTTCTATGTCTCACATGCATCCACCAGCAGTTTAACAAAAAGGCGAATTTTCTCCATCTTGATAAAGGTTTCACATTACTAGCATGTCATTGCTATCCTCTTTTCTTATCGCTGCTATCTCCAACACTTATTAACAAATTTAAAAATTTTCGGAAGAGATTAATTTGATCTCACTCCAAGTCTACTTGATCTACAGAAGCCACGCCTTGCTCTTCCAAGGCATGACCATTTCCATTCAAAAAGCCCATGCTAGAAGATCTGCACGTGAAGTAGAAAACAGCACTCATCATGGAGTCTATCAAAACCACGAACGAGTACATAACAACGAGCAAGGGGCCCTCCCACAGCCGTGACGATCCATCCCCATAACTCAATGTCTTGACCCTGTGTTCAAACAGGCCCTCCACAAAAGCCATCCCAATTGTAGAGCCAAGGAAAATCAGCAGCCCGACCTGAGTTTGCCCTTTGATCAACCTCACCGACCGCAATAATGCATGAACCCCGGAAACATCTTCCAACACCGAGATCACGTTGGCAAGATTACAAACGATAATTGTGTGAGCATACACCATTGAAAACCCCAACACCGTTACCAGTGCAGGATACACAACAATTTCAGGAGGGTACCCAAGTAAAGCAAACACATTGCATACTAGCACAAGCAGAACAAGGAAAATCGCCAAGCATACTGAAATAGCCGCACAAATCCAAACATAAGTCACCGCCAGGCGCTGCCATATTCTTCGAACTAATTCGAAGAACTCCCCGGTGACAACCTTCTTGCATGCATAATTACAGGCGACCGAATAAGCAACACCAGCACGAGCGAGGAGCAGCAATGTGATAAGTATCGGGAAACAGCAAAGCGAAGATAGGAAAGCTCCTGCTAGATGGTGGCACAACTGGTTGACGAACAGGGTTCTAGGCAACCCGCTGGTGATGGCAAGCAACAAAAGCCGGCGCGAAAGAAGCGCAGCTACCGGGCGGTAAACGAAAGCATCGGAGAGAAGGGCAGCTGAAACAGGGCAGATTAAAAGGGCAAGAACTGTCATGAAAGATGATGGATCAGATCGAAGGATTCGTACAGTTTCTCTTAGGATTTCTAATGCGTTCATTGACGGAATCACACCCACATTCGAGAACTTGTCTTCGTAAGGATCTTCTCGGTTTCTAATCTGATTATCCATATCTTTGTAATTTCTCCTTCAAATTTCGGTTGAAAATTGTGTGATCTCGATCTTTTGGGCCGAATTTGAGTGGTTTTGAAGGCAGAGAAAGTACCTGGAATGATGGATCTCGAGCGCGGATCACATGAGATCGAGAGAGGGAGAGAGAGAGGATGGCGTGAGCGATAGAGCTAATATAATCTTGCTTTTCAGAGATTCCTCAATTCCTAAACTCCTCTCGCAGAGAGGATGAATTTCGCGAGGTTTGAATTGATTGATCGACGTAGGCGGTGCGCGTCGTGGAGCCAAAGTATTGCTTCCTGCGGCGTTTCGTTAAACGCCTCTTTTCTTTTTTTGAGCTCCCCTAGAATCTGCCGCTCCTCCGGTCACTCTTTTTTTTTTATAAATATAGATTAACATAAAAATTAAGGAGAAGAAGGGAAGTGATCTGAGAATTTTTTTAATTTAATTTAATCAAAACATTATATTTTTTAAATTGTTTTAATAAATTACCTATATAAAAACTTATCGCTTATTTAACTAGCTATCGAACACAGTGGAACAATATAATATGTGCTATCCAGCTGATAAAAAATTATCAAATAAACAGACGATCATTATCATCAGTTAAACTAACGATCGAGGTAGCCAGCTCTCTAACTTCGTTGTCATCCACTCTCTCTCATAGTCTCTCTCACCCTCTCACTACCATCTCTCTCTCATCTCTTTAATGGTGTCTCTCTCATTTCTTTCATGGTCTTCTCGTTTTCTCTCTTCATAATATATTAAAAATATATAATTTGTTTATTTAAACTTTTGAAAAAATATATATTTTTTTTATTTTTTTATTCAAAATAAATATGATGTCATAGTTGTTAGAAGGATATTTAAATAACAGTTTTTTTATTTTTCTAGTTAAATTATCAGTATTTTTAAATAAAATGAAAATAAATTATAATACGTTTCATTTTGCTCTACAACATTTCAGCGAAAATATTTTTAAAAAATCAACAATCATGCAAAATAGTCTATAATAATATGAGAATGTTATCCAAATAACATGTTATCTTATGTCCCTATATTTTATATTATTAACAGTTTTAAGCAAAATTATAAATAAAATGTGGTACGTTTTATTTTGCTATCTAATTTTTCAGTTCATTTTTTCTTAAAAAAATTAATAAACTAAATGATCTGTTGTAGTAGTGAGAAGTAAGTATATCGTAAAGTTGTGGTCTTACTACTGCGTCAAACTATTTGACACTTTATTGATATTGTTTTTTTAAAAAAATAAAACTAAAAAGTTGTAAGAAAAAATACAATATAGTACACTTATTATTATTTTATTTAAAAATATTAAATAATATAAAAATTGAGAAATAGAAAATAAAAAATTACTATTTACGCATTAATTTAACTGCTGTATAAATTATTTGGCATATTTTTTAATAATTTTCTAACAGATCAGAGCTAAAAAATCGTAGAGCAATAAAAAATATGTTATAATTTATTTATTATTTTATAAAATAATGGGACAGTAATAATTTCTTAAACTTATAAATATTTTACGAAGGAAGAGAGGAGAGAGAGATTGTGAGAGAAAATGAGTGACAGCAAGAGAGCGTGATTTTCTATTAAAAATATTTTAAAAATAAAAAAAATTCAGTGATTTTGGTGTGTAATTGTTTTTCATCCCATATGTAATTTTTTTCACCCAAAAAAGGATTACTTTTTAAGCATACTTGAATAAAAATCATAACAATTGAACATTTTCAGGAAAGTGGATAACTTTAGTAAAATAGTAAACAAAGTTGTTATTCGCTTCGGTCGTATGTAGCACGGACATTCAAAAAATATCGACGTATCCGTGTCCGTGCACGTGTTAGACACGACACTCCTCGGACACGTATCGGACACGCCACGTGACGTGTCCGAATAAAAATTAAAAAAGAAAAGTCGGACATGCGTGTCAGACACTTCTTTCGGCGTGTCCGACACGCGTGTCAGTATTTATATCATTTTTTTTTAAAAAAATATTTTTTTGTTTATTTTTTTTATAGAAGGGTTAAATATTATTTATAATAGTGGTAAATAATATAATATAGTTATGTCTTTAGATATTATATCTTTTAGTTTTAGTTGATATAATTAGACTCTTAATGTTTAGATTTATTTTAAGAATGCGAAATTATATTATTTATAGACTTATTATCGAATGTCATTATATTCACTAATATTTAAATATTTCGTAAAAATTATATTTTAATTATTTAAATTTTTTATTGCCGTGTCCGAACCGTACCCGTGTCCTATTTTTTTTAAAATTGCCGTATCGCTGTGTCGTGCCGTGTCGTGTCCCTGTACCCGTGTCCGTGCTACCTAGAATCGGTCACTTGTTTGGCTTGTTACTTAAGGTTGATTTTAGTGTTAAATATGCTTATAAAAAATCGGATCCTCTATCCCTGTTATCTATTTTCATTTTCCATATATATATATATATAAACTTTCACATTAAAATTATATATTTTAATAAGATACAATTTTTATATTAAAATTTCTCCGAAAAATATTTTTAAATAGATATTCCGAGCTCCAAAATCTTAATGTATTTTTAAAAACTATTTTTAAATGAATTTAAACCTTGGTGTCACATAACACAGATTTAAAAATATTTTTGAAAATACTTTAAACATAAAGTTATAGGTTTTATCAAAATCTATAACTTTTATATTGTATAAATACACACACACGCGCACACACACACACACACACACACATATATATATATATATATATATATATATATATATATATATATATATATATATATATATATATATGAGAGAGAGAGAGACTATTCTCAGTTCGACCTGAAAATGGCTCTCCGTAAGATGAATCGTGGATCGTTGGATCGAACATATTTATTATTATCAACAGTCCAGATCGTATTTTTTAAGATATGATCTGGACCGTTGATCATGATCAAAATGTTCGATCCAACGGTTTATGAGTTACCTTACGGAAGACTATTATCAGATTGAACTAGAATAGCGTATATATATATATATATATATATATATATATATATATATATATATATATATATATATGTGTGTGTGTGTGTGTGTGTGTGTGTGTGTGTTTGTATTTATTTAGAGTGTCATAGCGGAAGACGGAACATGGAGCAAGTATAGAAGATTTATGGGATAATGATATATCAACCCCACATTGTTTACAAACGTCCAAATCAGCCTCTCGTTTCAAAAAACGGTCGTTTCAGCCTCCCAAACACTGTTTGGATTTTTTTTCGGATGAAAATATTTCTGAACTTGTTAACAATTTGGACGCCAAAAATATCTATTTAGAATTATTTTTTGAAAAAACTTTTAACATCAAAGGTGTAGATCTCGATGAGATTTATAACTTTTAAGTTAAAATTTTTTCAAAAAATGCTTCCGAACAGGTAATTTCGAGGTCCGAACTGTTAACGGGTCGACCCGTAATCCGCTGAACAGTTCGGACGCCAAAAATATCAATCAAGAAGTATTTTTTAGAAACGTTTTCAACATGAAAGTTGTAGATCTCGTCGAGATCTATAACTTCTATGTTAAGAATTTTTCTATAAAATGCTTTTAGATAGGTATTTTAGGCATCCAACAGTCAGAAATATTTTCATCCGAAAAAAATTCAAACAGTAAATGGGGCTGAAATGGACGTCTTTTGAAATAGGGGGCTGATTTGGAATTGAAACTTGAAATGGGGGGCTGATATGTCATTATCCTAAGATTTATGCATGCTTGTAGGTGCCGGCAAATAGTGTTTTTTTTTTTGTTTTGGTTGAATAAGGTTGCTAGTATTTACTATAAACATTTTTATCTACCTATATTCCTTATTTACTTCTTATTTTATTTTTTATTGTAATTTTTTATATTTTGTGACCATATTAATACTAGTTTTTCTATCTATGCACATCTTTTTAACCATCCGTTAAATTCCCCTCATCTCATGTCCGATAATTTATGAGTGTTTTATAATATATAAGTTTTGCACCCGTGCGATACATGATTGTAACATATTATTAGAGTAAGACAAAAAATTACATACCCTATACAAAATTATTTGATGAGTGATGTAAAATTGTATATATATAATTAAAATTTATAAAAAAGAGTCATGTGGCATTTTTTTAAATAATTAATATTATATAATATATAATATATATTATAATTATTTTTACACTAATTTTTATATTTATATTTAGATTATTTTTATAACTTATTATTTAATTAAGTATTTATTTTTAATATTAGACCATTCATATTTTTCAAATAAGTTATATGACTTTATAAATTTATATTAATTAATATAAATACCACATTACTCTTTTATAATAATAGTACATGCCACATAGCACACTAAAAATTATTTAACACTCCATATGGTATAACGATTTTTATCACCTAATTTTATATATATATATGTATATAGATGCTCACAAAAGTTTCATAACTTCACTTGTTCTTTATCAAAATTTTTGATACAATCAGAAATATTATATTAAAAAATATAATATATATTGTGACATACTATATATAATTATAATTATATTACAATAATCCGTTATTAAAAGTGACGTTTCTGTTATGTATTATATCGTATGCAGGCAATTACTCTGATGAGGTGCGACTGGTGGAGCTAAACAAATTAGTATTCGTGCATGAATTAGTTATCACGTCATCTGAATTTGACATTGATATCTAGCTTATAAACAAAAATGATTAATATAATTTATTATTACTACAAAAGCAGAATATTATTATATGATAGAATTGTGGATCCGCTTCTATTTTTAAAAATAAAAAATATAATGATGCGGTAACAATCGTGCGCTGTTATATTAGACATTTTTCTATTTTAAGGACTGATTTGAATAATATCTAAAAATTGGAGGCTAATATGTAATTAACCCATATATATATATATATATATTATATATATATATATATATATATATATATAATATATATATATAATATATATGATTTGAATAATATCTGAAAATTGGAGGCTAATATGTAATTAACCCATATATAATATATATATATATATATATATGTATATAATTTGGTGATGAAGGTCGTTATGCCACATAACATTTTGAATAATTTTTTATGTGCTATTTGACATTTATTTTATTATAAAAAACTATGTGGTATTTTTATTAACTGATAGAATTCATAAAGTCATAAATTTATTTGAATAATATCAAAGATCTAATATTATAAATAAATATTTAATCAAAATAATAATTTATAAAAATAATATACATATATATATATATTATATAAAAATAATTATATTATATATTATATATTATTAATTTTTTAGAATAAAATTTTACTAAGTATAAAATATTTTAATTAAGTCAATTCTTAAATAATTTTATATATAACATTTGACATTTTTTCTTATCTAATAAAATATTATGAATAAAGTATAATATTTTAATAAATAAAATTTATATAAAATATAAATATAAATTTTTTTAATATTATTTATTTATATATATAATTTATATCGTGTATCGTACGGATGTAAGTATTATTAAGGAAGTCTGTTAAAAGTTAATATGTTATATGTTGTGATATGCAGTAGTAGCAATGTCATAGTCATTGTGACATGTGGTAGGCATTTTATGGTGCCAAATATGTAAAAGAATATCTGATTATGATGTCTCTAAATTGACGTGAATAGGACATCGTAACGTATAAAATAAAATTAGGGTGAGTTACGTTTGGGTCTAAAATTGTAAGTTTCATTGCATTTGAATTCTGGCTAAATTTTAATTGCAGTTAAGTCCTTCCGTGTAGAGTGTCAAAAGTTATAAAGAAAGTGTTAAAAGTTATCAGAAAGATGTCAATATGTTATTTTTTATTAGGAGGGTGTTAAAAATTAATAAAAAGGTGTCAAAAACTTATCGGAAGGTGTTAAAAACTTATCGGAAAGTGTCAAAGTGACTAAAGTGCAACAAATTTTTGGAGAAAATTTAAGTGATGTTGAAACAATATAGAGGGACTGTAGAGCAATTATCCGATAAAATTATTTGCACTCAAGTTGTAATGTTTGCAGGTTGGAGCTCTTATTATGAATATTCGAACCACCGCACCCCTCCGAAAACAGGCATGCGTGAGTTCCCGTATGCATGCCCGCGAACAAATGACATTTTGCACCGACACAAATGACATATATCATGAACTTGATCCGATGGTTAAACAAAGTGCCACTCTTAGATGTTTACATTTTATATAAAATTGTCAGGATTCCATAGAAATAAGAATTTTTACGCATGACTTCGACAATCGTGGTGTTTCTTATTGGTGTCTAAGAATATAGAATTCATATAAGCTAGGAGTTTGGTTTGTTATCTCAAATAAAAGAAAAGAATTGGTTATCATTGTAGGCGTTCATATGAGCGTCAAATTTACCATTTCTATAAATTGTGGTCCCTTTTTTCTAATAAAAAACTACTTAAACTTTTGCCACTAGGTTGATAACAAATTCAACAATCATTAGCAACAAGTCCAAACGCAGCTAGCCCAACTGGTGGAGAGGTATCTTAGAAAGCGTAACTATTTAGATTCAAGGCCGCAATGGGGTGAAACCTTCATCAAAATCTTCCGAAGAACAAATCTTTACATTTCGTGACAGGAGCTCCCGTTCATTAAAATTCTGTATTCGGATTGCAGAACGTCGGTCGAGACTGGATGTGAGAGTTTTCTGCGAGTTTGAGGTTCATACGGGGCCGTGTGCTTGCATTACGGATTTCACTATGGTATTTAAAAAAAAAACAATCAATCATTAGCTACTATTCCATTTGATTTTTAGTCATATAATAGAAATCGAACGCAATATTAACCAATAATATATATATATATATGTTTGGAAGAATATAGAAAACTTTATACAAATAAAAAACTCAACCATCGGCCATAAAATAAAAGGATAGTTGCATATTAGCTCTCCTAAAAGTATATTTCAGTCCCTGAAAAATACGAAAATGCGCAAAATGGCGGCGTAAAAATATATTTCTGAAAGCTGAAATGCAATAGTGAAACTTGAGGGGCTTATATGCAACTATCCCTAAAAGAAACTCTGACATAACATCGAGGCTATGTTTGTACAGTCACAGTGAGAATGAAACTAGGACTAGATGCTTACAAATAATTTGGACTCAAATTCATTTATATACAGCTAGAGTTCAAATTTTGTCGAACTTAAGCCGAACTCGACCGTAGATTTATATTCAAATAAATCTAGCTTGAGCATCGAGTTTTTTGGTTTGTTTGGCTCTCGAGCATTAATGGGTTTTTTCATTCTATTCCCAAGTATCATTTACCGTAAGATTATTTTAGAAAATTCGGACTTGAACTCGACATTCAATCGAACTGAGCTCTTCTAGTCAAGCTCGTAAAGCTCGAGTATGAATTTTTTATATCCAGACAAATTTAAGATCTTTCACTAAAGTTCGTCGGGTTCTACGAACTTAAGCTAAATGCTAATGGGCTCGAACTTGGCTAGTTTCCATCGCAAGTGATGGTGCACCATGGTAATTTGCAGCATTACCATGGATCTTCTTATTATCTATAAAAATATATAAAATTGGATTAAATATTGTTGTATCATCGTGTCAATATAAGTAACTTTTAAGTGTACCACATATCATTAGTCCTTGATCTAAAAAAAGGAATGTGGCACTAATATTAATTAAAATAATTTTGAAGTTATAAATTAATTTAAAAAATATAAAAAGTCTAAATAAATAATATATAGTATTTTAATAAAAATAATAATTAATTTGTAAATAATTTATCCACATGTGTTAACATTAAAAATAATATATACACACACACACACACACACACACACCATTTTTTGTCACTTTTTTTCTCAACTTATAATTAGAAATAATTTTAAATATAATAAAAATAGTATTTTAATATTATCATTTATGAAAAAGTTATGACTAATATTTTTATATCATATGAGTGCTAAACTAGTTTATGCATATAATATACGAGTAGTTGCGTATCGGCCTCTGTTTTTTCAAGCTTTTTGTATCGGCCATTGAAAACAGAAAAACGCGCTGATATGGCGACCGCCGCCATGTTGCCGCCATGCCAACACTTTTGTTTATTTTTATAGACTGATTTGTAAAGTT
This sequence comes from Xerophyta viscosa, assembly GCA_002076135.1. NCBI lineage: Eukaryota > Viridiplantae > Streptophyta > Magnoliopsida > Pandanales > Velloziaceae > Xerophyta > Xerophyta viscosa. Next base: position 1,347,810 of record MJHO01000001.1, read on the forward strand.
TTTAAAAAAGGAAGTTGATATTATTACTATAATAAAAATGGAGGTGCCTAAATGGCAGCCATGTTATAAATCGTCAAGTTTTACAAGGACCTACTTAAAAAACTACAACGCCAACCTATATAATGTAAATGTGGGGCACAAACCTAATTTTCCGCCAATAAAATGCGTCACAATACGATAAATTGTGGATTTAAACACTTTATTGAAAAATGCCCAATATTTGGAACAAATAAATTATTGAGTGTACAGCCCTCGTATAACACTGTCAAGATAATTTATGGACATCATCGTGTGCAGTCAATATCATCATATTTCGTTATAGTCGACTGTACCAAACCTTTATAAAAAAAAATATTTTTTTTAAAAAAATATATTTATATAAAAATTATAAGATTTTGATAAAATCTAATATGTGCACAAGAACGTAAATGGTAGAGAATATAAATTAATACTTTGTGGATCTATGTATGAAGAAATTTAAATAAATACAATTTATATGGTGCATGATTTATTATTTCAAGTGTATCGTTGGAGCTCTTAATTTTGTTCTATGCGTCAAACTTTTTTTTTTTGACATTTATGATTATTTTTTTATATACTTAGATAATTATCTGTGAATAAAAAAAAGTTTTAACTAATATGTATCTTTTTATATACTCTAATAAAATTTGATAAAATCTTAAAAATCTAAAACAAATAAGTTTAAAAAAACAAAAAAAAAATATATACAATTATTGTTTCTAAATTTATTTATTATAAATTTGTGATATCAACTTCTCAATTTATGTTTATTCTAACTGATTTTCATAATGATTCTCTCTAGCCATGCAGTCATGAAGATGAAGCAACAAACCGTTACTGTACTAGGTCTTCATTTTACAGATCAATCATCGAATGGGCCTCGGACAGATGGACTGGGCCTCCAAGACTGTAGGTTCCATTGGCTCTGTTTAGTGCAAGATCACATATGCGAGAAGCTGACAGGGGAAGGGGTTATATAAAAGTGATGGTAAGTGCCACGTTGAACCATACTTACCTGGACGGAGTCAACGAGCGATCAAAAAGGCTTGTGGCCTAGATTAGCGGTATGTATTGCACTTAGCAGAGACGCTAATCTACCATCACCCCAAGTGGGTGAGTGGATGTCATAATTTGTGGCAGCCGGGGATTCGTGTTCGCGCGGCCCCTAACCAACTCTAATTAAAGTTTTTGGTTAATGATATATCAGGACATTTTTTCTGTTCTAGAACTAATGCTCAAAGTTCATAACATCAGGCTGAGCGCGAGCGCGGCTCTATTGGTATATAATCGGAAGTTCAAAACACATCAACTCTGGTTTGTAGCTTCCTAGATTTTTTTTTTTAATGGATGTAATCATACAGAGCGTAGGTCTATTGATATAATCGGAAGTTTAAAACATGTATGTAGCTTCCTCGAAATTTTTTTCTAATAGATGTAATCAAGCAGAGCGCGGCTCTATTGATATAATCGGCTTGAATTTGGCATATTTTCACCTCTAGATATGGTTGTTTGAATATGGTTGTTTGAAGAGAAGTCACGCTAATGAAGAACATATGCCGAAATCTTTGAGGATACTAGATATATTTTTGACACCTTCGTTCATTCCGTCCAACTACGCTGGTAACATTGTCTAACTGCACTGGCATCGATTAAATTGATCTAGTTAAGAATTTGGAGAAGGATGCCTAGGCTTCAATGGGATCCATCGCCAATAGTGGTTCTGAACTCTACCATCAAAATTTTGTATTTCGTACCACCAATTATGAATTTGTAAATACTGTACTGAGAGATACGAGCATGTGCATATGACAAAGTTTTATTTAGAGATTAGTCTCAGAATAATCTCCTTCTCTAACGGACCGGATATAAGTCATCAAAACAATATCGTTTGCTTTTAAAAGAAAGATCAATATTGGTTAAGAAGTTCATGCGCAAGCTGAAATATATGACCTAATGGGGAAACTCTACGGACCCTTGTTACTAGCATTCTATGCGTGCCTCTTTTAATGTTGAAGATATCATGCTCGAATTTCACAAACATTACCTGCAAGGATACGAAGGAGTTAATCCTCACTGTATTCCGAAAAAAAAAACACGGACTTTCAGTCAAGGTTGTGATTCCTCGATATGTGAAATAATACCATCTTCATTCGTGAATTTATCCGTTATTACAATTGTATAAATATATTAGTTACTGTACGAGTCTCTTCGCTACAAATATTTGTAACCAATAAATTCAAGCTCTATTTAGATTTTTTTCTTTTAAAAAAAAGAAAAAATTAATATAAAAGCCATCAGTATTATTTACTTTTAAAGTAACCAGTATTATTTACTTGATGATTGTATCCGATCTTTTGTTGGAGAAGGAGATCATTCTGAGACCATCCAAATAAAACTATACATCGCATGCACGTGTCAGAGCACGTCCGTATCTGTCACTACAATATTTACAAATTCATAGTTGGTGGTACCAACATCAAAATTTGGATGGGGAGGGTTCAGAATCACTATTTGCCATGGATTCCTTTGAAGCCACGCCATCCGTCTTCAAATTCTTAACTAGATCAATTTCATCGATTCCAGTGCGGTTAGGCAATAACACCAGCGTAGTTGGACGGATCGAACGAAGAAATTTAGAGTTCTTGTAAAAAATATATCTTGTATCCTCAAAGATTTCGGCATGTTGCTCACTATCGTGACTTCTCTTCAAACAACCATATATAGGAGTGAAAATAATCCGAATTCGAGCCGAACGTCACTCAACTAAAGCTCGAATTAAATAAGCTCCAACTCGGATAGATTAAAAAAATTCCTGATTGAGCTCCGCCCGATTATATTATAACAATAGAGCCGCACTCGGCTATATTACATCCATTAAAAAAAAAATTCGAGGAAGCTATATACCAGAGCTGAGGTTTTGAACTTTACGCATTAGTCCTGAAAGCGAAAAAAATCATGATATCATTAATCCAAAAATTTTAGGAGTTTCTACATATCAGCCCCCGTTTCATGATTTTCACTCGAATCAGTTCCTAAAAACGCATTTTCAGACGTTAGTTCCAGCGAAATGCGAAATAAGAGGCTGATATGTAGATTTTCTAAAATTTTAGTTAGAGTTGGTTAGGGACCGCGCGAACGCGAATCCCCGGCTGTCACATATTATGACATCCACTCACCCACTTGGGGTGATGGTAGATCAACGCTTCTGCCAAGTGCAATACAGACTACTAATCTAGGCCACAAGCCTTTTTGATCGCTCGTTGACCCGTCCAGGTAAGTATGTTCAACGCTGCACTTACCGTCACTTTTATATAACCCCTTCCCCCGTCAGCTTCTCGCGTAGGTGATTTTGGACTAAACAGACCAGAGGAGGCCCAGTTCGTCTGTCAAGAGGCCCATTTGACGATTGATCTGTAAAATGATGGCCTATGGCTTCATGGCGAGAGAGAATCACTATGAAACTATGAAAACAGTCTAGAATTAACATAAATTGAGAAGTTGATATCATAAATTTATAATAAATAAATTTAGAAACAATAATTGTATAATATTTTTATTTTGTTAAACTTATTTATTTGTTTTAGATTTTTACGATTTTTACAAATTTTAATTAGAGTATATGAAAATATGCATATTAGTTAAAACTTTTTTTATTCTCAGCTAACGATCTAAGTATATAAAAAAATAATCATAAACGTCAACAAAAAAAAGTTTGATGCATATAGCAAAACTAGCGGACGACCAACCGACAATACGTATCTCAAAATAAATAAAAACCATTTTAAAATTTATAATTAATAAATATTTTTAATTATACCAATCTATTCATATAATAATAACAATAATAAATTACTTTTTTTTTGAGATTATCGTGGTAAAATCCGAAACACGAGCGTACACTTCCGAAGTGACCTCAAACTCTCGGATAAACTCCCCCGGACAGTACCGTCCCCAACTCCGCCAACCGAGAAGTGCATGAAAGCACTCCACGGAGTACGCACCTACAAATGTACTGTGCAGGGTTCGAATCCGGGTGGAAAGCATGCTTTTCGAGGCGCAACGTCCCATCCAGACGGTCCAAACGCGGGGGGCCAATAATAAAAAATAGTTATATATATTGCTTGCTGTTTTTTTTTAATATATGAGGGTAGATGAGAGTCTTTTATATGAAAGGATGAACAATCAATGAATCTGTTCTGTTGAAGAATATAACATCATCAGACCCCATAACATGTCCATGCAACTCGTATTCTCTCAAAAGTGCTTCTGTTTCTACCCCAAAAATGCTCACGCGTAGCATGTTCGTGGCCATGTTTTTACTTTTATTTTTTTTATTTATTTATTTATTTATTTTTTGTGGGGAGAGGGGGGGGGGGGGGGGAGGGAGGGAGGGAGAATTCATATAGATTGATATTCGTCAGAGCTAATAAATAAGAAAATTAGATCAGTAATCTATTTTCTTATATATATATATCATATTTGTGATCTAGATTTTTCCTTAATAATAGAATTATTTTATATAAATGGAGATAGGGAGAAGCAAATATTTTTATAAAGATCTATTTGTGAGTGGGCTCGAAAGGGAGCATTGCGAAGCCTGAATCTTAATTTCTTAGATTAGAGGGTATAGAAGAGATACCGAGACATTACAAAATTCAGTCATCAAGTTAACTGAGATATAATTATAATCGATTATGTCTGTATTTTTAGTGTATATATTTATCATACCTACGTTAAAACACGTAGTTTTACCTTGCCTTTGTATTTAAGCCCGATCTAATAGTACTAATCTCACGACCATCCTATATAACGAAACTCGGAAACACTTATTTAGATACATTATTTTTTTAATATAAAAATTAATTATAGCAAACAAAAATTACATATTTATGTATCAGGTACAAATTATTTTTTAAAAATAAGAAAATACGATAATATGACAACACGTGCATATTGTCAAATCAATCTTTTTTTTAATCTTCAGAAATTGATTTATACATAAAAAAAAATGTAATTAATGATTATTTATTTTTAAATTTTGGGGAGTTGTGTATAACTTTTAAAAATATATAAATTAATTTCTAAAAATAAAAAAATATGCTTAAATATATACAATTATATCATTTTTTTTAAATTTTTTTTCAAAAGCTAATTTATATGGTCAGATACATATATGTAACAAACCCTTAATTTTCTAAGTTTTGCATATCATCCTCTTTAGGTTTCAAACCTAACAAATTAGTCTCTGAAAATACATTTTTAAGAACTGATTTGTTTAAAAATAAGTCTCTAAAAATAAATTTTTAGGGACTAATTTATTCGACCCTAAAATAGGAGGCTGAAATGCAATTTACCGATTTTCTTTCTTCTAAAGAACATGTATTTAATAGCCGGCTCCCCTGGTGCGAACGCACCAGGGTGTAGGAAATCCGGCGGTCAAGATCGTGCCCACTTTCGCACCAGGGTGTAGGAAATCCGGCGGTCAAGATCGTGCCCACATTAGCGATTACGTATCACGAGACATCAGATAAAATTTTCGTTTGCTTATTTGACCTATTTTTAGGTATTTTTAAAAAAAATTTTGAAATACAAAGATATAGATTTTGATTTATGATTATTTTTTTGGATACCGTTTGACATTTTTTGAAAAAAATTTCAACCACAAAGTTGTAGATCACATGAAAATCTATAATTTTAGTTCAAATTTTTTTTCTAAAAATAGGTCAAATAAGCGAACGAAAAATTTATCTGATATCTCATAATCCATAATCGCTGATGTGGCACGATCTTGACCGCTTAAAAGCCTACACCATGGTGCGTTCGCACTAGGGGAGCCGGCTCCATGTATTTACTCCTTTGCTGCAAAGGGGGTGGAAACCAAACTGCCATCATTGCCCTGCTTCTCGTTCTTTGTCTCTCTCTCACATGTGGAGCATGTCGCCTCTTGACTCTTGGCTAGGGCTGAAAATGAGCCGAGCTGCTCACGAGTAGCTCGGGCTCGAACTCGTTTAAGCTCGGCTCGAGCTCGATTATTATCGAGCTCGAGTCGAGTTCGAGTACGAATTCAAGCTCGAGTAATTAAACGAGCCGAGCTTGAGCATTGTGTTACTCGGCTCGTTAGGCTCGCGAGCCTAAACGAGCTTTTTTATTTTATTTAAATATTTTTTATAACAAAATTACTTAAGCGAGTTTGAGTTCGAGCTCGACTCGAGCTTGATCTAATTCATGCAATCGAGCCGAGCTCGGCTCGAATCGACTCAAACTCGATTCAGTTGATACAATCGAGCCGAGCTCGAGTCGAGTTCGAGCTTTAGATTTATCGAGTCGAGTCGAGTTCGAGCTCAGCCTTTGAAGCTCGTTGAGCTCGAGCTCGAGTTTGAGCTTGAGCTAAACCAATCGAGCCGAGCTTGAGCACAGTGGTACTCGACTCGAACTCGGCTCGTTTTCACCCCTACTCTTGGCTCTTGGGCTACAGGGTACGGGTTACAGCAGCACACCCATATTTTACCACAGATAGCCTTGTTCTGGATTAACTATTGACTTGTTGCGTATCAGCCTTTATTTTTTTTTAATTTTATATATTAATTTTAAAAAATAAAAAAAAAGTTGATTGATGATACGTACCTGCGGTTATATTAACATATTTTTTATCTTTCAAAGTTGATTTGTAAAATCTCTAATAAAGAGGAATGATATACAATTATCCTTTAAATTATATATCAGCTACTACTAAATTTTTTTTTAAAAAATATTTGATAGATCAACTCCCTTCATTTTAAATCAGTACTATAACACTACTTAATTGGCAAAATAATGACTAAAATAATTTAATGGCTGATTTGTCAAAAAGTTTAGGAATAAGCTAATTAGAGAAAATCCCTTTTTCTTGTGAAATATTTAAAAAATAATATTATTTATAAAAATTATTAAAATTTTAATATATTTAAAAAATAATATATAATATATCAAAATAGTATACATCTCAATCAACTTTTATTCTACCAAAGTGGCCATGTTCTCTTGAAATTTTTTAATAAACTAGCTTATGAGCGGTTTATTTTTCCTACTTTATTTCTTTACCCAACTTTTAACTTAATTATTTATAGTAATTATGAATACCCTACAAATACTAGAAAATATTATACACTAGTTTTGCACACGTACGATATACGAATATTAGTCATATATAATTAAATATAAATAATAATACTAAAAAAAATAATTTCATATAATTTTTATATTATAAATTTATATAAATCCGTGGAGACTAACTGCACTTTTCATATATTTACACTTGTATGTGCTATTAATATTAAGAGTAATGATAGTACCACTTAATACACCACCAAAATTTTTACCAAATATTAATATGCGACACTTTGAGCTGTTAATTTTGATGTTTGGTGTTGTGTACTAGAAAGTTAGTGGGATGAGACTTTGTTGATTATGGATAAATTTTTGGTAAAAATTTGGGATGTATAATATTATTCGAATATTAATATTTGTTTAGATTTTTGTTGATCAAAATTCAAAAGTTGGTCATTTCAAACCTGGCCCAGCAAGTCATTTCTGTCCGGAATTCTTTATTCTGTTTTCTTCAGAGATTGAGAGTATGACCAGACTGTTTGCATGTCTGCATATGTTTTGTCATCATATATAAAAGGGTGGAGAAAGTCAAAAAGCAAGCACTTTTAAAATAAAAATAAAAATAAAAAAGAAAGAAAAGCCCACCCCTATTGACAATCTTATTGCTATGGGAGAGTTCCAGTCCCTTTATATATTACAAATAAGATTTTTACTTGCTTAACTTTTTATATTCTTAAATATCTATTTAGAATTATTTATAAAATAATTTTAAATATAAAATTTATAAATTAACATTAAAATTTACTTTTTTATATTTGAATTTTTTTTAAAAAATATTTCTAAATATATATTTTCGATGCTTCAAAGTTTTAATGTATTTTTAAAAAATGTTAAATATATAAATTGTAGATAATATCTAAATTTTTTTAATATTTATAAATACTTTGAAATATTTATTTTATAAATTAACATTAAAATTTTTTATATTTAAAATTTTTTAAATATATAGTTTTGATGCTTCAAAGTCTTAATGTATTATTTAAAACCTCAAAATATCTATTTAGAAATATTTTTTTTTAAAACGTTAAATATATAAATTGTAGATAATATTTAATTTTTTTTTTTTAAAAAAAATATTTATGTAGAAGCTGAACTGATCATGATATGAACTTATGGATAAAAGATGATTTGTAAAGAATTTAAAATATATGGCTGATTTATGAGAAGTTTATAATCTAAGGGCTATGTAATTTTATCTATTGCTAACCCGGTCGTTTAAAACAGTACACCAACATTACAATGTGGCCGTGCATTGAGACAGAGTAGCAGCAGCGACATCTCAGAAAGCATCACGTTGCGTGAGTTTGAAAATTTTCATGTACATGTGTTAAAAATTGTCAAAAATATACTATATATATAATAATTATAGTACATATATATATATATATATATTTATATATATATATATATATATATATATATATATATATATATATTTGTGCATATTTTCCGAATTATATATTATATATCATATGACGGAGTTGCGGAGGCAACTATGGGGTTTAGATGGCTAGGCTCTGGACATAATTGGCCGATTCAGGTTGAAGTTACACTTAAAAGCTAGGGGTTCTTGCAGATCAGCCCCCCGTTTTTCTTAATTGGGCAAATCAGCCCCCGAAAACGTATTTTCGGGAACAGATTTGTTATTTTTTTTTGCAGATCAGCCCCCCCGGAAACGCGTTTCGGGGGGCTGATCCGCGCACCCCCGAAATAGGGGGGAGCTGATCTGCAATTATCCCTTTTAAAAGCTATAGAATAATGCTTGTCCTTCAACTGATTTACTGATATAAAAATTTATAATAAAGAGGTTATAATTTTAATAAAATTTATAATTTTTATATTTAAAATTTTTACTGAAAATAATTTTAATGAAGTGTTTAGAACTCCAAATTTAATAGGTATAAAAGAAAATTTAAAAAATTTACTTTAAGGTCGTTAAATTTTAAAAATCCAAAATATCTAATTAAATTTTTTTTTAATTTTTAATTAATATAATACTTCTCTATAAAATAGTCTTTTTTTTTAATTATATAGATTAATAAAGTTTTTATAAATAATTTGCTGCGTTTAGTATTATATATAATATATGATATAGCATGAATTTAGCCTGGTACGCGCTCGTCCAGTATGGGTCGAGATCACGTAACGAAGAGTTAACCTCATGGCAAGAATCAGTCAAATCTATGAGGAAGAATCGGTCAAAGCACGATGATGACACAACACATGGCGCGATGAGAACTGGTTGACCCGGTAAATCAGATCTACACTATAAGTGGATCTCAGATCTCTATAAATAGAGGAAGAGATCTCTTGTGAGAGGGGGACTCACATTCAGAGAGAGCTCTAGAGGAACCCAAGGCTCTGCGAAGCCTCGGACCTCGAGCCAACTGAGTTGAGAGAAAACTTAAGAGGAGAATCCCGAGGCTCTGCGAAGCTCGGTCCTCAATGAGAGATTATTGTATTTATCTCTTTTCCATTTAGTGATTATTCTCTCGCCGGTCGCGTAACGACCCGTGGTTTTACCTCGGCCCGAGCCGAGGGTTTCCACATAAAAAAGATTGTTTGTTCTGTGTGATTGTTCTCGCTCTTCCTAGCCACCTCTGCTTTCGATCTCGAAATATTCAGATCGATTTCAGAATCGATCAATAAATATATATATATATATATATATATATATATATATTATAAATAATAATGTGGAAGAAAAGAATAGCATATTCTTCCAGCCACTTCACATCAAAAATCCTGTGAAGGCAATTATAGCTGTCCTGAACTTGGTATTTGAAAGTAGACTAAAAAGTCGTACTTTATAGACAACAATATGTATGTTAGAAAAGGTCATATAATATTAAAGATCATTGTTCAGCAGACAACTTAGTACACTATCCTGGGAAATTTAAAATTATACAGCTATGCTAAAATAAAAATCAGGATTAAAACCATAAAATCATACTATAACAATATAAGAGGAAGGCTATTTTTGAAATATTAAAAAAGGCGCATGGCACCACTAATACCACACATCTTCAATACCCTATCGGAGACGACCGGATATATGTGAATCTCGCCAAAACATTACATACTTAATTATAACATTATATATACTTTGGAAATATCATATTGTTCATTGCGAATTGACGAGGGGAGAACGAGCAGACATGAACGATTAATTTCTACCCGTTACCGTAGAATTTGTCATCAAGATGGATCGCTCTTACACGGTCAACGGACTCATACTAATGCATGGACTTAGCAATAGAACATAAAGTTCTTCAAATTCTCTCTAAGCCTTGGCAATGGTGAAGTATGAAGAGGGCCGGTTCTAGAAACCGTGCTACAAGCGAATGCCGCAGAATCTGATTTGTCAAGATATAATCTTCCGCGATATGCAGCCAAATGAGCATAATAAGCAGGCGGCACAAGAGATACCGGTTTCAAACACCTCACAAATGTGTAGCATAGATTGTAGACCAATTGCTGGAGTTCGTCGGATTTGAAATGGTTTTCATCCCATAGAACATGGTAATGTGTCGGTCTGCTAGTTCCTTTCAATCCCCAATGACTGCAGAGATAGAAATCAAATTCCCACGGATGAGTAATCACGGTATCTACCACCGTCCCGGGCGGTACGTTCTCGTCGATGCATTTACCGTTACTTTTGTTCTTCTCGTTCAGGAATAGCCGAGTATGATGCCTCTTTTGCACCACGACGAACGTAATAGAAGGAACATAGCTGCGGAATCTAGCACATGCGGCTTGAATTGATTTAAGCTCTTCTTTAAGAACCTTGCTGAATTGCGTCTCGCTGACACCGTCTCGGAAGAATATAATTCTGCTCGGGAGTTTGCGAATGGCGATAAAAAAATCTTGAAGCAACTCCTTAACCATTTGCTCTAAATCTTCAATAATCTCTTGCCTATGAGTCTGTGATCTCATCCTCGATACATATTTATTTGCATCCGGCCAATTCATACTACCGACAACTGCAGCAACAGAGGGGCTATGATCGTCGAGCGGATGCGGGTGCGTGACGTCGGCACCCATAAAAATCACAGGATCCGTATCGGAAAATATCCTCGGAATATTAGATGGAAAACAGTGATATAACGCCACATTGCTGCCGCCGAGCTTAGCATTGATTTTGAGAGATAAATTGGAAAGGAATTGAGAGCTCAGCCGAGTTATGTTCGAGTATAAGCAACACTGGGTCATGATACCGATACTCGTCTCGGCAATCCGCTTAAGATCCGAATAGCCCTTGTGCTTCTTCTCCATTACACAGATAAGTAGTTGAAGGTTATTAGAGGCAGCTTCTTGGATTTTCTTAAGCTTGTATTCCAAGAGAGGTACATTGCCGAGCACCTGGATTTGTTCGAATAAGGGGCTAATTATAGTATTCTTGCTCAAGAAAATTCCTAGTTGCTCGCACTTTCCGGATAGTTGGTTTATGAATCTTGGAATGCAATTTTGCTGCTCCGGAATGCCGCCAAAGCTTATAAGTGCCCACCTCCTGATTTTTGAGCCTTCGGAAACATGGCTATCGAGCAAGTTCCATTGCTTGTCATGCCGCGAAGGAGTAAATACTTTAACTCGGCCACCGTCCCCGAATTTGAGCTTTGGAGGTTGCAGGACTCTTCCGGAAAGTTCGGCCATCTCCCTCGAGATTTGGAGATTAAACTCTCCTACATAGCGTCCGCTGCCAAAAGAAACTAGTAAATTAGAAATTCGGAAAAGAATATACTTATATCAAGAGTTTACGAATAAAAAATATTATTATTCAGAATTGTATATCTTGTAAAAATCAAATAATTCAAGAGTTTACGAATAATTGTGAATGTTGAATACCTTGTCGGTCCGAAAGCTCCTCCAACAACACCATTAATAATATTTTTCCTTTCTTGCGGACGCTGGCAGGCCATCTTGAGGATCTTTGCCGTCTGTTCATCCGCTAATTTGCCGAGAAATTTCTGGCCTTCACAAACCATGCAAAGCTCCATAGGCAGATAACACGGCTTGCTTCGGCTTATCTGCAAACACGGCAATTTTTTAAACTGTATCTCAAAATTATATTGATCCTTGAAATAATCCACCAGCAACAGATCTCTCCCATCCTTATCTCTAAACTTGAGGTTCTCCGTGGCTTCTTCGGTCAGGCTATACACCCGATATATCTGGTTAGTGTCGCGGTGACATACAACAACCCTGATATTTTTCAAGGCTTTCTCGACTTCTTTCTTCTCTTCGCCAACTAATCCTTTCGTCTTCCTCTGAGAGAGATCCTTTAAGAATTCACACCTCTTCTGAAGATAAGGAATCATGCCGACACTCTCATGGAATGCGGTTACCGAGAAATCGACATTGAGAGCTAAGCCTTGCTGAGTTGGCCTTAGGCTCTGAAAGAAGCCTCTCAGTCCCACCACTGCTCCGCCAATATCGATAGCTCCACCCATAGAGTCTGTGTACATCGACCGCCCGATAGGAACACAATTTTCAACTGCACTCTCACGGAGAACAACATCCAATGCATGAAGATAATCTTGTGGAAGACGGATTGCTTCTTCATCCTCACGCAAATATTTGTCCAGCTCTTCCCCGCACAGTTTAGAAGCTAGTTTTATGTTCACTTTAAAAAGCTTAGACGTTTGTTTATCGATCATTAAGCTAACAAAGAGCTCAAACTTATTATGCTTGAACGGGATAGGACTATATAGGGTTCTTCTACCGTCAAAAACTGGTAATGCGCCCGATAGGATATCTGAATTCTCTGCGACCATTTTTCTTTTGATCAATCGAGCGATCTCTTTAGATGGGCGCGGAATTATATCAACATCATAGTGGAAAATCTTTTGGGACGGATCGAATTGGACTAGAAAATGGTTTGACAGGAGGGATATCTTAGAACCATTGACGCCTCCAGAGTCCGGCTTTTTCGCAACGACAAGCGCTTGTGAACTGGATAAAGATTTTGGATGCCCATTTATATCCCCTGGCTGTGAGATTGAGATTGGCTTCTTAAGCATCACTTCCACATCTGGTTAAGAGGTAATTTTTCAGATATAAATTAAATTTAACCTGACAATTGTTGCAGTAAATGTAAAAGTATAGAACATATTTCATTCTGCAACTTCATAGTTTTTGTTTTTTTTTTCTTTTATAAATTTGATGAAGAGACACTGAACTAAAATAGCTTTGCAAAAATATAGAGCTCCCAACATATGAGCAACTATCCTGCATGAACTGAACATTTTGCTGCTAAACAAGGAACTTTTTGATGATTTTGGGAAAACTTTTGGGAGCTGTAACATTGCTCATCTCTTTAAGAACCAAAAAAGCATAAAGGCCAAGAAAGAAACACCACATGAGCACCATGAGAAAGGACTAAACTTCCATATTAAGAAAATCCAAGGGGATTCTTGCATGCCTTTCTTTTTTCTTTTCTTCTCTTTTCTTTCTTTGTGATCAGTTCTTATTCCATGCTTTTATTCTAAACGAAACGACGTACTTAGATTCCTCTCTATTTTAATAGATGCATAGGTAGTGTATAAACAATAAGGAAAGAACCAATGAAACAGAAAGGGCAAAAAAAACATATCTTTAAAAAGAAAGAGAAAGATATTAGTATGTACCTTGAGGAAGGGGTAAAACAGCAGCTCTAGCTTCAGGCCTTGGCTTCCAGAGCGATTTGTGAACATGAGACTTAGTTTTTGGGTTATTTTTTGGGGCATGGTAGCTGTGATGTTGGGGAGGAATAAGAGGGAGATGGAGCAACAATGGCGGTGGTGGCAGAGGGAGAGGGAGAGGCAAAAGAGCTTGGTCTGCTTGGTAATTGTGTCTCCTCTGGTACCCGAATCCACCATAACAAAATGGTTGGTGGATGGAGCTCCTCAGCTCAAAAAACTCAGCTTGATTTGGTTTTTCACCCATCAATCCACACATTCTGCTGCACTTTTTCTTCATTTCCATGGTTTCTTCCATGGCTACCGAGTACGAGCTCACTTTTCTTTCTCTTCCTATCTGTATATCTCTTTATTGAGGAAAATTACAACCAGTGCACTACTGTTTTGGGTGATCAATACTATATATTTGCAAGTCTATGTAGCTTGGTCTATATAACAGGAAAGAGGGAGAAGAAAGGGGACAGAGGGGATGTGGGCAGAGAAGCTCTGTGTTAAGGACAACAGAAGAGTAGAGCCAAGAAAGGGGGCAGAGACGTGATTATTATAGCGGCAGGCAGGAAAATACAACAAATAAAAATACTAAAGCTCCAAAAATTGTCCCAAAAAATACGTACAACTTTTTTTTTAAAAGATCAAGAAGCAAATTTACTAAATATTATTTTTTAGCCCATTTTTTTGATAAATTTGGTCAGAAAATAAAATATCGATATGACGTTACTTCCGAACTAGATCGCGTCGAAATTATTTATTTTTTATTTTAGAACAATTCCATTATTTAAAAACTACGATATATTCTTTATGAGCAGACGGTTCCGCAATCCGACCTAATGGTGGCGATGAGTGAATAAACTCTGTGATATTCAAATAAACTTCAATGGTGTAGAGCAACACAAATTTGTCCCAAAAAATCAAATCTTAGTTCACTTGAGCATCATCCCACTGTTCCCGTAGAGCAACAGCACATGGTTCATATCATGATGAAATTTGGGAGAAAATTTGGGACCGTAGCACTAGTGATGTGATGCATTGGGCATTGGAGTATGTCTGATCATCTTTTTGCTGCTGTTTATGTACTGTTAAAATCATCACAAAGTAGAGAGATGGTTTATGATAGCAGTTAATACACACACCATTGAAGGAGAAAAGAGAGAAGTGATTGTGAGCTTCCTTAAAAGATTGTAAAAAGAAGTTGATGTTTGGCAGGAACAACCATTTATTGTTTGCAAAGAAATGGTCCATGTCATGATGAAAAGCATCTTTGAGCAATCTGAATGTTTGAAATCAGTCAGAGTTTTTTTTTTTTTTTTTTTTTTTTTTTTTTTTTTGGGATTTTTGTAAATTAGCCCACGTTTTTCAAAAACGTGTAAATCAGTCCCTGAAAATGCCGACGTGGCAGCACGTCGCACTGCCACGTCGGTGCGTGAGGGGCTAATTTGCACGACAGTAGAAATAGAGAGGGTTGATTTGCCATTTTCATTTTTTTATTAAAAAAAAATCAAATTACATTCACATACAGAAGAAAGCACTGTTATTTTTCAGGAACGTATGACCGACCGTCCATAATATACTGAAATATATGTAGCATACATTCCGAGCATTACTGGTGGCTCTCATCGTATCAGTATCGTCAAAAATTCCTGAAAAGTAATTTTTTTGATTGTGAATAAGCTACTTTTCGTTTCCAAAACATCTTTTTAATATGTGTTTTGAGCTTCTAAAGTCTTAACGATTTAATGGATTAATTAAACGCTTTAAGACTTTAAAATTTTGAACATTTATTTAGGAGTATTATTAGAAAAGATTTAAAATACAAAATTATTAATCATATTGAATTTTTGTTTTTATATTCAAAACATCTCCAAAATATACTTATATGATAGTCAAAAAATCTTATATTACAAACATTGAATTCGTAAATAATTCAAATTATAGACTATTTAAGAAAAATTTTTAAAATTAGGGACTGATTTGCAATTTTCTGTTTTTTCTTATATTCCTTTGTCTAATCCTCTTTCTCTAGAAGCTAATTGTGGGTTGATCTTGTTTGGGACCCTCATTTATTTTAGGCTGCAGTTGTACCACTGTCTCAAAAGCTGCTTCATTATTCATTAACACAAAGTGCTTAAAAAAGTACCAGTTGACTATTATTGTATTTTGCCTTGTCATTTTAAAAAAATAAAAAAATAGTGAAAACTAATAAAGTTAAAATCATCAAATATATCTTTTACATTGAAGCTTATATTCTAGAATCGGCCATATAAAATTTTAATACTGATCCATTACAAAGATTAATTAACAGATAATATTTTTTATATTAATTGTTGATAATAACGATAAAAATAAAACAATTTAGTGTGCATAAACGGCTCATATTTTTTTGGTTGTTGTAAAAGAAAAAGTCACGAATGGATCAACTCATTATCACAATTTAAGTAGCAATATTTATCAGCCAAATTTTCTTTCAACAATATAAGATAGTTTTATAAGAAAAAAAAAATTAAGTAGAGATATTTTCTTTTTTTTGTTATCGAGGTTGACCAAGGTCGACTAGTAAATGTTCGAAAGTAGTAAACGGTTAAGAGTAGCTAGAGAAAGAGAGAATGATATAAAATTTTTTATGGAAAATGTTTTGAGGAAGACGAGAAAAAAATCATAAGCTTCACGTAAGCCAACGCAACGAGTTAAAGGATTACAAGATCTCTCCTTTATCTTCTAATGAGGTCAACATCATCTTGGTTTATAATGCTATCTAAGAACACCACTGGATTTAGCACAATCTGTTGGAATATATGTTTTCTCTAGGTGCTCTCGAGTTCTTGTAGTTGGATTCCGTCAACAGTATCCTGGATGGCTTTTTATAGGCATTGATGAACGCATGTTCTGGTCGTGACGGTTGTAGAAGTAGTGAATCTGGCGAGGATCGTGGGTTGACTAGTCAACCTTTCGTTACGTAAGCTCCCACGTTCGTTGGTGGGAGATGCGGTGTGTAACTGATTCTTTCACGTCCGTGCAACGGTTACGCGGCTGATTTGGTCTTCCCTTACGCAAAACGTGCGCGCTCGGTCGGCGATCCGAAGTCTAGGTTGAGTCAGGAACAACATTGGGCCTTGGTGTCGGTCTTGACTGGCCGATGCTGAATAACGAACAACCGAACGATTTACCTAGACATCGATGTCGATTGGACGTCGAGTCGATATCGATTTCGATCAAGCAGCTCAAAGTGCGCAGACGGATGCGTCAAGCGATATGTGCACCTCGGTGAGGCGCGATACTTGGACTTCTCGCTTTATCTGGTATCCAGCTTATCTGCTGACACATGATTGTCCGAATCCACACTATATCACTGTCTATTTGTCAGATTTTGTAAATACAAAAATGATACGGCATGATAAAAGATTACTATTAGCAATCATTTAAAACTTTAGGGTTTGATGGTATTTTTTTATTAAAAAGAATGTAAGCACAAATAGTGATATTAACCCTATATATTTGAAACAAGAAAAGGCAGTCAATGGATCTACTTTTGTGTCACACCTTTTATGTTACCACTATAGTTAGCAGCAGTCTCAAGAACACTGAATGTGGAACTTTATGAAACTTTTGTGATTTGAAATGCTCAATTAAGTTATATTTTGAGCACTTGAGCATATCTTGATCATAAGAACAAATAGGGATGGCCATCTCATTCTGTACCGAATACTGAATAATAAGCAAATAAAGGACCGATGACTGCATCTGATTGGAATTGGTCCAGATCGAATCTGACCGGATAAAATATCGATTGAACTGGATTGAACTGGTTTGGACTAGTTCGAGCTCACATATGTGCCTATCGCATGTCGGCACGTGCAGTGCATCCGTAAATTCAATCCTTTGACAATTAGTCCTTCTCTTAAAACTCTTTCCAAATTAACCATTCTTGTAATTTGTGCATAAATATTTTGGCTATTATATAAGTATTTGTGAAAAAAATTGTCAATATAAAAGTTATAGATTTTGAAGAGATCTACAATTTTTATGTAAAAAATATTTTTAAAGAATGATCTAAGCAGATATTTTGAGACTCCAAAGTCTTAACCATATATCCAATAATTCATTAAGACTTTAGAGCTCAAAACAACTATTTAGAAGTATTGTTTGAAAAATTTTACAACATTAAAGTTGTAGAATTTAATGTAGTCTATATTTTTCATGTAGAAAATTTCTTGAAAAAATACTTCTAAATAGATGTTAAGTGATGTAGAAAATTAACTGATTTTTCGAGGGAGGGGTTGATTTGTCCAAATCAAATAGCAGAAGGGCTGATATGGAAGTGCCCCATGTGCGGATGAAGAAAGACAACAGTGCGGTGTGGCGAACGACAACTACAAGATGAGCGACGAACATGTTGTCGAGTAGCGCGCTGACGATCGATTCGGGCGACGACAGCGAGGCGCGATCTTCACATAGCGATGGCGGCGCTCCCATGCTCAATCCGTCGACCTATGATTTAATTATGTTAGGCGCGTGATTCCCTCAATGGTGCTTGAGAATGTTAATGGACCTAAGAGTTTAAGGGGCTTGGGCACGAGCACGACAACGCAGCCTAATTATTTCACAGTTCACAGAATCACTAGCTTGGGTCGAGGCTTTTAATCAGACCTCGGTCTGGTCCGATTTTTTCGTACCCTGAGCAGACCGGTCCGAGGACTGGTTAACATCTTATTCCAAGATCGAGATCTGCCAAACTGACAATTCCGGTCCGGAATGGTATAGGAACACAATCACTGCTATTTTTATGGCCCGTGATGGCCATGATGCCGGGAGCTCTTGAATAATGGTTTTCCTGTATGACACCCCTACTAACAAATGTGACGGTTCCATTCCGGTGTATGAATACCCAACTAACAAATGTATAGATGTCGTTAAAGGAAATAAAAATCGAGACATACATGCAACTTCCCACACTAAACCCCAACATTTCACAAATCGTAAAAGTCTAAACTAAATGAGTCTATGAACTATTCTCATACGAGCAGTGAAATGCAAGAGGCCATCGGAGGAAGTGGGATGTGTAGTTTCAAATTGTAACAAATTCACAAGGCGGAATTGCGGATTGGCCCTCGTTTTTTAGAAATATATATAAATTAGTCACGATGCATGTGCGCCGCAACGTCGTGGATTTTCAGCTTTCGGGGATTAATTTGTATAGTTTCTGAAAATAGGAAGGCTGATATGTAATCAACCCAATCCATAATATGGCAGAGTGGAAATTGACCTCATGGGTTGGGTTTTGAGCTCACCAAGCTGAACCTTCGACCAGATTTAATGGTTGTCCACTGATTTATCAAATAATTTATCAATCTATTTGGTTAAAAAAATATATAGATTTTAGGAGTACATTTTATAAAAATTCCATATATATGAAAATTATATATTTAATATGATCTATAACTTTTATATCACTTTTTTTTTAAATAGGTATATTTGGAGCTACATAGTGTAATGAATTTTAAAAATAATTTATAAATCCGTTTCAAAACTGTTAAACTGTAAAGTACCAAAATACATATTTAAACATATTTTTTTGAAAACACTTTTAACATCAAAATTATAAATACCATTAAAATCTACAATTTCAATTTTGAAAGTTTTTCGAACAATACTCTCAATATTTATTATTTTTGATATGTGGATTGGTGAATTTTTTACTGCATCCAGCATACCGACGGCCAGCCAATGGCCTCTTCGCTCTAGATTTTCGGCAAATGTTGCATTGAAAATAGTCTATGAACTGGTACTGAAAAATTAAGGTTTTATTGATTTGGCATTGACCTACCCCTCCTTGGCACTTGCAACCTATATAAGAATTTTGATAAAATATTTTCTATAATAGCAGTACTATACATCATTCTTTTTTTTTACCTAGAAAACACCCAGGAGAGAGGCACATGGAGGATGAGTGTGATATATGAGATGGGTAGGAAGTAGGTTATAAATATACGACTACCGATCAGTATTGATTTAGTTATTAGTGGAGCTAGATGTTGAAAGAAAAGTACAGTCTTTTTCTCGTAAAAAATAGGTCGACGGTTCAAA
This sequence comes from Xerophyta viscosa, assembly GCA_002076135.1. Taxonomy (NCBI): domain Eukaryota; kingdom Viridiplantae; phylum Streptophyta; class Magnoliopsida; order Pandanales; family Velloziaceae; genus Xerophyta; species Xerophyta viscosa. The sequence goes on from MJHO01000001.1 coordinate 1,367,732, forward strand.
TTTCAGTAATATCTGATCAGAAGGGTCTACCATCTACCACTCAATATTCGGTGTATGGTAGAAATCAAATTTGACGGTTAATTAAAAAAAAAAGATATTAGAGATGTTATTTTTAAGACATTTTTTAGGTAAATATTTTTCTATCATCTAAGTTGTACTTATTTTATTTACTATATACATTGGTTTAATTTTGGATTTGTTATTAAAAATAGTGTTGGGTGATAATGGGTTGAGTTTTGGTCCCTTCATTAAAAAAAAGTCAGCCGCACGTGCTCAGCGCGATAGACATCAACCTCTCGCTGCGGGGAGGGGGGCCCGGCTTGTTCGAACCCAGGTTGGGGTTGGGAGATAGACAAACCACCGGTGGGTTAGACACCACGTCCAAATAGATAAAAAAAAAAGTCATGCATTTGCATTTTATGCTCCTATTAATTTAAAATTATAAAAATATTTTTTATAATTCGAAATAATATTTTTATACTTTTTGATTATATAATGACAAAACTGTTCTCGTCAAATTAGCTGTTCTTATGCTTCAAAAAAAGAAGGGGTAATTTTAATTATTTCACATAATTAAGTAAACATAAAAATATCATTTTGAATTAGAAGCGATAGAAAATATAGTTTTAAATTATAAGAGCATAAAAACTTAAATAACTTAAAAAAGTTGGGTTCTAAAAATGATATATTTTAAAAAAAATTGCAGTTTTAAATAAATTAAGAAGTTCATAAACAGTCAAAGCCTAGGAGTGTGAGTGATAACAAGCACTGTCCTGATTCCCTCTTTACTCTACAAATTGAAACCCCACTGTTGCTATCGAGAGAACAAATACTTCTCTAATTAACTCAGAAGAAGCTCTCGAAACGCGCACCTCCGCAGCAGCGATATCATGATATTTTAAATTTTATATTAAAAAAAAGAGAGAGAAATTCATATGCAAATCTGGGAACGATGCAGTGAAAATGAATGATTTTTGCTCAGCCCAAAAAGCAATGAAAATTGACACAACAACATCCATCCAAAGAAGAGCTGGAAAGTTACTTCTATAATAAACAAACAAAATAAATTTTTAGAAAGAAACAAAGAAAAATTACTGTTCAGCCCCTAATTTTAGGGTGTTTCAAATCAACCATTCGAAACCGGTTTCCCTGCCGACGTGGCGGCACGCGCGTGCCGCCACGTGGCGTTTCGGGTGGCTGAACAGTAAGAAATGAAAAACGGGGGGCTGAACAGTAATTTTTCTAAGAAACAATTCTGCACTTGAAAAGGTTTACATTTTGAACGAAAAAGATGATTTGTTTTTAACCCCTATTTTTTCCATATATACAAATTAATCCATAAATCATCTGGTTGCTGTTTAAACTTGTAAAAAAGCTTCTCTTAATATTCGTGCCAGGGCCATTCTAATTATTGTATAAATATTTTTTTAAAATTTTTTATTAGATTTACAATTTTTATATTTAATATTTTAAAAAAAAATATTTTCAAATAGATATTTTGAGACTTCAACATCTCAATGGATTTCAAAATTAATCGATTATCCCGTTGAACTTTATAAGCTCAACAATATATTTAGAATTATTTAAAAAAAATATTTAATATAAAAATTTTAGATTTTATCAAAATCTACAATTTTTATGTTGAACATTTATCTCAAAAATATTTTTAAATAAATATTTTAGATTATTAAAATTAACGGATAAAATAAATTTTATTTTTTCATAAATTTTAATCAGTTGAGGGGGCTGATACGAGCGTACCCCTTTGTTTTTCCTTCCCTATGATTTTTTAGCTAATTTTTTTAATCGCTCTAAGTAGAAGTTTTAAAAATAGGTTCTATAGAAAGATCCTAGGATGGATTCTAAGGATCAAAGCTCTTTCTTTGGTGTTAATGGTGTTATTTAGTGTTATCCTCACCTCCATGATAGATTGCCTAAAACTAAATGATAATAAATGTTATCTACTAATTTCTAGTTTATAGTATAAAATTCAATATTATTGCAAATATTACTCAAAATGTATTTAAATATTATTAAAATATATCCCTAAAATACAAAATTGATAAATTTCTCTTTTTTTTTTTGGTAGATTAAAATTTGGATCTTTGGATGGTTTTGGATTACTAAGAATTAACTATAATAATAGAAATTAAAATAATGTTTAAAAAAAAGAAGAAGATATTAACTTTTCAATCAATGACATCATAGCATTTACCTCTATGTGGGATTGGCTATACATATCTTTATACGGTGTTTGGAAATGTTTGTTGGAGGCCGACAACTTCTCCGGTTAGAAAATATGAAGGTTCTTTAATAAATTGAAGAGATAAACCAAGTGAAAATCAAAGATAAACTATGGAGAAATAGTGTCCCTTCAAATTTTTTTTTTTCTTTTGAAATTATCGTGGTGAAATCCAAAACACGAACGCACGCCTCCGAAGGGACCTCAAACTCGTGGGTAAACCTCTACGGACGGTTCCGTCTTCAATTCCGCCAACCGAGGAGCACATGAAGGCACTCTATAAAGTATGCACCCACAAATGTCCCTTCATTTTGTGTAATCAAATATGCCATTGACGAAATAAAGTCCTTTCTTGCATAGTAATCTGCTTTATGCAAAACTTCAAATTAGCGAAGATCACCAGAGTTTTCAGTTGGCAGGGAGTCAAACTAATTTGCCGATTGATATAGAAGGAACCCCGAAGACCAACCAGGCCAGCAAGTCCCACTTAGATAGTGCAAAACAGTCACATGACTTTTTCAAATCAGGTAATGAGACTACCATCATTACTCTTAAAGTCGATCCTCGGTAAGCCAGACCATATGACACGCCCTCTAGTATACGGCAGCTCATCCCTGACGTAATAAGACATAACTATTCGAGCGAGAGGCCGTTGCAATCTCAAAAGATATTGTTGTCCTGACCGTGCCATCTATCCAGCTAATTGAAGACTGATAGTTGGAAAAAAAGCTATCATGGTGTCGCGTCATAATGCATGTACACACGAAGCTCCCTTTTGCACAACCAAAGACCTCTCGAGCCTCGCTTCCGCTGATGGGCTATAAAAGGAGGACAGAGCTTTACAGGAGAAGGAGAGACCATAAAAATTTGGAAAAAAACACAAAATTCCCAGCGAGTTAGTCCGAAGAATAGAGGCTACTATCGACTTCATCATAACTCTCCAAAATCACCCACCATTACTTCATCTTGTAGTAATTTCTAGCGATCATTAATATAAGATGGCATATATGTCTCCTCATGTAGATGTAGATTGCTCGATGATCGAATCACGTAAAACAGTTGTATTTCTGTCTTTTTATTCTTTCATGTAACCACCATCCACGCGCGATCAGATCAGCAATGTTCAAGTGCGGCATCAGCCTCATCATTGAGACATCAATCTTCTAATGGTAGAGATGGTGCGATTCAATTCCTCGAGATGGATGTGAGGAGATGGACGGCGGTGATGGAGGAGGATAAATACTATGATTATAGGAGACTGTTGGTGAACATTAGTAACTATTGGTGCCAACTGGAAGGGATTGTGACAAGAATGAAGCCAATAAAATATCTTCTGGAATATTCAAATTTTACTAAACTCAGCTTGTTTAAAGGTCACTTCTCTGTCCCATTTTAGGCGTGGAGACAAATATTTTGTAACGATCAATACAAGCTAGGGTTTTTAGTTGTGGACACTTCTTCGTCTTCTGTCCCTCCATATTTGGTTAAACTCCATCCCTAAAACATCACCTCTATTTCAAACATTTCTATTGATTGGATTTGTGAGAGAACACAAGTGTGAAACATGGTTCGCCGCAGAATCGGCCGATCCGGATCGGTAATGGCCCTTCGCAAGCGGAACCAGAGAATCGTCCTTTTATTTTCTTCAGTATTTTTAGTAACTTTTAAACGCTAAAAACTTTTTAACTGAAATTGAGTCGCACATCCATTCTGCCGATTTTTATACAATTCGGTTTCGATCTCTATACCGATTTTTTCGAACCATGCATAAAATGATACAAAAATAGTCAGTCATATTTATTGCTCTTTTTAGCTCTCTCAAGTAATATACGGTGAGAGATTATCAAATTATAATTTTTCTATAGATGTAAGGGGCTTTGCCGTATCAGCCTTCCGTTTTTCAAATTTGCGCAAATCAGCCTCCGAAAACGTATTTTCGGGGGCTGATTTGCTTTTTTTTTTTTTTTTTTTGCAAATCAGCCCTCCGAAAACGCGTTTCGGGGGGCTGATTTGCGCACCCCCAAAAATAAAGGACTGATACGCAATTATCCCTAGATGTAAAGTAATTGATGAGATTTGTGATATGCACTCTATTTTATTGCACGTGAAATAGTAGGGTACTCAACCATATCACAAATGATGCCAAAGCAAAGCATCGATTCTAATCGTTGATCAATCACTTCTTTGCCTCATTTTGAGCATACAAAGAGTTGGAGAAGTGATGGGATTGATGATTGAGTGGTGTTTTTGGGAGTTTTATATTTTTAGTTCTAAAAATCAGGGCTTAAAAAGTGAGTTCTTGCAAATGCTGCTTGCTCCGAATTTTGATCCAACACACTACTAAATACATGTATATGCTCATTTTTCTAAAAAAAATTCGGTATAAAAATTGTTGATTTTGATAAGATTTACGACTTTCATTTTTCAAATTTTTTTTTTAAAAAAACTTCTAGATTAGTGTTTGTAGCTCTAATGTCTCAACATGTTTAAAAAACTATATTTAAACCTAGTAAGAATTTGAAGTTTAAATAAAAAGAATTTTAAATATAAAAATTATAAATCTGATTCTATCAACATTAATAATTTTTATATTAAATTTTTTTTTTAAAAAAAAAACCTTAGACAATATATTACGGACGAGCATATGAGATCAGCACTATGCTTGCTCCTACCTTTTCTTGCATTGGGGTCTTTTTTTTTTTGGTCAAAGCATTGTGGGGTCTTTGGGTCCACTGACTTCATTGTGTACTTATTTTCTTTTTGTTAGTACTGGGCTGAAGATCCTGGCTGCGGCACGAGTGCTTTATCAAAATATTCTGGGCCGTCTGGGCCCGTCCTATGTGTGGGAAGCGAAAAAAGGCTCCTCAGGCCTGGCTATGAAGAGAGGCATACTATATTTAAAAGGCAAAAGTATATTTTCAATTAGAGAATATATATATATATATATAGCTCGACCTAAAAATAAGATCCGTAAGGTGAGTCGTGAATCGTTAGACCGAATATCTTGATTATGATCCAATGGTCCACATCCATTGCCCTCTCTCTCTCTCTCTCTTTATATATATATATATATATATGAAAAAACTACTACAATTTAATACATAAAAATGTTAACGAGTGGAAAAGAACTAAATTAGTTGGGCAACAGTACGCTACTAACTTTAGACTTTCTAAAATCTATCCACATATTAATATCTCTGAGTTTTCAGCATCTATTCTCGAATTCTCAATCAATTTCAGCTGTTAGATAAGTCAATTTTTAGAAATTTCATGATGAGTATATAGGATAAGAAGTTACGTTAGATTTTTTAGGAATGATCAAAATCAACGAAGTTGCCTAAATTTTGAAAATTCAAAGGCAACAAGCACACAATTGATAGTTTAGGTCCATAATCGATGAATTTAATTTTGACAATTAAATATAAAAGAAAAATATCATAATATCCAACGCTTATTTTTAAATGTAAAAAGAAACACTTTAAGCCGTCGGATGGTTCGGATATAGATAAATTTTAGCAATTAAAGTTCCACCATAAATATTAAAAAATGGGAACTAAAGAAGATGACCATATTATATTAAAAAAATGGGAGACAAAAAGTCTAGAATTCAGTACATCAGAGATGTCGGTGCCAATATGAAATTCATAATGGTGACTAATAGCAGACAACGTAATAACTAGGTGACGAAATGATATTAAACCACTGTGCTCTTGTAAGGGTTTTGTCGGAAAAGTCCTACTGTTACGAGAGATCTCATATTTTTTTGAACAATTTATAAATTATTTCAAAAATACATATTTATAAATATTTTTAAAAAAAATTAAAATATAAAAAAAATCTTTTGTGCTGGATAATTTTTTATTCAATATTTTTAAATACATATTTCGGAGCTCTAGCATATTGATAACTGTTAAAAAATTCCAAACCTTAAAATAGATATTTAGATATATATATTTTTTTTAAAAAAGTTTCAAATAAAAATCATAGAACACATCAAAATTTTCTTTGGTTAAAATTTAATTTGAATATATATATATATATATATTTATATATATTAATTTGATTAACTAGTTGTCAGAAAAAAAAAGCATAAATTTTTAAAGATTTTTAAAAAGCAATGACTTTTTTTATATTATTCCTAGTTAATTAAAAAATTGACAAAGTTCGCATTCATTCGGACTTGGGCGTAGAAAGTTGTATTTCTATGCATTAACTCTTGCAGTCGAGGTTATCTAGTAGTTGGAGCAAACTTGCAATATGGGATGAGATATATGCTCTGATAGCTCTTACGTGGGCCTTTTTATAAGATAATAATAATTTGCAGATCATAAGAACCACTTCTATAAAAAAAATTGCTATTTTAGAGTTAATTTGACTATAAAGAAAATCAGAACTGATGTATATAATACCACAATACCTTTTCAATTTTTTTTTTTTTTAAATTGATGATTAGATAATGCAACATGTTCCAGACGCTTAGTCCAGATAGCTATGTAGTGTTGTCGGCTTATAACGTAGTATTTTGGCTGAAATATTTCAGATAAATAAACAAAGTGCTCCGGATAAATAACAAAGTATTCTGGATAAACAAACAAAATAATTAAGATAAGCAAATAAAGTGTTCAGACAAGCAAAACAAGTGTTCTGAATTAGCAAAAAAAAACTTACATTGAATACTAATATAGTGCTTTTATTTTATTCAAATTTTACAATGCAGATTTTTTTGTTTTTTTGGGGACAAAAATCTTAAAAAGGTTTTTAGTTTGTCCAAAATTTTTAAATCTACATGGAGTGGTGTTTAATTCAAAATAGAAGAAGGAAGTGCAAAATTTGTACACTGCAATGTTTGAAAATCTTGCTTGGTGTTAGCTAAAGGAGAAAGGAGCGTATCTAGTAAGACAAGATCAACCAGTCCGATCGGTCCGTATGGGATGTGCTTATCTAATTTCTTTTTGAATCAAAATATCCTGACGAACAAATTCTTCCGAGGTTCTCCGTAGATCTAGTTGAAGTTGCAAACTGCTACTAATACAACATCACCTTCCAGTCCATTTGTATATATTTTTAATTATGAACATATAGCTTTGCAAATAAAATAATAAATCAATAAAATTTTGAATCACAAAACAAACTTCTTTCCAGATCTTATGTATACTAACAGACACGCATATGCGATGCGTGTGCCAAAAATAATTAAAAATAATTTTTAAAATTTATAACTTCTTTAATTTATATTTAAAAAAATATTTTAAATTATCTCAATTATATAAAAAAAATCTAATCCATGAATAAAAAATATATATATATAATTTGAAAATCATACATACGATATAAAGAAAAAAAAAGAGAGACTTATAGCTTCCTACGGAAGATAAGACACACAATATTTATAATAACTATTTATATTCAATTTAAACTTATTTTAACTATTAATAATTATATTATGATATAAAACACCACCGACTATCTTTTGCACCTTCTTATTATATATATATATATATATAATCATAATTGACAATGAAATTATGGTGGGCGCCAAAATCGAATTCCCGAGCAGTAATATTTCTTAGACTCAAAGTAACCTATCTATTACCTAACACTCATCCCGAGGTCATGACTTGCACTATCCTCACGTCGTACAGATAGGGACCGAATCTGAACCTGTGAAACCAGTTTTCTCTCCAACAGTACTCATTGAAATACATACTATCCAACCTCTTCTAAGAGTTACAACAAGCTTTTATGAAATAAATAGAGCTTGAATGACAAATTATTCCTCAATATACTCTTAAAATAACAGCTTTGACGTACCAATAACTATAGTTTCTAATAAAATCCACATAGACATCCATGAAACAAATATAATGAAAGACCATGCCTGCTTGGCCCTATGGAAGAAATATAGAAGTATCAAAAAGAGTATTTTAAAAAAAAGCAGTTTTGCAGATAGAATTCATCATTTCCAATCCTTTTACAATGAAATTTCATTTCAAATGAATAAATATAATGTACAGCCGCCAAGAACTTGTACATCTCAAGCAGACAAGGTCTTGGGCATAGGTCTCTATATGCACATGTTGTAAGTCTTTCGACGAACTTCAGCGTTTTTTTTTTGGTTTGCCTTATAAATTTATTATCTTCTTTCATCCTTCAGATATTCATTATACATGCGCTCATCATGAATAAATGGACTTTCTATTGTGGGGATTGGTATCAGCCGTTCAATTTTAATTAGGTGAATTGAATAAAAAAAAGGTCGAGAAACTATACTTGGTGTGTGACTATAATACCACTTTCTGGAGTTCCTTCTACTGAACTCGACAGCTTTCTTCCCGAGCTCTCAGATATACCAGCCCACGAGATATCCTCTTCATAACAAGATATAAAACATAATTATGGACAGAAATTCATGCGCTACGAGGTTTAAATTATTGAAGCTTACCTCCCGTGTATCTCTTATGCGTAAAAGCTCCAATTTCTCTGAGGGCCTCAAGGTCAAAAGATTAACAAGCTGCAAAATATGCACTGAAATAAATTATGCGTCTCCCTAAGAAAAGGAAAAGAAAAAAAGAGAAAAAAAAACTACGCATCATACAGTGACACAAAAATACTTGAGATGGAGAAGAAGTTTCGTACCCAAAAACTGAATCGTTCTGCATCGTTTGCTCCAGGCATTCCTTCAGCTTGAAGCAGTTCCATTTGTCTAGACCTTCTACCTGGACCATTAGAAAAGAATTACACTTAGTTCCTCAATCATTATTGAAGAAGCAGATAACAAGCCATGCTTCTTATTTGTTACTTTTATAAATTTATTTTTTATTTTTAGGTTAAGCTGAGCCGAGTTTTGGTAAACTCATATCACGGCAGTCCAACCGTGATGTTATATATTTATTTGTTATTTTAATACAGTGACAGTAAAAAATTTAAAATTAATTTAATAATTCATTTATAAAGTTTGACAGATACCATGACAGTTCGTTCCATACTAACCGTCCCGCCCGGCACAAGCTGTGCCGACCGGCACGTAGAACTATGATAATAAGTGAAAAAAAAAGAAGAAAAAAGATTAGTCTATTTTGGCAATATTGAGCCATAAATTTGTGTAGATACTGGAACTTACCTATTCTTGTGTCTTCCCTAGCACGTGCTATCCATGATCCGGCTAGCTCAGCTGCTCCCCTAGCTGTTTGCTCTAGCTGGTCAGACCAATGGAAGATATATTGTCATATAGTCTTTCACTAGTTTTGCATCCGTACGATGTACAGTTATAAATAATATATATAATTATATATAATTATATATATAAATAATAATATTAAAAATTTTAATTCTCTATTATTATTATTTTAATTATATATATATATATATATATATATATATATAAATATTTTATATTTTATTTAGCAATGTGTTATTAGAGTAAGAAGAAATGTCAAATGCCATACACCAATTATTCGAGAATTGATGTTAAATAGTATATTTTTATGATTTAAAAATTTTGTAATTTTTATAAATGATAAATTTTATTTTAAAATTAATATAATGTAATTATTTTTATACTAATTTTATATTGCATTTAGATCATTTTTATAAATTATTAATTTAATTAAGTAGTTATTTATAATAGTAGATCGTTCATATTATTCAAAAAAGTTACATGGCTTAATAAATTCCTATCAATTAATGCAAATGCCACTAGCTTGTTTAAAATAAGAGTAAAAACCACATGACATACCAAAATTTATTCAAAATACCATGTGGCATAACGACTTTCACCACCTATATATATATATATATATATATATATATATATATATATATATATTATGAAAGACAGAAAGAAAGGTACACAAATCTCCAGATCTTATACTAAACACGCCAGATATTTTGACTTGTGAGTTATTCAAAAACAGGTAAGCAAACGGTAAATAACCTTCGGAGTCAAGAATCAAAAGTCAATAAGGTATCGATCATGCAAGTTTATCCCGCATAGCAATTCTATAGCTCATAATGAATTAAATTGTTAAAAAAGTGTACTTATGGCTCTAATGTTTTTACTATGCTTTACAACTTAGTTATCATGTATAGGTTATGTATGCAACAAGCTGTTCCAATAACAACATTCAGCGCAACCACACCTTTGTGTCCGTTCTCATACATGACAACTCCGTTTGAGCATCCTGAGTAATAGGTCTACGATCCTTGTAGTACAAATAACATATTTCTAAAAGTACAAGGATATTGAGATGAGGATGAATGTGGCAAAGATAGGATGCCGCGTTGGACTGCGGTCAATCACTCAACGACAGAATTCGAAACGAGGTGATTAAAGAAAAACTCCATAGTGGCTTTCATTGAGGATAAGTGAGGGAAAGATGGTTGCAATGGTTTGGTCATGTCAGACGAAGACCAAAATCTACACCCGTTAGAATGTGGAAGATTAAAAAACGAGTAGAAAAGAAAAAGAGGTAGGTCTAAAAAGAATTGGGAAGAAACCATATGATAGAATCTTACCTTTCTTGTTATAATTCGTGTTAGTGATTTATAGAAAAAGAGCTAGCTAGCCATTGTGCAGAGGTGGCGATGTATAATTCGTGTTAGTGACACCATGGTCTATGTAACATCAAGTTTTTTTTCCTATGTGTGTGTGTGTGGCTTATGCTTATTTTGGACAAGCTCGACTTGATTTTCTGTTCTGTTAACTTTCATGATTGTTTGCTCATGTGCCTTGGATTTTACTTCTTCAGGCTGAGGGTCCTGTAGAAACAACCTCCTCCAAGACGTGGTTGCATACAACTTACCTTCCTAGACTCCGCCTAAGCGGGATTTGTCACTGGGATGTTGTTGTTGTTGTACAAACACATCGAGAAAACATACGGAAATTAGAAATGAGAAGTATCAAAAACTTTGCACATTCAATTTGTTGAGTACCAAACTACCAATTATTAAGCATAATCGACGCCGTAGTAACTTACTGTGGAATGTAAACTAGTACTTAATGATGTCATGCAACAATCTTACATCTTGTCTCTCGCGCAATCCAGCTGGCTGTAAATCCTGAAACCATTCAACTTCTGCAACTCGATACCTTCATGAACAACAAAATTGCATGAGCCCGAAGCACAAACAAGTAAACTGACACGATATAATAAAACTTTGTAATGCTATACAGATTGCAAGAAAGTCTCACCCATCTTGATCCCAAGATCGTAGAATACGAAACCTCCTACGACCTTCCACCTGCAATAAATTAAACACTATGAACCTCAAGAAAGAATGGTACAGACAATAAATCCAGATAGGCCAAGATTGCTCAGGCATGAGTCTACAGAAATTGATTGGTCCCCTTCACACCCAAATTGATGTGAACAGAGAACTATAATTTTAAATATGTCCACTCTGTGAGAGTAAATAAAAACCAGAATGTATGATACATATGTAAAAGTTGTTTTCAGAAACAAGCAAGAGGCACAAGCGACTAAACCACTAACTGGAAGTGTAAAGCACCCGGGTACCTCACTACCAGTCAGTCCATTTCTCAAAAGTTGTTTTTAGAAATAACCATACAATCTTATGCTAAGAATTGAGACATACACAATTTGTTGAAAATGTACTTACCATATTCCAAATAATACAATGTGTAAAAATAAAAAAAAGTGCACATCATTCTTCACCAATACAAAAGTAAAATGAAACATGTGCTGTTAATTCTCTCGTACAAGATGTGAAGTTAAATAGCGAAAATTCATCCATTCTCAAACATTACATATAGGATAGGCTCAGGTTTCTGTTTGAAGATATTTAGTCATTTATGTTAAAACTTACCAATGACCACATGAATCAAATTAGCTACCAATTACTCCATGGATCAAATAAGCCTAACCTTTGCAGAAGGATAAGAGGTGTTCGGGTAGGCTTATGAAATTAACAACAGGGAAACAGTAGGTGAAATAGCAAGAGGAAGTGAAGAGCAAATTGTTCTATACTACATCGTAATTGTTTTAGCAGATCAATAGAGGACTAGATGCAAACCTTTAACAAATATATAGAAACTTCTAAGCATATAAACACATAAAGACACAAATAATACACATTGAACATACTTCTTGTTAAATTTCTTGCAGTAATTCTTAAACTACTAGCTAAACACAATTACAGATGTAGAAAGGAATACGTATATTTGATAACAAGATGGAGGTATAAAGTTCAATATACCTCCAGATAAAATCGTCCATCAGGAAGTGGCTCACACCTAGAATAAAATGAATGAGATAGGCTAATAAAATTATAACAATCACACACCAAAGGAAGGGAGATGCAAATTAATAAACAAGTTCAATAAATTTACAATCAGAAGTTTCAAAATTCCTTAAAAAAACACTTACTCAATAATTTCCACTTCACAAGCATGATTAGCAATTGAACCCGTTGCAGAATCAATGCCAACCTGCAAAATTGAACAAAGTACTGAAACACAGAAAGTTTTCACCTCTTGGTACATACATTAAAGGCAGGAGTTTACCAACCATTCCCATCCGACGGTTTCCTTCCATTACTCTGCGCACCTGTAAATTCAAGCAAAAAAGAAAACAACAATCAGAAACAAGTGTACCACAATGGGAAAGTATAGTTACTAATTCACACTTCATTACTATCTGAAGAGCTAGACCACGTAAAAGCACCACGCAAAAGAAGTTAATTTTCTAAGACCAGTAAATCTTTCAGCTTATTATGTAATCAGAATGACCATCTTCCTAAACAGAAAAGCACTGAGATGCTGAGTGGAGACTGCTAAATTGGATCAACTGTCTACTGCATAGTTTTTCATCATGTGTCACTAAATTGGGTCTAGATTGAATGGGACCTGCCTGGTCTCATATTGCGTATAGGTTCAGCCTGAGAAACAAACCTTAGCAATGATCATGAAGGAACAGCATGAGCAACAACAAAGCTGACAACTAGTTTAATTGATCCAAATAAGATACTCAAAAATTTCCCTCACCCCCTACCATAATTGTAACTCAAGGATATAGTAGTAGATTGGTCATGAGAAAGAAATGAAAAGAAGAACCCGGTCAGAGTAGATTTTGCTAAAATAGCAACCAAATATTTAAAAAATCTAACCATTTATCATCTCACCATTAATCTGTAACGGGGTTCAAATATATTAAGTGCCATCTTTTGGCATGGTATAACAACATCCATAACAAAAAGAGGCAGCAGATCAGCTCCTGGATAAGTTACATTTTGGTGCTCAGCCCTCCTCTCAGCATATTCTTCTGGACAGCTCCGCTGGATAATATTTTTCAGAGTAACACTGAAAAAAAAAACCACAAACAAAACCACAATGAAGAAGCCGCACAGTCGCTTTCGCCTACTTTTGACAATAACATTAGCTCTAGCTAATTAACATAATTTACCTAACAGGATAGGTTCTGGGACTTATAAATAAGATGGTTCGACATATAGGACACTTGTTACCTGTCATTAAAATTGGAGCATCCGATGAAAGAACAAAGGTTAGAATCAAATATTAATAAAGTAACGCTACATGAGCCAAAAATCATGACTCAGAACATTTCAACAATGCTTCCCAAGACATGATCGTAAAGTTGTGATATTTTCACACAACCCCAAGGAGCCATTGTATATGCTTTTGGGCTGTTTTGGGTCAAAACTTCTGGGCCATCTAGAAATTTACTAAAATCTACTTACCGTGATCCATTGATTGAAGCAAACAAGCACGGCAAAAGGAATGTCCACAAGGAGTTGTAACTGGTTCATAAAGCAACTTCAAACAAAGAGTGCACTCGAAGTCATCCGTACGTTGTGGTTTCCGATTCCACATCCTTTCAACTGGCATAACTGATACTCTATCTAAATCCCTGAGGCAGCTCTGAAGTAGATTGCTGTACATATGACAATTATGCAGGATGTCAGAAGACTGCTTTGAGCTAAAAAGGTTAATTTTATAGCTTGATGTCATTGAAGAAAGGAAGGAGGGGTGGGGGGGGGGGGGGGGGGGGGGAGAGAGAGAGAGAAGAGAGAGAGAGAGAGGTTGAATATAATAAACATGATGGCGTTGAACTTCTGTGTAACCTGAGCTATACCTAAGAGGATCAAGTTGAAGACCAGAGAGAATAGTTTCACGTGCATCTTCATAGCGCTCAAGCTGCAACATGAGAAGTGGGATCTAAAATAGGCGCTACAAATACAAACATATCCTAATACAGAAATGTCATTAATTTTTCATCTCTTCTTTTCTAAGAAGCATGCTCTCAGACTCCAACTAAAGAGCCAAATGGATAAATCAAGAGTATTTGTAAGTTATTGGAATAAGTTGACAGCAATGAACTATCTAAGGAAAGAAGGCTCAATTACCAAAACGAGAGCATTAGCCTTCAAAAAGTGTGCTCTAGTTGAGTTTCTTACACAACTCATTACTTTTTCAGCATCCTTCAAGGCTAGCTGCAAGGAATTAAACAATAAAAAAAGCTACTAATAATTCGAAACTTCATAGACTTTAGCATCAGCAACAATAAGGCCTTTTTCCCACTAGATTGGGTTAGTATTTTTTTTGTCAAAATAAAATTAATGCAACAAATGAACAAACTAACTGACAGAATTATGACAAGCACCTCAGCGTGTGTTGTAGGATCTAGCCCGTTTAATGGCCGATATTCAGATTCAACTGCAGACCGGTCTCTAAGGGCTTGACTTATCCTGTATAGAAGCTTATGTAAATAAGCAGCTTCCTACGTCGAAATATTTTCCAGCACAACTAAGATTACAAACAATACAATAAAATCGGCCAATACAAAAGAATATCATTGCGATAAAACAGGATATAAGAAACAACAAAAACAAAAAACCTGCAGAAAGAAGCACTCCGATTGCTTAGAATGACAGGATCACCTTGTTTTAGTAACTGAGCTTTAGAGTAACAAGTAATAGCCTGCATCAAAATCTAAACAAATTACCAAATATTTTCACGGCAAGAGTATAACAAGTACAATAACATTTGTTTTAATGAGTTACTTTTAGACAAACTCAAAAGCAAAAATATCAATCTATACTTTGCACGAATGACAGAAAAGATGCGTATAGTAATAACAATTTGCAATGAGACATTGACATGGATAGAAAATGGTTCTCTACATGCTGCAAAATATGCAAGTGATAAACAAAGATGCTTCAGAATAAAGACGAAGCAAGGGTAACCTCGTTCTTGCAAATCGTCACACACAAAGGCCATCAAATTTGATTATAATCGGTTATGAAAACGAGGGGAAAAAAAATTTGTTGGCATATTCATCTTCCTAGAAATTATGACTTCACGAAAAACCTAGTAAAAGGGAAATCTTGTTCCCAAATGTAACAGAATTTGGAGAAATCCAATTTAATTAGTCCAGCACCTTTACTCTCTACGAAATGCGTGTTTGCAGTATTTCCAATTACCAGAGAACTCATGGAATTTGGCCTATGAATTGTTAATCATAAGGACAATCTAAATCAACTATAATACTTTGAAGAAAAAAAAAAAGCAAGTATGTGTTATCAAAGACAGAACATCAGGTCGATCATTCATTTATGTGCTTATATGCCAATTACTTATCTTAATATGTCACACCTTTATGAAATCAAACCATTGCCTTCGCTAATTTTGTATTGGTTCTACTTCATGAAACCTGAGCCATTTATGCCATGTTTCTTCTTTCAATCTTCTTCTGTAATTTCTATGGACAACACGTATCTCTACATTAAATCAATCTTCTTAATTGACAGCTTAAGGAGCATTAACAAATAAGACGCCAAATAATATAGAAAGGAGACATAAGAGAGCAGCCCTTTTAGACTTCAATAAGCCTCAAGTTCTCCTCCATTGAAGGATCAGAAAGCACTCTATAAACACGGATTGACTTTCTTGCCCAAGCATTGCCGCCCAAGACTTAGTTAACTACTTTGCTTGTTCCTTATCTTTTACCTACAGCAAAGTCTTAGGATCATGCCTTAACATAATTGCGTCACTCATTTGTCCTCTGAACCAATTTAGGAATCAAAGAAATTGGCTCTTGAAAAGTAAGGAATCATTGACATATAACGTTATTACACGGAGACAACAGCTTTACCAGAGGTTTAGGAATAAGAGCTGGTGATTCCCAACAAACATCAAGCCATCGGATGGTATCTTCATTTTTTTTTCTTCTCTAAATCCAATTTCGAAGTGTCAGTATATAGTTTCTTCAGTTTAAAATACCATTTGAAGGTAAACATTTTCCTTCAGGGCTTTGGATAATTACTTCTATATTGACCTTAGTACTCATTTATTTGAAAAAGCTTCCCACACCTATAAAAGATTTCTTATAGTGCATCTAGCTTCAAAGTTATTCATAAACAAAAACCAGTCAAACATGAGATCAATACCTTCAAATCATATATAAACTCCAAGCAAGTGCACATAGCCCTGTATCACTAATTTACTATGCTCTCACAATCAATCCCGCATGAGCGTCATTCCAAGAACTCTGACCCATTTTAACTATTGTGGTCAAGTAACAGTTTCATGTTTGACTGGGATAACTATTTACATTCAATCAAAAATCCATACACTAAACGGATTACAAAAGTTGCAATCTCACAAGAAAATAGCATATGGTGTTTACTGAAGTTCCAGCACTTGGTGCTGTACGTGCAACGTCTTAAGCCGACAATCATGACAAAGGTGAGGAGCTGGATGTGATGGTGGAGTAAGAAGCAGCGCCGGCCATTAAGATTCCCTCAGATATCACAAAAAACAAAAGAACATGCCACATGGTATCGTTCATATTTACTTTAAAAACCATGAATTCGGGAAATTACTGAGTAAAAAGATTGCACATTATTGATCTATCCCCATTAAATTCGTGTACCTCCTCGAATCGACCGGAGCGGAAAGCCAGATTCCCTGTGCGAACAAGGTCGAACACCTCCTGAGAAACGTCCTCTACCTGCAATTCAGAAACACGTGAATGTGAAAATCCACAATCCTAGAAGATAAAACAATCAATTAAACAACACAATTAAACAAGAGTACGGAAGAAGGTGAATTACAGAAGGGAAATCTTGAACGTCGAAAGAGGTCCAAGCGGAAGCCATGGAGTATTGAAGCTGCTACAGGAACTGTGGAATGAGGAGCATAAGAGGGCAACGAGAAGAAGAAGAAGAAGATTTGAGAGAAGGCGTGTAATGGCGGGGGGCGTAGAAAATCTCGCGGCGGAGAAGTGGAAGACGTGTTTCTTTTCTATCTCTTCCACCCGCTCAATCTACAACTGCTTTTTGGCTACTCTGTTTTCGTCTTTGTCATTTCTTTCTTTTTCTTTTTTCTTTATCATCTTAAATATAACAGGAATAAAAATTATAATTTCTAAAGAAGTTATTATTTTTGCTTTTGCAACTATTATATTTTTTACCATATAAATAAATACTTTTATGAGCTTCATATCACATTTTTATGAGACTACCTGAATATCATGTAATCTATTTATTACCTAGAGCTATATGTGTTTTGCGGTAGTTATTTATATGAGATTAACAAATATTTAATCTCAAAAAAAAAAAAAATTCTATATGTATATAAATATAATTTTCTATTATGGTGAAAAAATCATTTTATGATTATAATATACTTGCATATTTGTGATAATCTAGAGTATTCTGTAGGCTGGTCATTCAGACTTTCATTACTTTTGCTCGCAAATTATTTTTAATATAAAAAACTTTCCATATATACAAAATATATGTTAATTTAAACGAATAAGATGAACAACAAAATATTGGAAAAAAAACATTATTGTGCATTTAGCTGGTACAAATATTAATTCGGAATGCGATTCCCATTAAAGATTTTGTAAGGTACAAAAAATATGGGTACCTTTAAACATAAAAATAACGATATTGTAAAATTTAACTCTCTATTTTACATGATTATAAATCATATATATAAATAATGATACTGTTAAATTTAATTTTCTAATTTTTTTTTAAATTTTTTAATTTCATACAAATTTTATTAAAGTATTATACTTTATTCGTAATATGTTATTAGAATAAGAAGAAATGTCAAATGCAATACAAAAAATTATTTGGAATTAACATTAAATGTATATGCATATGGTTAAAAGGTTTTATACATTGTAAAGTTTTATTTTAAAAATTAATATTACATAATAAATAATGTATAATACTAATTTTTATATATGTATTTATATTATTTTAATTAAGTATTTATTTATAATATTAGAATTTTTCATATTTTTTAAATAAATTACATGACTTTATAAATTTCTAATATTAATATAGATACCACATGATTTTTCAGAATAAGAATAAATACCATATGTCATACAAAAAATTATTCAAATGCCATAGGTATAACGGATTTTATCATCCAGTTTTATATATATGTATATGGATTAAATTTTTTTGGGTATGTGACTACCGATTATTGATGTTAAGTTAGAAAAACACTACGAAAACAGGATTTTTTGATTTTCTTTAATTCGAAATAATTGATTCTTGGAAGTTGCATTAAAATCATCTTTAACCTTTTTTAGTTCAAGTACCAATAATCATATAATACAAATTGGGGCTAATAACATATCAACCCCCCATATAATACAAGGGCAAATTTTCTCTCATTTCAATTAAAACTATATAATATAAACACGTTCTATAGAATTATGTATACATAATTTAACAGAAATAAATGCGGAATGTAGGATCTTTTAAATCGGAGTTATTGATGTTATTTAGATAAAGAATTTCGTACTAATAGGTTGGGTATTTGAATTCCAGTAACATTTAATTAAAAGGGTTTATCGTTTACTATCTATTATCCGTTCAAGATATAAAATAAAAATCAAACACGATGATTAAAATTTTAAAAAAGAATTTCGTAATATTGTAGTTTGATTAGAATATTTGATTCTTGAAACTTTACTGCATTAAATCATCTTTTATCTCAGTTTTATTTATTAGACCAGTACAAACATTCTATTTTTGGTAAAGATACGAGTGATGAAGTGATCTTTCTTTTCTTTTTCTTTTTTTTTTAAATAAAAAGGCAAAAAGTTTAGTGCGATAAATATTAGATATTTTACTAAACATATTTTCTAGCTACAGTTGAATTATGGTAATGAGGAGCAAAATTCTATATGTGTATTGTTTCTATATGCTGTTGAGTATAAATACATATCTATAAAAAATTTTAGAATATTTTTCCTAAACTTCGAAAAGAATTTATCTCGACAGCGAGAAAGTACTCGAATTTAGTGTTATGATTTAAGAACCATCCATCCTATCAGTTGAGCTAACTTATTTAGAGCAATATTATCATAAAATAGAAGAATCCATTGAATGAATAGTGTATTAAAACTGGGCTTTTGTACTTTTATACTCCTTTTATATTTTTTTAATTTAAAATAATATTTTTATATCTTATTGATCTTGTAAAATGATAAAATTGTTCATATTATTTTTCTTAATTCGACAAGATAGTTTTATTATTTACAGAGTCAATAAACATATAACAATATTATTTCAAATTTTAAAAAAATATATTTTTACAATTTAAAATTATAAAGATATAAAAATACAAATGCTCCTATTAGTTTCCAATTACCTGCAAACAAAATGCCACAGCAATGTAGTAGTTAACCCCAAGGAAAACATGCCAACGCAGAGGCCTGCATCCGTATTAGACTAATTACTTCAACTACATAATTCCTAACCTCATTGACGCTCCTAGGATCACTCCTTTCTAGTAATATTTCAGGATGGGTGGGATTCACCTTCTCGGGATGGGTGTTAAAAGATGGAGGGTGTAGATGGATAAAGGAGTGGTTCTAAACTAAAGCCCTAAACTAAATTCGTCTGAACAAGTTTTCTCAAAAAAAATAAATTCGTCTGAACAACGACGTGAACAACTTCTTTGCGGTGGAGATGAAATCAACCACAGACATTTGGATCGGTGTAAAAATACGAATTTAGCATAACAGGAGAATGTACAGATTTCAACCACAAACTCATTGAGTTTTAGAGACTGAGCTCGAACTCGATTCAACTCGAAAAATATTAAGCTTAAACTTAAGTTCGGCTTGATTGTATTAACTGAGTCGAATTTGAGTTGAATCGATCCGTCGAGCTCGAATTCGAATTCGAATTTATTTAAATAATTTTATTATAAAAAATACTTAATAAAATAGAAAAACTCTTTAGCCTAACGAGCCGAATAATACGATACTCAAACTTAGGTCACTTAATTATTCGAATTCGATTCAAGCTCGGCAATATTCAAATTCGATTCTGAACTACTCATGACCAGTTCGGCTTGTTTCCATCCATATACTAGATCAATCCATTGAACTGAAAAATTGATAGTCCTACCTATTCTAATATTCTAGTAGAAGATTAAGAAAAAAAAAAGAAAAAGAAAAGAAAAGAGATTCTAGTAGAAGGTTTTGGGCTGGCGTAGCTACGATCCACAGATTCAATCCAATTTTCAAAATTTTAAAAATATCACGTAAAATACAAATATGAATTAATGAGGACAGACATTCCCAGTGTTAACATCTACAAAATGAAGGTCCACTAGTTTTGTATCCGTGTGATGCACGATTATAAGTTATATTTATAATTATATATATAAATAATAATATTAAAAAATTTTGTACATGATAAAAATTTATTCTAAAAAATTAATATTAAATAATAAATAATAATAAATATAATTATTTTTATACTAATTTTTATTATATTTAAATTATTTTTATAAATTATTATTTTAATTAAATATTTATTTTATAATATTAAACTTTCTATATTCTTAAAATACGTTATATGATTTTATAAATTCCTATCAATTAATATATATGCCACATGACTTGTTTAGAATAAGAATAAATGCCATATGACATATTAAAAATTATTTAAAATGTTACGTACAATAATGATTTTTATCTTTTAATTTTATATATATGTATATAGATTATACATGAATGACGGTATATTTTGCCACATCTACATCTTAAAATGATACGTGTCCGACACATCATTGCACTGGTGCAACTGCTAGATACTTTCACTATTATGTTTGAGACGAGATAGCAAACGGGCGGGGTATCATTTAAGATGAAGTCTAACGGGTCGCCCGGATATCCGTACCCGTTTAATAGTGTAACCCGTCCAATGACAATAAACAATTTTTAAATCGGGTATCCACTTAATGACCCGTATTCGAATCCACTATATGAGGCAGTGGATAGGTGCCCACAAACCCGCTACCCGAGTAGCAGCCATGCATTATCCTTTAAAAGTTTTTTCAGTATACTTTGTGATATTTTATCGAAAAATCTTTAAGTATAAAGTTGTAGATCTTATCAAAATTTATAACTTTATAGTTTAAATTTTTTTTAAAAAAATACATAAAAGTAGGTCAAATAAATTGATAAAAATTTTATACGAGATCACGATCCGTATTTTCGGATCGGCCGATCGCGGCCGTCCGTTTTCTACACCCTGATGTGTTAGCATCAAAAGAGCCGTGTCCAAAAAATAAATGGTGGGTGTAATGCATTATATGGTGGAGAAGCAGCCACGTCGCTTAAGGAGTGCCGGTCATACATCAATATGATGCAGATCCTTGCTCCCCCACCTATACCAATTTACTACAATACATATATCAACTTAATTTTTTTTTGAAAATTTTTTAATATAAAAATTATAAATTTTAATATTATATTTATTTTTTTAAAAACTACTCTAAATAAATATTTTAGTTATTCAAATTTAATAGATTTTAAAATAATTTTAAAAATCTATTTTGAACCCATTATATCTGTTATTTTTTAGCACTAAAACACTACTTTAGAAATATTTTTTTTAAAAAAAATTCAATAAAATTTATGAATAACACCGAAATCTATAATTTTTTATTAGAAATTAAAAAAAAAAAAAAAAAGTTAGTATGTGTTTCAAATATAGGTGCTACAAATGGATATAGGTAGGGGAGTAGGGGATTTGCATTCACAGCAATATAGCAGAGGCACGTGTATTGCATAAAACAGTTTAAAATAGTAGGAGTTATATTTTTCTGTTTTAAAATTGATAAATTATATATTTGTTAATTTTGAAGTGTAGAAAAATATAATTAAACTATTTTTTCGGAATAAATGTACAATCTAATAATATTACAATCTAATTTTAGATCATCATTTTAACATAATATTTGATATTTTTTCGAAAAATGTTTAACTACAAAGTTGTAGATCACATTAAAATCTATAACTTTGTAGTTCAAACATTTTTTTAAAAATTCTCCAAATTAGGTCAAATAAGTCGACAAAATTTTATATAATACCTCGTGATTAGTAAAAAACGGAATAATTTAATCGCCGCCGTTGGATTTTTTACTTTCTGCTTTCGCAGGAAGCAGGCGAGCCGGGCCCATTGAAATCTGTACAAACTGCCCTAAGTTTGCAACACGGGCGTACTACATTTAGACCCTGTATATTACTTATGTAATGGTTGACTTGACTGTTTGAATAAAAATCAAAATTGGAATAAAATAAATTAAAATCGAAATGGATGATATTCTCCTTATATTTAATTAACAAGAAAAAAGAATGATAATTGATATTTCTATACAATAAAATACTGTACTTAAGAATAAAAAATTTTATAACTATCGGAATATATTGTCGATGTAATGAAAATGATTTTCATATTAATGGTTATAACATAAACCGAATATTAACAATCGGAATTATTTTTATTTATGATAGTTATTTTTTAAACCAAATATCATGAGAAGATGTTTGGTTATTGTCGCGTCTCCAAAGTTTTAGGAGTTGTATCAATTTACTTTTGTAGGTTTTATTTTCGACCAAATTGATTCATTGATTCTGAGCTTGCTTCATATTACTTGTTTTTTTTTTTTTTTTTTGGTAAGTAAGTAATTGGATTAGCTCAAACTAGTGGTTACAATGTATCAGTTATCTGGGACCAAATTGCTTTCGGGTCCCTAAGATGTATATACACAAAATACAAACCAACTAACCCCAAACAAAAATAAGTAATAGACTCTTGGTTACATCAGCCTACAGCTTGTACTCTCAGCCAGTAACAGCGACTGGCAGTCTATGTTTTCAAGCCATCATCTTCGCCAACATCTGTCAATATTTCTTCCTCCTCTATAGGATCAGTTCTTTTGCACAGCTTCATCAACAAATAGTCCTCACTTTTGCTTCCTATAAGAACAGTTTGCATACCAGCAGTACCTTTTCATTTTGAAATAACAAGCATTTCTATTATTCAAATAGTTCATATGACAAGAAGGATCAGAATTTTAGTCCAATAGATTTCTAATTAAGTGCAGGAACTTTGAAAAGATGAACTTATTCCGAAGACATCAATCAATTTTAATAAAAGAAGTTTATCCAGGGTTGCTCTAATATAAGAGAAATTGTCATCCAAGTCAAGGTTCCATCTAGTCTTACATTTTTAATCATGTGAGTAAAGAACTTATCTCTAGAGAGTATCCACATAGTTTCCAAAACCCTTTTTGGGAAGCAACTATCCAATTTCTTGGATTTCGAATACTCGGGTCTTATTTTTGCACTAAGTGTGTTTTTACACTTAAGACTTTATTTTTCCATATTACTTGTTTTAGTTAAATTATATACTAAATTCAATTTAAAACGACTATTTTGTTGTCGGTTTTTACGGCTAACAATATTATTAGTCACATATCATGAACAAAAAGCTATTCGCACATGAATTTTTTCATAAAAATTAGCAGAAAATTGCACTAAAATAGTACTTTGAAACAACTTTAAAATTTAGGGGATGATTTGGTGTAAAAATAAAATGTCATAGTCAGAACGATACCGCTTACAAAATCTAGTATAGAAAAATGAAACTAACCCGGAAAACAAGAACAAATTTAGATATTATGAGATTTCTTGCGTTTTTTGGCCAAGTCCATATACCAGACACCTAAATAAAATATCTATTTATATATATTTTTTAAATTATAATATATAAAGTTATTTTGATTATATTTATAAATATCATATTAAATTTTTTTTAAAAAATTAATTCTTAATAAATATGATGGAACTCCAAAAACTTAACGTTTTAATAGATTTTAAAAATTATTTTTAAATCCGTTAAAATTTTAGTATTTTAAAATATCTATTTAGAATTATTTTTTTAAAATATTAAATTTTTTATCACAAAAACATACATACATATATATATATATATATATATATATATATATATATTATAGATGGTGAGCGAAATCTGATGCAGATTATAAGAGTAAGATAGGTTGGGGGTGCAAAGTGTAATTTTCTTTATAAAGAAATAGAGAAACAAATAATGAGCAAGTAAAATACACAAATAAAAAGCTTCCATTAAAAATCAACAAAGAAAAGCTACCCTTATTCCTAATGCCCTTTCTAATACTGTTAACTTAATGCGAGCAAAGTAACAAGTAAACCTCATCGTCACAGGGATTTCAAAGTGAAGATAGAAGATCAATCATCTCCGGTCGCGGTCGATACATGGCACGTAACGGCTCCGCTTTAGGCATGACGAGTCCCGAACCCTCGTCCATGCCGACTAGTTCGTCCCCCACCCTCTGCCACTCAAAGCATTGAATCAAGGTGCCAAGTGCCAAGCTAGTTTCTCTGATGGCAAGCACTTCGCCGGGGCACCTCCTTCTTCCCATCCCAAATGGGAAGAAGATCTTCGCAACATCACCGGTCTTCTTGTCGAATCGTTCGGGGTTGAACGTCAGGGGTTGTTCCCATATCGAAGGGTCTCTATGAATAGCATAAACATTTACCAACAACATTGTGCCGCGAGGAACATGATATCCTCCGACAGTACACTCTTCCGATGATTGGTGAGGCACGAGAAGAGGCCCGGCAGGGTAAAGCCGTAAGGTCTCTTCAATGATGCAATGAAGGTAGGGGAGGCTCGGGAGGTCGGATTCGGCGAGCAAGCGGCGTTTCTCCAGTTTGGAGTCGATCTCATCTCTGGCCTTCTTCAAGCATTCAGGATGGTTAAGGAGAAGCGACATTGCCCACTCTATAGTGTTTGAAGAGGTGTCTGTTCCTGCTGCTAACAGGCTCTGCAAGATCAAACAACATCACACCTTAATTATTCAGCATTTCATCTAGCAGGCAATATTGGACCGTTGGAACTTGGCTATTTAGTTTCGATATAGAAACTACGATACTTTTCGTTTTAGAAACGGATAGAAACTTAGCTGTAGTCTATTATAATATATACATTTTTGTTGAGGGCCACTGGTACAATCTGGAGCTAGGTGTATGGGGCGCGGATTTCCAGATTGCAAAGCATCAGGAAATAAAAAAATCAATGCTCCGGATCTCGCAAGCAAACTAACACGAATTACGAAATATTAAATAAAATTTTTATTTAATATTTAATATATTTTTAAATATTTTTAATAAAAATATTAAATTATAAATTTATAAATTTTAACAAGATCTACAATTTTATAGTTAATATTTTTTTCTAAAAATATTTAAAAATAGATCAAATACGTAAACGAAAATTTTATAT
The DNA here is from genome assembly GCA_002076135.1 of Xerophyta viscosa. Taxonomy (NCBI): domain Eukaryota; kingdom Viridiplantae; phylum Streptophyta; class Magnoliopsida; order Pandanales; family Velloziaceae; genus Xerophyta; species Xerophyta viscosa. The sequence continues at coordinate 1,393,608 of MJHO01000001.1, forward strand.
AATATCTCGTTATCCGTGTTCGCTTGCGTGGTGCGATCACCACCATCTTTTTCCTACTTCCTGAGGCCTTGGCATCAGAAAATCCGAGCACATGTTTATGCTCACACAAGACTCCCACTCGGCTCTCCAGAGATGACACTCTCGTCCCGAAAGTGTCTCGCCACGAGGGGGCGGACGTGCGCATATCCGTCCGTGCAGCATATTTATGCGCAGCTGACGGGCGGAGAGTCGAACCAGGAGTAAAGCGGCTTCTGAAGCGGTAAAGCCCATCCTATCGGCGCTGACTTCTCGCCGCCTCCTTGTTATAATATGTATTATCTCTAATACTTAACCAGAAAAGCCTTGTTGGATAATCAAAGAGACGGTTGCTTACAATGGTGAGAGTTTTGATAAACTTGTCATGGTAACTCTGAGGATCATCTTGCTGCCTTGACAGTAGGACGCTGATCATCGTCTTCTTCTCGTTGGGGAATGGGCTTCTATGCTCATCGATCAGCTTCTGTAGAAATTTATCCCTCCATGCATGCAACCTCGCCGCTTGCTTCCTCACCCCTTGGAGATCCAACATTCCTAGTATTGGCAAGAAGTCGCTGACGTTCGATGCCCCTGCTAGCGAGAACGCCTTCTCCACCGACTCCCTGAATTTTTTCGCTTCTATTGATTCCTCGCCATAGTACCTTGTGAACATCAAAATTCGGAATCTTTAAACATCAAAATTCGGAAATCAACCATTAACATTTTATTTAAACATGTTTAAAGATTATTGACCATTTTATAACATCGCAAATCGCAATCTAAGGAACATAAATCGCATTTTATAACAGTTTAAAGATTATTGAGCAATGCTAGACGCGAAAACGATACTAAATCATCTCTGCGAAATGTTCAGAATGCTGGGAGATCCATTAATTGTTAAATTATGTGGTGGCGATTTTGATTTTTCTTACAGATAAAGCAAAATCTAGAGATTATTTCTCATTTTGCCATATTTGCATCTTCTTTACCTTTTGCCGGCGATCATTCTCATCATGATGTTCAGAGACATTCCGAACAGTCTCGGGCGCAGCTCAATCTCGCGAAATTTATCCAACGCCTCGGACGAGTCGCGGAAGAGCGTGGCCGCGAGAGATTGGACCTCGGCAGCACGATCAGCGGAGGCGGTAAGGAGTCTGTGAGTGGAAAGAACTTCGACGGTGGCGATCCGGCGTATGTTGCGCCAGTGATCGCCGTAGCTGGCGACGCCTAGGGTGGTGAAATCGTAGGACAGCTGTTTTCCTGAAGGAAAGTGAGGGCGGTCGGCGAAGGCGACGTCATTCTTCGTAAAGCATTCCTCGGCGATGGCGGCGGAGGTAACAACGAGCACACGTTGGCTGCCGAAACGGAGGAGCAGGATCTCGCCATGCTCGGCGGCAATGGCGGCGAGGGTCCGGTGGAGTGGCTTCTTGAAGAGGTAGAGATGGCCGATGAACGGCAGAGATCGAGGGCCCGCCGGTGGCAGATTCTTCTTGTTCTTGCTGTAGTTGAGATCGAAGAGGAAGAATAGGCCTAGGAAGATGAGAAGGACTGAAGAAATGGTGGACAGTGAGAGATTGAACTCCATGATTGAGACTCGAGATTTGTGAAGCTCAAGAGATATGCCGAGCTTGTTGACAGTATTTATAGAAGATTTTCCGGTAGATTCATTAGGATATCTCGTCGAGAGCTTTTTTTTATGTAACGGTTATATCACGTTATTTTGTATAACAGTCTTAAAAATATCTATTTAAAAATATTTTTTAAAATAAATTTAAATATCAAAATTATAGATTTTAACGAGATTTATAAGTTGTGTTTAAAATTTTTCAAAAATTATTTTAAAAATATATTTTGAAATTCTAAAATTTAACAGATTTAAAGCAGATTTAAAAATTATTTTAAAATTCGTTAAATCCGTTATACTTTGGAGCCCTAAAACATCTATTTAGAAGTATTTTTTTGAAAAAATTTTGAACATAAAAATTGTAGATTTTATCGAAATCTATAAATTTTATTTAAGAAGTTTTTTCAAAAAATAATTATAAAATTTATATTTTTAATTTAAATACGAATAGATATATACTGATGTGGCGCAACTGTTTCGTTGTAGAATTTTGTTTGACGGACGTGTTAGAGTTGTGTGATATCAGCAGCTATGTAAGCATTGTTAGAATATCTTATCTTAGCGTGAGTGTTCGAGTCTAAAACACGTTGCTTAATCTGACATTTCTAAACCAATACTATCGATATAAAATTGCGTTTTAAAAATTTTAAGTTAAAGTATAATTTTAAAATTAAAAACAATTTCAACATCTTATTCGATATTATATTAAAAAAATTTAAAAAATAAATATTTAAAAAATTTAAAATTTTAACCGATTAACATATAACTTATTGAGACTTTAAAATCTCATAATATTTATTTAAAAATATATTTTATGAAAATTTTAAAATAAAATTATATATTTTATCAAAAACTATAATTTTTATATTAAAATTTTTTAAAAAATACTTATATAATAGTTAAAATATTTATACATTAATTACAAAAGAATGGATGATTTGTAAAAAATTTTAGGAAATGGCTACTTTATATAATACGTTTTAACACTAGGGGTTGCTCTGATATTTTTCCAAAACTTACTCCAGTCATAAGCTAGCTTTTGTAGCTCTATCTGACCTATTTCTATATAAAATATTTTGGGGAGAGTTAGATATAAAAAATATTCAACCCCTAATAATAATATTCTTTAGAAAATCCTAAATATAAGTACTGTCAATCATATTAAAATATTTTAAAAATATTTCAAAGTTAATATTTTGAGATTTCAAAACCTTATCATATTAGCCGTTAAGACTTTGAAAGCTCAAAGAAGCACCTATTACAAAAAATTTTGAATATAAAATTTATTTTTAATATTCAAAAAATACTTATATAACAGTTAAAATATTTCTGATATAAATTTTAAGATGGGCAATTAAAATATTTTTAATATAATTTTTAAGATGGCTGATTTGTAATGGATTTAAAATAAGTCTGATTTATAAAAATATTAAAAATGGAAGTTGATATATATTTGAAAATTTTGATCTACAAATTATAAAGAAGTCAAAATAATTATCTTATTATTTGGCCAGCAGTTATCTTTTATCTTCGTCTTTGTCTACTTATACGCTGATCTGTCTATAGATGCAAAAGAGATAAAATACTAATAAAATAAAAGGAGTTAGGCAATTTACTATTAAAGATCGGTTGTTCATATTTGACCGCGCGGCTAGCTCGATCGGTGAGGGCGTATAAGAAAGCGTCACCATCCGGACTTAAGACGCGTGGGTAAAAATTTTTTATAGGATTTTACAAAGAAAAAATTCTCTGTACTATATGACATAAATTTCCGTTCATAGAAAGCTTTAATTCGAATTCTAAAACATCAATCGGTACTGAACGATTCGAATTCTAAAACATCAATCGGTACTGAACGTGCGAATTTTTTACGAATTTAAAATTTCTAAAAAATATGCGTCGTTCCACCGCAATATTCTTAAAAAAACAAAAAAAAGAAAAAAATGACCTGATCGTGGGCGGCTTAGCTAGCCTATCCTGGTCATTGTTTTAGGAGATGAAGGGTGGATATGGACAGGAGTGATTCTAGGAGTGACGTAACGTTATAGAATATCGAGTTGTGACAAATGACGCATTGTCCTACGCAAGACTGGTTCGGATTTTACTTGGCCGTGGTGTTGATTTCCACCCTTCATCGTCACAAAAGCATATTTTATAGAGATCACAAATAATGGCGACATGTAACACATGTTCGTTCCGAGCTGCCGACATTTCAACCACTTTAAATTATAAATCCTGCTTTACAAACCTCTTCGAATTCGGTCGGTAAAAAATTTATTCAAATTAGTCTTTTATCTGAAATTTTTAAATATTTTATACGATGGGCATTATATTACTAATATTATATTATAATATTACTACAATATAGTATTGTGCTGGACATAAAATATTTTAGATAAATTGTATTAGTGTTGCTAGCAATTTAGTGATATTATTATGGTTAAGTATAAGTTTGGTAAAATTATATTAGTGTTGCTAGTAATATTTTTTTTTCACTTATCTAATTTCTACTCAAAATAAACAACGCCTAAGTTTAGATAAGCACTCGGGATTTAAACATTTTAATTTATATAAAATCATACACGGAAAATATGAATTATGGTCATGAAATTGATATCTCAAAAGAATTTAAAAAAAACAAACAAAAATAATCAAGCTTTAGAAAGTGCATGTACAGCTCCTAGATGATACCAAATAAACCGGTCTACAAGATCAAGATGATACCAGTTCATGTTGCTATGAGCAAGTAATCCATCGTATGATGAACATAATTTAACAATATGGGGGTCATATGTGTTGGTTGATAAATGTGCTAAATAATAATACTAGACCAATAAGAGTCGGCTTATTTAGTCACCGCATCATCTAATTGTTGCCAACTCAGCAATAACAATAAATTATCGAGGGGTCTTTTGTTACTAAATAACAAAAAACAACTCAGCAACAACAATAAAATAAATTGTTATTTTGAAAAATAACAATAAATTATCGAGGGGGTCTTTTGTTACTAGAAGGACATTATTCTCGTTTTAAGTTGAAGAATATTGATAGAGAGACCAAACTATCCCAAATACTCGCATGAGAAGTTGTTCGGCTCACGTGAATGAATCGCAATAAAAAAGAAAGTAGTTATCCAAACCGTCTATGCGGAGATATTTAGAAGAATTGTATTTTAATTTTTGTATTCTATTTAGAAGAATTGTAGTTTTTATTAGCGTCGCATGTTTTAGGACTAGACGCACTATACTTTCTTATATGCTTAGTACTATATTATCTGTAATGTCCGTAAACGTAAATATATCTCTACAATATTCTCTGCAATATCCACGAAATTCGTGTGTTACTCTACAATATTCGTATAATCACCGTTCTCTCTACCTAGTTGTAGGTGTGAGTCTTATCTTCAGTGTTAACCTCTTCATCGAATATGAATGTCCAAAGAAAAGTAGAAAGATAAAAATTAATTCTCCGACAAGGAAACTTTGGAAATGCGAGATTTATAGCATTTGTGATATTGCTAATTAGCTTAGCAGACAGCTCTATATGCACGATAAATCTTACAATGGATATTTATATTTTTATGCTCCAATAGTTTAAAAATTATAAAAATATATTTTCAAATTCGAAATGATATTTTTATGCCACCTTGATCGTGTAGAATGATTAAATTGTCTTACCAAATAAATTATTCACATCTTTCAAGAAAAATAATAAGGATAGTTTCGTCATCTTATAGAATCAAGGAGACTATAAAGATGTCATTGTGAATTAGAGAGGTATAAAAATATAATTTTAAATATTTGGTATATAAAAAAATAATAGTATATAGTGTTGTAACGTATTATTAAAGTTTATCATTATTTTAATTTTTTAAAAATAACGAGATAAAATTTTTTATACGACAAATACTAAATTATTATATTATATATAAATTTTTATAATTCTTAAATTATAGCTATAAAGTAAAATAAAATTACTAACGTGTAAAAATAGCATTATCAGTCAAAAGGAAAAGAGAGGAACATATCTTACTCTATATTAAACGTGGATTTTCCTGCGCTATGGACAGCTCCACGTGGCACCTCTTCCCCTTCTCTCATCTTTTAATTTTCTTTTTCTTTGGTCAACTCTCTGTTCTCCATTTTTTTTCATGTTCCTTTAACAGGTCAGTTAGTACTTCTTCCAAAAAATAGCCACGCCACTTGATCGTCTGCACCTTCCTTCCCACGCTCCTGTCATCATGCATTCATGCACTCCATACCGCGCAGTATCTTTTTCTCTGCTTCCAACAAATTTTCTACATGTTAGTCCCTCTCTCTGTCTCTTTTCTACAATCTTCATCTTTTCCAACAAAAAAAAAGAACGAAAAAAAAAAAAACTAAGATCGTGGTAGCCATGCTGCACGGTGCTTTTTTCATTGCGTACAGTACTATGGCGTAGAGGTGGATGTGTAACATTTGTTTTATCACATCTCGAGTATGGATGTAGATCTCTTTTGTCTTGATCTCAGATCTCATATCTCAGTCTCCATTTTACATAAATTCTCCAATTTTCTCCCAGAGCGGACTTACCACTGACGAATTACTCCATTTGTAGAGCTCCGCGCTGATGTAAAATAACAATACCCGCTATTTCTCCACAAAGTTTACTTCATCATGGTTTTGTTTGCTTAATTTTATTCTTTTCATCCATTGCTATTTGTTAGTTAGGTCAAGTTTTACTTGACATATAATTCTCTGAGCAAGATTTTCTATGCCTTAACCTTAATTTCTTTTTGTCTTTGGAACAGAGATAGACATAATTTCCTTAAAGCTTCATCCTCCAATTGCAGGTACTTCTTAATTCTCTGAGCAAGATTTTCTATGCCTTGACCTTAATTTCTCTTTGTCTTTGGAACAGAGAAAGATGTAATTTCTTTAAAGCTTCCTCCTCCAATTGCAGGTACTTCTTTGTTATTATTGTTTCTTTCTTATTTGTGTAAGCCATTTTTCTCCTTTTTTTTACCGAAAGTATAGTATTGGTTTCGTGTGATAATATGAATAACAGCTTTAATATGTTATTGAGATGTGCCTACAAGTGGTACTCAATTGAGTTTTTATATTTAAGACTTAATTATAGATAAAGGCCATTTTAGGGATATTATTGCGACCATGACATGCAATCCGATTGTATTTGAACTGGAATCTCCTGCACCCAGAGTTTCTCACAAACAATTGAATTTGGAGAGTGTTTTGAATGCTTAAATAAAGCACGTTTAATCGTATTAACTATTAAGCTTTATGGTGCTTTTTGAGGTAACATTGCTATCGTTATGAATATTCTCTATAAATTAAATAAGATGTTTTCTTCTACTAATGATGTATGTGCACGAATGAAATTTGTACTACAGATTCATGTGGAGAGCTTGAAATAGAGTTCATGCAAATGTCAATTCAACATTAAGAATCAGAAAAGGTATTGTGAGATTCTTCATATGAGTACATTGCATTCATGATTATATTATTTGGATATTTTTCAAATAATATTTTCATGCTTTTTGGCCTGGACACTTATATCCATTTCGTGGTACTATCAAATTTGAAGATGCCATCTCTGGTGAATCTTCTAGGATAAAAGTAGGTCAAAGAATTGGGCAAAAGCTCAAGTATTACGATTACAGTGACGTAAGTGTAGCTATAGTAGGTTCGAATTCAAGTAATTTGAATTTGTTTCAAAAAAAAATGAACTCCTAGGGTAGCAAAAACCTATTTATGTTAAAAATGAAAAATAATCTATAAAAGGGTAGGTTATGCGATACAGCTGCACGTTAAGAGCAGTTGGAAGCTCGAAAAAGTGCGTGCTCAAGGAAAAAAGTAAATTTATCTGGGTTTCTTTTAAGTGGGTACTTAATGTGCCTTTTATTTTGTGTATTTTATTCTTCTCTCCCAATAGTGATGGTATATGTTTCTTAGGAGGCTTATTTCTCTTAACATAAGCTATGTTCAATTGTCATCTGCTATGTGTCTTCTTTTAGGACGATTCATGCTAAGATTGCTAGAGAACATAGAGAAGAACGAAACAAAAGTATCATGAATCATAGGCTTCCTAGAATAAAGGCATTAAGGATGAAATATTTTGAACAATATGTAGCAAGAGCTTACGTTGTCATGCAAACGCATTGACTTCCCGACGATTTCCTAACTGTTGTTCATCGGATGCACAACATGCCAAATAATATGCAACTCACGCTTACTTATGTAGTTATGGTTTTGGTAGTAGGACTTGACGTACACATGCTAATGCCATGGTTGTTCGCAAAATGACTATGTAGTAGGACTTGAAGGTGGCAAAGTGCCTTGCAATAGCATTGTCCTCTCAATCAATTGCGAACACCATGGTAAGTACGTTGACTTTTCTTTCTCTGCTTAATTTTTACTTTCTGTTCTATTTAACTATTTTCTTCGGAACCACTCAACAAGTATTATATGCTAACTACGCTTTTATTGGGTATATTCTAGGTAGAGATAGATGTTGTTATGGAAGTTACTGGGGAACAACAAATTTGATGATGTTTGGTCGTCTAGCACAAACTATTGGTACAAGTTGTGCCTGACATCTTTACCTTATTACGATAGATATGTTTTGCCCAGCGCGCTTATAACACAAATATAGGTAGCGTGTCAAGAAGAACAGTTTATTCATTAAGGCTTCCATTGTTTTGTGTAGAACTCGAACTGATCATAATTTCAAATTTTGCAACCTTCTCATTAATATTCTTATAACATCTTCATGATCATATTAGTTAGATGCATTTGTCACTCAGTAAGAAAAGCTGATGCTGTTTCTCCAGTCTGAGAGTTACGACTTCTTTGTTGCTGATCCATTGGAGGCTCTTGGCAAATGAGGTTGAGTAGATCTTGCCGAACATGCAGGAATTGTGTAAGCCTAATATCAATTCTACATTCAGAAAAAGGCATGAATAGAGTAGAAAGTTAAAAGATGTGAGAACGCAAAGATGAGTAGGCATTAAAACAATCACTGAGACGTCCCAGAACATCATTTATACATGTATGGCCTAGATTTGTGTTGCAGACAACTACAAACGTGTTTAATCCATCATTATATGTATCTAAAATTACATTTGGTATATTTACCATCAACTTGATTTCCATGTAAGATGTGTGCATATATTAATAAAGAGAAGCCCACATTTCTTAAACTTCAACTGTGTCAAGTCTATCACAGATGAAGCTATATTAACGTTAAGCAGTGTGTCGCTGCAGAGATGACTGTAAAACTAAAGTTGGGAGATGGGCATATGTTTTGCATGACTTCACAGTGAAAATTCACATCACACTGAGCTCTCTTAACACTTGCATGTATTGAACAGTTTGTTATTTTTTGTTACTTATAGTTTTCAGGTTGAAGTGGTATTTATTTATTTATTGCTTTAGTTTATTTATTTAGTTTTATCATTTCTGTTACTTTAGTTTTGAGCTTGAAGTTTTAATTACATTTACTTATGTGATTGATTCATTCATTTTTTGCGGATGACAATAATTAACTTCAATGAATTAATTATATTTTCTCAAAATATGATGTATATCTATTATATTTTTATATTTTTGTTGTCTTTGATCAATTAGACTTCGATGTAATTTAATGTTTGATCATTGCTATATAAAGCCAAAGTCACAGAATGTAATATATACCTATTATTCTTTTTTTTTTTCATCTTATTTGGCGAGTTTTACAAGATATGATTAAATATTAATTCTTTACGTAGGTCATTTATCAAGCTTTATTATTATCTAAAAAGTTTACATTATTACTTTTATATGTGTCGGTCAAAAATATTATCTTAGCATAAATTATTATCTTTCCGCGGCAACGCGCGGGTTTTTCACTAGTTATGATATAAAGGGCTGATACGGATAAAGTTCTTAAATATTAAAGCTCCCCATGTTTTAAAGAACACTTATCTGTCTTCTTTCTTTCCAAGTTCGTTCTCACACCTCTCCTCAGCTCACGTAAACCCCATTAATGGCGCTGCAGAACCTACGGCGACGTTCTTTTCTCTGTCTTTTCATTCTTCTCCTGATATTCTCATTATCCTCTTCTGATGTAGGAATCTCTGCAAATGCTACGGCGGAGAAGAGAAGAGAGATTACGCTGCTGCCGCCTCCGAGACGGCGGCATGATAGATTTACTGCGGAGGCTCTGTATGGAAGTAGCGACCGGACGGTGCCCACCTCATCCGACCCCCTCCACAACCGGTGAAGTTCTAGAAGTTTCTAAACTGACGATCATCTTGCATCTGATCCTACCAACATCTATATATTGCTCGTTTCTTTCTCTTCTACGGCTGATAATATGTACCAATACAATTGATATAGAATAAATTTAGCATGTCGGATATTAATCGAGAAGATGCTATATGACGAGCAGAAGACAAGATTGACCGTACTTTCATTAGCTGAGGAATGCTGGAAGTAAGAAAGAAATAAAGTATTTTTTGTAATTGAGGCTCTGTGACCTTGGTCCATAAAGCGGAGTGTGAAAAAATTATACTTTTTATTATATTTACTGAGTATATATCATTGTCCGCATGATTGCTCGTGGTTTTATTTTAGTTTACATCAAGAATTTTTATGTAAATTTTTGGGTTCTGTATGATTGTTTGTCACTACTCTTAGCTAACTCTATCTTTGATCTTTAATTTATCGGTTGAAATTATGTCTGATCAATATTAAAAACTATTTTGATCGGTAATATGAAAATGCTAATATCTTTTTTTTTTTTTTGAGATTAACGTGGTGAAACTTGTAATGCGAGCGTGCATCCTTGTAGACACTTCAAACTCGTCGAAAATTACCACATCTGCTTCCGACCGACACTCTGAAATCTTAATGCATACTTTCTATGAAAAAAGAGCTCCTGTCACTGAGTACAGAGAGTCTTCTAATATGATCTTGAATTCGTATAGTGATGCTTCATGAGACGTCCTAAAAAAAGCCAATATCTAGCTTCATTTTGATCCATTTTAATTAGTTCCTTTTTTTCCCAATAATAGAATTTGTAAAAATTTCGGCAGAAACATGCAGGGGAACCGGTGGGGCTTTTGTTTTGCCGGAGACGTGCGCCATGAAAAAGTTTTGGAAGAACGTGGGAATTCTTTTCTTTTCGTCTTTATTTACCACCTCTCCGTTATCTTTTCTTTTTAATTTTTTTTTTATTTATAATCTGTCATCTGTAATCAATTATCTTCTCAGCTAATTAGGAGACGTTGTGGACTAAATTTTAACTTATTTTGTAAGGTCGAAGTAGCAACCTAGCACTAGACCTCTTATAGTCAAATGCGGGTAGCTCAAGGCACTTTAGAAAATGTCCACACCTAGGTTCGAATCTGCATAGGATGAAATTTTTTACATGATTTTCTAAAAAAATTCTTTATATTTCATGGCATGAGCTTTCGTTTTTGAAAAATTTGTACTCGAATTTTTTAGCGTCGGTCGGACAGGATATGAAATTTTTTGCGAGTTTGAAGTTCTTACGGGAGCGTGCACTAGTATTACGGATTTCACCACGATAATTTTAAAAAAAAAAAAAAAGCAAAAAGAAAAAACTAGACTTCTCATAGATTTGGACTTCCAATTGCTTGTTTTTATATCACTTCCTAGAAGAAAGAAGGGGAAGTAATAGAGGAGAAGAAAGCTGGAGCTGAGAGTATTGCCTCATGTTAAATGCCAAGGACAATATTTACATTACAGATAAAGATGTCAAATAATAGGGATTGGACCAGCCCGTACCTACGGAATAGGCCCGGAATGTACTATTCTTAAACTCGGTTCTGCTTGTAATCTTGTCAATTCCAGACAGGCCTGGTTGGCCCGCCGGCCGACTTGTTCAAATTGCTATAGTTCTTTCGAGTGAAAAATATTTTTTTTTAGTATTTGAACTTAACAAAATTGTAATTCTATAATTCTAAATTTTAGACTGTACTCGTAATAATTCTAAATTATAAAAAAATTCCCACGATAATTTTGCCGTTAGTTTTTCCGTCCGTCGCAGTTAATTCGCTGACGTGGCAGTTTTTAAATAATTTTTTTTTTAATTTTAATACATATAAAGATATATTTATCCCTCCACAAAGTTAAAAAAAATTAAAAAATTGATTAAAAATAAATACATATAAAGACATATTTGTTCCTCTACAAAGTTAAAAGTTAAAAATTGATAAAAAAAATTATTTAAAAATTGCCACGTCAGCGAATTAACGGCGACGGACGAAAAAACTGACGGTAAGGTAATCGTCGGGTTTTTTCGTAGTTAGGATTATCACAAGTATAGTTTAAAATTTAGAATTATAAAGATATATTTTTGTAAAGTTTAGGGCTAAAAAAGATATTTCACCATCTTTCAAAAACAAAAACAATTGTGCGGACCCGCCCGCATGTTCAAGTGGAGATCACACCTTGCTGTTTGTAAAGTACGGGGTGTGGCCTCTACTATTTATGACCTGATCAATTTAGTTGTTGCTATTCGTGCAGGCAGCTGGCTAAGGATTATGAACGTTTTTACATTTAACTATATATATATCACACAGTATACAAAGGTAGAATTGAGCCGGGGCACGTGGATGTTGTGGATATTTGCCACATGGCATTCTTAGCGTGGGGGCTGAGAATTTCCGTCGCCCTGGGACAGGGTTATGCATTGTGTTGACTGCCGGATTGATGCGTGCAGCTAGCTAGCTTAGATCAAATTTAGCAAGTAATGGTAGTTGTGGGAATGAATCTTGAGTGTACGAGTCTTCAATTGGCTTTGCAAGCAGATACACTGTTAATATCTCATCATTACATCATATTTGGATAGTGCTGAGCTTTATACTTGAGAGCATTTATATGTTGGTCGACGGAGCTCGTACTTGACCGACATATAAAGTGTTCGAAGACAGAATTGCCTACAAAGGACATACAAATAATCACACAAACACCAATGATGTTTTATGTGAAAACCCGTAGTTTGAAAGAGATAAAAGCACGGATCACACGCCAGCGGCAAAAGAAATTTCACTAAGAGTAAAATAACCGTAGTACAACTTTTCTTTTATCTCACAATGTTTAAGGTTCGAGCTTTTTAGGAGTTTTGGACATTCTCTGTTCCACTCTCTTTAAATAATAAGTAAACGATTTACAGTGACGATTATACAGGCTATCTATATGTACTGCTCAGCCATTAAGGAAAGTGAATAAAATCGATTTGTTCGGGATCTGAAATATCCGGCCAACATGCCTACAACTCATTAAATGTCATCCGTCTGATTGCTGCTAAATGATTCTTCTGCGCGGTCGATCGCCGTTCGTTCTACTTCGGCTTGACTGGGAACCTTAGCTAAGACTAGTCTCGGAGATATCGGTCACGGTTTGAACGCCGACGTCTTTACATCTGCCATATAACAAGTCAGACAAGCTGCTATATCACTACCAATATTGAATTTTGGTAATGGCACTAATATGTGTTTGTTGTGCTTCGGCCCGAAGCTGAAGCTGTAAACTTTTGAAGTTCCAACTATTGACCTCCTTGTTTGGTATGCTGCATTTGCTCTTATTTTAGTTCTCTTTATTGTGCCTTGTCTCAATGAGCTTTGGGCTGGAGATAGTTTCGGTTAGGCCTCTCATAGATCTTATATTTGGTGGTTAGCGATTTTACGCATTTTATAATTTTTATATTTAATATTTTTTAAAAAATATTAGTAAAGACTTCTGAGGCTTAAAATATTTTATTTTTTGACAAACTCTTAATATAAAAATTTTAGACCATATCAAAATTTTCTTCATATTTAATTTTTTTTAAAAAATATTATATGATTATTTTATTTTAATTTAGATATTGTTAGAAAAAATATTAGGTTTTTTAACAGTTTTGAAAAGTGAGACTTGTTTTGACATAATTCCTAAAAAAATGGTGAGCTTGATCTGACCTCGAAAAAAGCCCAGCTCAAGCTTCAAATGTTCAAGAAATCGAGTAAGAATAAGAAAGAGGCTGTGGGGGCTACTTGTCGAGTTTGTCGATTATAACAAGTTCAAGACTGAGCTTGTCAAGCTCTCAAGCAAAGCCTGTTAATATTAACGTTCGCTTATACAAAATCAAGGGGGTTAGTTGAAAATGCCCATACTGCTGCAAAAAAAGAGTCATGTTTTGTAAACAACTTATCAAATAACTCTATATATATATAATTTTTTTTTTTATTCAAAGTTTCAAAAATATTTCTCAATTTATATTTCGAACTCCAAAATTTATAACTATTAAATATTTCGGATTCTTCTGGGAACCATGCATACCATAGAATCGAAGCTGACAGCTAGCATAAGAATAGCCAACCTATGTAGTACGGACACTCCAATATCGACGTGTCCGTATCCGTGCACATGTCAGACACGCCACTCCTTGGACACGTATCGGACACGCCATGTGGTGTGTCTGAAAAAAAATCGGATACACGTGTCAGACACTTCTATTCGGTGTGTCCGACACGCGTGTCGGTATTTATATATTTTTTTAAAAAATATTTTTTGTTTTTTTAAATGAGTTAAATATTGATTGTAATAGTGGTAAGTAATATAATATAACTATCTACTAGATATTATATTTTTTTAATTTTAGTTGATATAATTAGATTTTTAGTGTTTAAATTTATTTCAAGGCCCGAAATATTATATTATAGATAAATTTATTATCAAACGTTATTATATTACCTAATATTTAAATATTTCGTATAAATTATTTTTTAATTATTTATATTTTTATTATCGTGTCCGAGCCGTACCCGTGTTCTATTTTTTTTTAAATATCGTGTCCCTGTGTCGTGTCTCCGTGTCAGTGTTCGTGTCCGAGCTACATAGTAGCCAACGCAAACCACTTATCCAACCACTTATCCAACTGTAGCGCCTAATTCTTTGTTATTCTAACAATGTGGGAACCTAAAATGCCTGCATTGCATTTCCGGTATTTTCTAAGCTCAAGACATATCATAATATGTGTAGTTATTATATATAGTAATCTATTTATGTTAGTGCATAACAAGTCTAGTTAGTAACGAACAACCCTTTCAATGATATTATATAAAGAACTGATATTTATCAGATAATCGAAACTTTTAATTTATATGTAATATATATAGTATGTATTCTGATATATTTACTTATCTTATATAGCAATCTTTTCTGCTAGTACATAATAAATCTAGTTTGTGAAGAACAACCCTTTCAATGATATTATATAAAGAACGGCTGTTCATCATATAATAATTTGTATATAATATTTATTCTGATATATATCATACATCAAATTTTCTAATTTATATAAAATATACTTGATATCTATTTTGATATATTACATATAATTTCTATTGAATTAGATATAGGGAATAACATTTCCATTTTACGTATCAACAAGATGTAGCTCCACATCCTCCCTCCACTCAACACATCTGGTCTCAAAATACCCACTCTTCACCTCATTGGGGAAGTAGCTCACCCATACCTTGGCTCCAACCCGCCACCGCACCCTGCGACCCTCCATCTCCCTCCCAACCCTCCACGTCACCGCCTCCGGCAGCTCGTCCGCCGCCACCACCACCCCTCCGCTCTTATTAAACGCTCTTCCGTAGCCGTTATACCTCCGTCGCATCGTTGGACCTCCGCCGCCTCCGCCGCCAGGTCTCCACGCCGCCACCTCCGCTCCCGTCTCTCCGTCGCACAACACTCCCTCGAACACCGCCGCTCCGCCGGCGGCTTCTTGGTCCCACCTGATAATTAATAGAGCAATTTGGCATTTTTGTCATAAATAAAACGAATCTGATGTAGTTACTAACTGAAATCATACTCAAATACTGTTAGTAATATTTGGGGAATTTTCCTATATAAATCCATATACGACATTTTATTCTAACCTGGTTCTATCTATTGTTCTATTTCAGTAAAGTTTCCTGGTTAGATAGAGTGTTCAGAAGTCAGAACGAAATTAAAGTATCGCATCAGCGTACCTTAGCCTACCCCTCATAATGAATTGATAGGTCCAACGTTTAAATCTTCCAACTCAACAGTCGGAAAAAAAAAGTTTCATAGGGACCTAAATAAAATAAAAGTTTAAAAACCATGTACCTCACTCAAATTTACTCCATTTTGAGAGCTGCATCGTAATTTTCGGGGGTAAATTACCTATTTGGTACCCCGACTTGTACCTATATTAACTTTTTGTACCCCATTTTGCAAACGCACCTCAGCGCATACCTCCAGCGAGAATCCGTGACGGCGCCGTTAATATGGATGACGTGGCAAAACGGGTTTTTTACCCGTTAACATTTAGGCCCCAAAAATACCAATTTAGAAACATATTTAGGAGAAACTTTGAACATAAAAGTTGTAGATTTTGATGAGATCTACAACTTTTATATTTAAAGTTTTTAAAAAAAATGCTTCTAAATGTGTATTTTGAGGCTCCCAATTGTTAACGGATTTCAAAATCGACTTATTAACCCGGTACACTTTGAAGACTCAAAACACTTATTTACAAGTATTTTTAGAAAAAACGTTAAACATAAAAGTTATAGATCTTATCACACTCTATAATTTTTATATTCAAAATTTTTTCAAAAATAATTTCTAACTAGGTGTTTTGGGTTATGGAAGTGAATAAGTAAAAATTTAACTCGATAAAATTTGGAGCCTTATAACACCTACCTAGAAATACTTTTTGAATAAATTTTGAATATAAAAATTATAGAATGTAATAATATCTACAACTTTTATGTTTAAAGTTTTTTCTAAAAATACTTGTAAATAAGTGTTTTGAGTCTTCAAAGTGTACCGGGTTAATAAGTCGATTTTAAAATCCGTTAACAATTTGGTGCCTCAAAATACACATTTAGAAGCATTTTTTTAAAAATCTTTAAATATAGAAGTTGTAGATCTCATCAATATCTACAACTTTTATGTTCAAAGTTTCTCCTAAATATGCTTCTAAATTGGTGGTTTTGGGGCCTAAATGTTAACGGGTAAAAAACCCGTTTTGCCACGTCATCCATATTAATGGCGCCGTCACGGATTCTCGCTGGAGGTATGCGCTGAGGTGCGTTTGCAAAATGGGGTACGAAAAGTTAATATAGGTACAAATCGGGGTACCAAATAGATAATTTACCCTAATTTTCGGTTATAAGAATTCACTATTAAAATCGTAGTAATTCAAATATTTAATTTCCAAAATTCTTTCAGAATTAAGTTTAACTATTTCTCATGTAGGAGCAATTTTGTGAAAATTTTTCTCAATACCAACCTCCAAGTTTTACTTTTGGACCTCGCCGACGACCTCGCCTTCGCATTCACCGTAGCCGGCGCGGATTTTATAACGCTGCTGAAGCTGCCTTTTACTATCCTCGTTGTTTCGATTTCTCTTTCAGTGTTGCTGGTGGAGCGACCGAGGCTGAGCGCCGCCGCGTACGCAGACCCAGCTTCTGGACCTACCCAAACACGTACCCTAGATGGAAAATGCTTCTCCTTCCTTGCCGCAGAAGCACCGTCACAGTCGCCGCCGTCGCCGGCGCCGCCATCGCCACCATAGCCGAGCTGAGCGACGTGAATTCTAATATTATCGACGCGCACTGAGATTTTTATACACCTCGGGTCGCTGGCTGAAACCAAGTACTCGAGTTGCACCACCGCCTCGAGGTGCTGATGTGAAAGGGCGTAGCGGATTACCGATTCCTTAGCGCCCTCGACGACGGCGGCGGAGGAAGACGCCGCGGAGGTGGTTCGCGGCATGGCCGCTACCGGAGCGAAGCCCTTGAGTACCCACAGCCCGTATAAATCCGCGCCGTAGGAAATACAGTAGCAGTTGCATGTCTGCGGGGGCGGCGGCGGCGGCTGCTGAAGATCGCGAAGTATGCACCACTTAGATATCATGTAGCCGAGCGCGCGCAGGAAACGCGTTTCCCAATCAGCACCGATCTCGACGAGAAACTTTCCGATCACCGTGCGGCAGTTCAGCGCGCGATCGAGGATATGTTCTATATTCTTGAAAAATAAGAAGCCGACCTCTGCGGGGGCTTCGCATGCGCATAAATAAAAGAGTCTGCAGAGCATCGCGAGGGAAAGGAACTCGGGAGCTTCGTCGGTAACCTCCATTGCCGCTGATACAGCAGTTGGATTTAGATTCAATGGTGGCAAACTTGCCGGTGGTGAAGGTGCTTTGGAGGTAACTTCACGGAGAAGTTGGAGAAGAAGTGAAGGAATAGGGTTTGAAAGGGAGCAAGGATCGGAGACCCAGAGAGTTGTAGAAGTTATAATGTTGCTGAAGCCATTGAGGGAGACGGAGAAGGTGGCGAGAGCTTCGCTATCGGAGCCGGCGGTGCGGTCGGCGGTGAAGACGATGGATTTTTCAGAAGAAGAAGAAGAAGAGATGAGGCGGAGATGCCGCGGCCATTGGACGTTGTCGTCTGCAGAGGAGGTGGAGGTTAATGGAAGAGAGTTTAGCCAAGGCCAGAGGTCTTCCATGGCGATTGAGTACAGGAACAAGTTGTATGGAGGGAGTGAGACTGATATATGAGGAGATTTTGCAGAATAGAGCTTGGTATATATGTTCTGCACAATCAGCCTTATTTTTATATTTGTTGCATAATTGTACAGATTTTTTTTTGGGTGTTTCACCGAGTTTTAAGTTTTGGGATAATGACATATCAGCCCCCCATTTTGAATTCTTTGGACAGATCAGCCCCTCTGTTAAAAAAATGGACAGATCAGCCCCTTTTCTATTGTTTCGAATTTTTTCTGTACAAAAATATCCTCGTTTTACCGAAGCTGAGATCACCTATTTAGAAGTATTTTTTGAAAAAATGTTCAACATGAAAGTTATAGATCTCGATGAGCTCTACAACTTTCATGTTCAAATGTTTCCCAAAAAATGCTTTTAGATGATATTTTTGGTGTCCGAACTGTTAATAAGTATATGGATATTTTTGTCCGAAAAAAATTTAAATAGTATTTGAGGGGCTGATTTGATAGGTTTTTGAAATGAGGGGCTGATCTGGTACTTTTAAAACCTTGGGGGACTGATATGGTATAAGCCCTTAAGTTTTATCCTCGATTCCGACTGAGTACTGAACAATAAACGATAAATTCTCTCAATTAGATATTATTGTACAATTTTCAATGAAAGAGAGTTTTTCTTTATAATAACTATGCAAGCCTCCGAATATTTAGAAATTATTACATATAACTGTGTCACCATATCAACACATATATTCTTTTTTATTTAAATTAAAAATAAAAATATTATTTTAAAAAGTTTTAAATATAAAAATTATAAATTTTGATTGAATTTATAATTTTTATATTCAGAATTTTACTAAAAAATACTTTTAAATAGTTATTTTAGTCTTATAAAATTAACAGATTTGTACGAAATAACGGATTTAAAGTAAATTTCAAAATAATTTTATGAACACCTTTCAAAATTTGTTAAACTTTAGAGTCATAAAATATTAATTTAAAAATATTTTTTAAAAAAAAAATTGAATATGAGAGTCATAGGTTCTATCCAAATTTACAATTTTTATATTAAAATTTTTAAAAATTGCTCATATTTTTTTTTTTATATTTAATTAAAATATAAAAAAAATATATGCTGATATAATATAACAATTATATACAATAATTTAAACCCTATTTCTACCGGAGTTAGATGCTATAAGATGAGGTCGGTTTCGAACAGGGAGGATGCCACCACACTAGCCCTGTGGTGGCAGAATTAAAAAAAAAATATCAAAATTTATAACTTTTATATTAAAATTTCTAAAAATTGCTCATAATTTTTTTTATATTTAATTAAAATATAAAAAAATATATGCTGATATAATACAACAATTATATACAATAATTTATCCCCTATTTCTACCGGAGTTAGATGCTATAAGATGAGGTGGTTTCGAACAGGGAGGATGCCACCACACTAGCCCTGTGGTGGCAGAATTAAAAAAAAAATATCAAAATTTACAACTTTTATATTAAAATTTCTAAAAATTGCTCATAATTTTTTTTATATTTAATTAAAATATAAAAAAAATATATGCTGATATAATATAACAATTATATACAATAATTTATCCCCTATTTCTACCGGAGTTAGATACTATAAGATGAGGTCGGTTTCGAACAGGGAGGATGCCACCACACTAGCCCTGTGGTGGCAGAATTAAAAAAAACAAAAAAAAAAAGAAGAATAGTAATTTCTTCTGTTAAAAGTTTCAGCATTATCAGTTAATTTTACAATGAACATTAAATGTAAACTTCTAAAGCATTTTGACATCACCAAACATGTCGACAGTTTTAAATTTATTGTAGATGGAAAAATGCGAAAAATGTAACTTTTTGCGCCACATGCAATCAGCGTTCGATCGAAAAGATATAAGGGGCCCAAATGTACCAAAAGTGATAATCAACTGATGATTGTGCAGAATGAAAGATCAGAGAGGAGAAATGGTGTCCACTGAAGCGAAGATTGGTGGAAATCAAATGGCCTCATTATCATTCTCATCTACTTTGATTTGCTTTGGTTGGAGAAGAGGGCTCATGGAGACCAACGGACTAAGAATATGAATCTGGATAAGAGGGATTCCACGTTACACCATTGAAGTTTTGTAGTATTTATATTAGGATTAATTATATATCAATTTTTATTTTTGAAAAATACCATTCATAGGGGCCCCTGACGCTCCTACAAAAATCTGAGCCGTACAAAGCATTTCGGGATGCGAGCAAACACATCCCGAAATGCTCTGAACGACCATGATCGCATCAGAAGTGTCAGAGGCTCTGATAAATAGTAGTTTTCTTTATGTTTTGCCATCCTTCTAAATGAATTAGTATATTTTAATAATTATTACATTAAATTAAATTAAAATATATGTGGAAATATATATTTTAATGCATAAATATATAAGCTAAAGTTTGATGTATTATATAATTTTGTATTAATTTTTTAAAAATATTAGGTTTTTATATAAAACATACAAAAATCTACTTTTTGTTTTATTAAAATTTTTCTAAAAATATTTATAAATTACTTACCTGAAATATTTTTACGAGAACAGGGATATTTATCAAAATCATTAAGCATTTTAATAAGGTTTTCAATTTTTTGGACAATTCATGTTCACATAAGGTTGCTAATTCATGTTCACATGGATCGTTGGAGAAACCGATCTCATTTAAGAGTGGCATCCGATGAGGGGACGATGTATTAACAATCAGGGTGTAGAAAAAGTATCCGATTCCGTCCGTTGTAATCTTAATGGATTTTAAAAAATTATGCAAAATTTTTGTTCATTTATTTGATTTACTTTTAAGAATTTTTTAAAATAAATTCTAAACTGTAAAATTATAAATTTTGATGAGATTTACAATTTTGTAGTTGAACATTTTTTTTAAAAATATCAAATATTATGTCAAAAAAATAATCGATTTTTTTCAAAAAATTGTTAAATATTGTGCCAAAAAGTAATCTAAATTTCGATTATCTTTTTGACATAATATGTGGTATTTTTTAGAAAAATATTTAATTATAAAATTATAGATCTCATCAAAATTTACAATTTTACAGTTTAGAGTTTCCTATATTGGTCTTTTTAATTATTTTTGTTCATGACGGATTTGTTGAAAGAACAATATTGTTTATTAATAATAGTATTTGTTTGCCTTTCCTGTTTTTTAGAATTTTTTGTCTTTTTTTTTTTTAAATTCCTTTTTGTGCTTTTTGTTTTCTTGTTTTCGTTTTTTAGTTTGCAAAATTAGGCCGGACTTATGAACTGCAGTTCTGAACCCACCACTTCTTTTTATTGAAATTAATCTTTTTATTTTTTTTTTTTTTTTTTTTAATAAGTTACAAAATAAGGCCGATGTAACTATAAATAGTAGATTTGAATCTTCTAAGCTTTTTGAGACAATTTATAAAATCATCTAATATAATTTTGGGTGGAGTATGAATCTTTTATATTTTTCTGGATAGTTTATAGAATCACATAAAAAGATCAAAAAGATTAAAAAAAATGAAAACAATATATCTTACCCTATTATTTCTTTTGGAGATAATATCTTTTTGTTTCTTACTGAATAATTATTATACCAGTATAATATTTAGGATATATCAAACTCTTATTCATTTTTCGAAATATATAAACTAGATCAGTATAATTATGGATGATGAATCTTTTAATGTTAATTGTTGTAGGAAATAGGCTGCATTTCAATCTTATTATACTATTTTAAAAAAAAAATTAATACTATTTGCTGTGATAAGGAATATAGGCCTGTTTTATCCTAAATATATATAAGGTAAATAAAACTCCAAAAAAAAATAATTTATTTTTTTTAAAAATAATTCATTAATATCATTTCTCTAATGTTAATAAACTTTTAAGTTAATATTATTTTTAACTATATAAATATTAAAAAAAAAAAAAGATTTGATGACCTCGGTAATGCGTGGGACGCAAATGCTGGATTTTTTTTAAAAATAATATTAATTAAATAAATTATTACATTTTTAATATCGAATTTTAAAATTTTATAAAAATAATATCGGGTCGCCTGTCTAACAAGCGACCAGTGCCAGCGTGGCGCCACGCTGGCACATGCGTATGTTTAACAGGCGAGCGGCCGCTCGCCCCTTAAACAGGCGAGCGTCGCCTTTCACTAACCCGAGCCCAGTTCTTTCCCCTCCCCTCTCCTCTCCCATTTTCTCTCATGAGCTCCGTCGGCCACCTCTCCACTCTCCTCCATTTTTCATCTCAAATCTCTATTTTTTTCGCAATAGTTTGTAGATCTAAGCAAGTTATAGCAAGATTTATCAACTTTTGAAGAAATTTTCAAGAACTACGGTAATTTTACGAATTTTTGAAATTTTTAAAATTTGTGTTCTAGATCTACAAGTTTATATAATTGTATTTGTAGTTTAAATTATAGATCTAAGTTTGATTATGTTAGTAGTTGATTATGACGAACTTGAATATATTTTTATGTATATGAGTAAAAAATACGGTATAAATACGGTATAATATACGTATATAAATCTTATAAATTGTATGAAAGTTTTAGATTATGTGTAGATAAATTTAATTAGATTTTTTTAAATTAATACTATTTATATAAAAATATTGGTATGTAGTATTGTAATTTAAAAATTATAATATGTTAATTGGTAGATTTTGTAGATTATAATGTGTGTGATATTATAATATTTTGTGTATTGTATATGCTAATTTATATAATATTTTATTCTTTTGGAAATGATAGATGTCGCAACATCAGCTTATCTGCTTTATGAATGGTAATATAGTAGAAGGTCCAGACGGCGTTTCTTATGACTGTCATCCGATTGGTGCGGTAGTTATACCACCGAACTGCACATACGCAATGTTAGTGGAAATTATATGTAGAAGATTTCATATAAGTTATGACAGATCCATGTATTTGCTCAGTATAAAGTTTAGATATCCAGTGAGGTCACTTGATGGATCGATTACATATATCTTGTTACCTATTGACGGTGATGATAGTATGCCAACTCTAAATGAATTTGTACTGGATACTGCATATTTGTTTTTAAATCTGGAGGAAAAGGTTGATACATCACAGAGACACGATGATCATGTTGGTCCTAGTGAACCAACAGAAAACTTAGCTGCCCCTCCAAATGCGAGTACACCACAAGCCTCGCAGTCCGCGCTTGATCCCGTATATAATCAATTCTCTCCAGCCGATGATTATATAGATGATGATGCAGATTCTTACGAAAATGCACATGAAAATATTTCCGAAGAAGGATCATCTGATGATGACGAAGAGGCTAATGTCGGAGGTGTTAACCTTCGACATGCACAGGTGTACAGCCAAGAACCATCGGAAGCTGGTCCAAGCGTTCCTTCACTACCAACTTATGAACCGCCTTCATCTTATACTTATATCGATTGGGCCGCAATCGAGCAAAATGCTCCTGTGACTGCGTGGATGCACGAAACAGAAGCTGCATGGGATGCAAAACAAGAGTTCCGTAAAGGAATGTACTTTAAAGACAAAAAATCGCTAATTCATGCAGTGAAGGCATACCATGTTGAAGCACAACATCAGTACAAAGTTATCTTATCCAATCCGGAAGTCTGGGTGGCAAAATGCAAGAAGGGTAGTGAAAATTGTATTTGGCACCTAAGGGCAAGATTGAAAGAAGAAGAAGGAATGTGGCAGGTTGTTAAATATCTTGGACCCCATGAGTGTTTTAACGAAGCAGCTGAGCAGGCTCCTGATCACGTAAATATGGATAGTAACTTTATTGCAGATAAAATTATAGATTTGGTGAGGGAGCAACCGAATTTATGTATTGCCGCCATTGTTGCTGATATTAAAAGAACATATCAATATACACCATCTTACAGGAAATGTTGGGAGGCTAAGCAGAAAGCTATAGCCACGATATACGGCGATTGGGATCTGTCTTACAGCCTTTTGCCTAGATGGTTGAAAGCCGTTAGTCATTTTTGTCCAGGTTCAGTAACTGATGTTAGAGGAATGGCTCTATCAACCCCGAATAAATTTTTATTTGATCGTGCATTTTGGGCATTCTCACCTTGTATAGCAGGATTCATGTACTGCCCTCCAGTTCTTAGTATTGATGCCACATTTTTGTACGGCAAATATAAGGAATATCTGCTCATTGCAACTGCCTTAGATGGAAATAGTCGTGTGTTTCCTGTGGCTTTTGCGATAGTAGATAGGGAAAGCTCAGATACGTGGGGTTGGTTTCTTAGTTGCATTTCCACTTTGGTCAAAGATAGGAGTGGCCGAATTACACTGATTTCTGATCGCCATAAAGGCATCTTGAGCGCAGTGAAAAATCAACGTCAATACTGTTATAATTGGAGACATCGATTTTGTTTGCGCCATATATGTTCAAATTTTAACACGGAATTCAAAAACGTCGCTCTTAAGCGCATGGTGTGGAATGCGGGCACACAGAGACAGTGTGGAAGTATAACCGCTGGATGGACAAAATAAATGAAGCGAATGCTGATGCTTATGCATGGTTGCAAAAAATTCGTGCAAATCAATGGACACTAGCGTTTGATGGAGGAGCTCGATTTGGACAGATGACAACGAATTTATCAGAGAGTTTCAATGGTGTGCTGAAAGGAGTTCGATCTTATCCTGTAGCCGGATTGGCTAAAAGTGTCTGGTATAAAATAGTTTCATATTTTGCCGGACGACGTGAGGAGCCAGAGCAATGGGGTGGGAGTGAATTTACCCCTGCAATAGCTACGCGATTAACCGCTCATGAAAGGCGTAGTGGTGCACATAGTGTCACTTTGTTTGATCGTGAGTCAGGGAAGTACGAGATCACGACTGGACGTCGTACTTTTCGTACTGGTAGCAAGGGTGGCAACATACAGGTATTATACTTAATAGATAGTTTAACAATTATCTCAATTTACTTTTACAATTTTCAATAATAATTGGTGTGATTGCAGACTGTTGTATTAACTCAAAAGACATGCACGTGCCAAAAGTGGCAGTTGTTCCACCTTCCCTGCTCGCATGCAATCGCCGCGATTAAGAAAGCAAGAAACCGCATAGATGATATGTTGATCCATACTACTCTGTGACGTTTTTATAAAAGTACTTACGCCCCAAAATTTAATCCTATTCCTAATGAGCATTACTGGCCTGCGGATGGTGGTGTAACGTACATACCTGCTCGTGAAAGGAGAAGAAAAACTGGAAGACCTGTCACACAACGTTTACGAAATGAAATGGATTGGGTTGAAACTCCAGATGCTTGGTGTAGACACTGTCAACAATATGGACATAAATCAAAACAATGTCCATCGAGACCTAATCAATGACTCACGCACCATATTGTTCGACCTTCTATTTTATCTACTTGTATATTTAGATATGTTGTAATATACTTGTGCGGGTGTGTGGCTTTTTATATATGTTATTTTGCGATTGTGTGGGCGTGTGGCCTTTTGTATATGTTGTTTTGCGATTGTGTGGGCGTGTGGCCCTTTAGATATTTTGTTTTATGATTGTGCGGGCGTGTTGTCCTTTATATATGTTATTTTGCGATTGTGTGGACGTGTGGCCCTATTTAACAGGCGAGCGGGTAGTCGCCTTTTAAACAGGCAATCGTTTGCTTGCATATTAAATAAGCGAGTCTTTGATCGCCTGTTTAAGAGGTCCCGTCCGCCAGCGTGGCACGCCACCAAGGCGGGTAGTGCCACGCTGGCTCTGCTCGCCTGTTAGACAGGCGAGCCAATATTAATTTTGTAATTATCCGAAATTCGGTATTAAAAAGGTAATTATTTATTAAATTAATATTATTTAAAAAAAAAAATCCCGCAAATGCTAGTTAAATTTAAGTACTTTCTTTTGCAGGAGTGTTTGCCGGGAAAAGATGACTCCGCCCGTCCGCCAGCATCTCATCAATTCCCTCATTGGGCCACTACCTTGGCAGAAGCTTTATTGGGCCACAACCGTCGCTTGAGCCGACCCACTAAGGACTATTTTCTACTAGTCTTGTGTATGTTAGTCCCAAACAAACTGTACGCAGGTTACTGTTCATCTTCTTCAATAGCATCGAGCGTCAAGCAATCGTCTCTTCGGAGACATCCGATAAAATTGGAACGATACAGAGAAGATTAGCATGGCCCCTGCGCAAGGATGACACGCACAAATCGAGAAATGGTCCAAATTTTTTTGACAAAATTTTCCAGAATTTTTTCTGTGTTCTTGATTTGCGAATTTAATATCTTTTTTTTTTTTTTTTCTATGGAGACGATTACTAGCTTCCAATTTCTGAATTAGATTAGAGGTTTTTCCCCAATTCACCTTCGCAGGCGCCAACGCCGCCGATTCGCGTGGAATTCAGAAGAACTTTTCGAGCGCAAAGCTTACGCGGAAGGTCTGACTTGAATTTATTGGTTTCGAAACTTTCAATGCAAATTTTCATGTAAATTTAATGATAGAGGGAAGAATTTATACTACATTTATTCACCAGGGATTTCTAGTTATTAATGGGTGTTTTTATTTGTGAGATTTTCAGTTTTTAAAGTTTTCAAATTGTCGGCGTTTAATTTGATTTGTATTTTTATTTATCAAAAAAAAAAAAAAAATTTGAATTTTTGTTGTGAATTTTCTCAGAAGCTGGTGGTAAGTGCAACTCAGCCATTCCTGCGGCATGCTTTTGCTCCTACGAAACTCTTCATTGCTGAGTTCTTGTTCATGGATCCTAATCCTATGCACCCATACCCTGCACCCATCTCCTGTACCCTCCATCCTCACCGTCCATCATATTCCGCACCCATCTCGAAATACCGTCTGAAATTTTCGTTGGCTTATTTGACGTAATTTTAAGCATTTTTACGAAAAACTTTGAACTACAAAATTATATATTTTAATGTGATCTACAATTTTGTAGTTAAATTTTTTTTGAAAAAATACTAAACAGTATGCCGAAATAACAATCAAAGCTTTGATTATCATTTCGGCATAATGTTTAACATTTTTTCGAAAAGTATTCAACTACAAATTTGTATGTCACATTAATGTCTATAACTTTTTAGTTCAAAATTTTTTATAAAAATACGTCAAATGAGTTACCTAAGTTTGTATAATATCTTGTATTTATATAAATTTTTGGCAACTTATTTGACCTACTTCTATGCATTTTTACAAGAAATATTGAACTACGATATTATATATTCTAATATGATTTACAAATTTGTAGTTGAATATTTTTTGAAAAAATATCAAATAATATGACAAAATAATTATTATAATTTTAATTATTATTTTGATATAATATTTGATATTTTTTTAAAAAATTTTCAACTACAAAATTGTAGATCACATTAAAATCTATAATATTGTAGTTCAAAGTTTTTCATAAAATGCTTAAAATTAGGTCAAATAAAATGACGAAAATTTCAAACGGTGTTTCAAGATGGATGCGGGATATGATGGACGGTGAGGATGGAGGGTGCAGGAGATGGGTGCAGGGGAAGGGTGCAGAGGATCCGGATCCCTTGTTCATCATTTGCAGATGCATTGGATTTTGATTGTGATCTGATGTGCATTTATTACCTGTTTTCATGCTTTTTTTGGAGTAATTGTATGCCAATCCTTTAAAATTTACGTCTTACATTTCAGCCTCCGAAAATGTATTTTCACGTTGACATGATTTGCTCGCGCGCCGCTACATCACACGTTTTTATATTTTCGGAGGTTAAAATGTACAACTGTTATTTTTAGGAGCACTGATATACAATTTTTTTTTTCTTATCATGATCTTGGACATGCTGATAATTTCCCACCCACTCTGAGCTGTCTTGATTTATTTTCGAGGCCGATGCCCTCACAGGAACCAGGATTCTAATTCATGTTGAGCAGGAGTTGAATGAAAAAGGAATCATGATATTGTATGTTATAATCGAAATACATACAATCAAATTGATTGCCTTTGAGAAATTTGATCCCGTGTGTAGGCATTACTGTACCAAACACATATTTAGAAGTGAGAAATCTACCATTCAGCTCAATTTCTGATTGAAATGTATGATATAAATTGCGGTAAGCAGTAACATAGAATGAAAAAGCTTTTTTTTAAACAAAAAAAAAAAAAGAATTTGAATGAATTCTAATACCAAATTAGATTTGATGAATTTTGGCTTCTAAAGTTTTTTCAAGAAAGTATCTAAAATATGTTTTGGGTTAACATCAAAATTCATTTTTAAACAAGTTAAAAGTTTGGATCCAAAAACATTTGTTTTAAATCTTTGTTTTTTTTTACAAAAAAAAAAAAGTTTGATTACTAAAGTTGTAAACCACGGTCAATATCTTGGTATAAAAAAATTCAAAAATAATATTTAAATATATATTTTGGAATGGAGTTAGCCTGTTAAAATTAATTCTTCCCTTCCAAAAATTAAATGTTAAGATTGTTGTTACTAAGACCAGTGCGTTTAAGACGAAAAGTTAAAACTTTTACCTTATAAAGTGAATATCTCATATTCAAATTTTACAAACATTATCTGTAAGGGTGTAGGGGATTTATCCTCTTATATTCTGTAAAAAGTAATACTGATTTTCGGACCTGTCCAGATAAAAAAATTATAATTTTTTGGTTGATGAAATATATGTCCGTATCATTTATAAATTTATTTTTTATGATAATTGTACTAAAATGAATTAATTACATATATAATTATTTTCACAATAATTTCAAAAAAAAAAAGAAAAATTACTGTTCAGTCCCCCTAATTTTGGGGTATCGCGATTCAGCCCCCCGAAACGCCACATGACGGCATGCGTGCGCCGCCACGTCGGCGGAGAAACGCGTTTCGGGAGGCTGAACAGTCAAAAAAAAAAAATGGAGGGGCTGAACAATAATTTCCCAAAAAAAAAAATGGTTGCTATGAAGAGGATCCTCCAAATCTTTTGATTCTGACACAATGGCGTTGATTCTAACACGCCGGACAAAACTTTATATATATATATATATATATATATATATATATATTATATATATATATATATATATATATATTCAAAATTTACGTTTTGTATTTTAACCTTCGAAAATGTGTTGCTATCTGACGTGGCACAGTCGCACGCCATCACGTTATACATTTCCGTATTTTCGAGGATTAAAATACACAACTATTACTTTATGAGGACTGATATGTAATTATCCTTTTTTTTCATGCTGATAATTTTCCACCCAATATGAGCTGTCTTGATTTATTTTGGAGGCCGTTGCCCTCATAGGAACCATGATTCTAATTCATGCTGAGCAGGAGTTGAATGAAAAAGGAATCCTGATATTGTATGTTATAATTGGGATACGTACATTCAAAATGATCGCTTTTGAGAAATTTGATCCCGTGTGTAAGTAGTAGCACTATTGTACCAAACACATATTTAGAAGTGAAATGTCTACCATTCAGCTCAATTTCTGATTGAAATGTATGATATAAATTGAGGACGGCAGTAACATAGAATGAAGAAGTTTTTTTTAAACAAAAAAAAGAAAGAATTTGAATGAATTCTAATACCAAAATTAGATTTGATGAATTTTGGCTTCTAAAGTTTTTTCAAGAAAATATCTAAAATATTTGTTTTGGGCTAACATCAAAATTCATTTAAACATGTTAAAAGTTTGGATCCCAAAACATTTATTTTAAATCTTTGGTTTTTTACTAAAAAAAAAAAAGTTTGATTACTAAAGTTGTAAACAACGACAATATCTTGGTATAAAAAAAATTCAAAAATAATATTTAAATATATGTTTTGGAATGGAGTTGGCGTGTTAAAATTAGTTCTTCCCTCTCAAAATGTAAATGTTTAAATTGTTGCTATCAAAACCAGTACATTTAGGACGAATGTTTGAAACTTTTATTTTATAAAGTGGAGATCTCATATTAATATTTTGCAAGCGTTATCTATAAGGGTGCAGAAAATTTATCCTCTCTATATTCTGTAAAAAATAATACCGATTTTCGGCCCTATCTAGATAAAAAAATTATAATTTTTTAGTTGATGAAATATATGTTGGTATTATTTATAAATTTATTTCTTATGACAATTGTACAAAAATGAATCATTTCAGATATAATTGTTTTAGCAATAATTTAAAAAAAAAAAAAAAAAGATCGATGCTATCAAGAGGGATGCGGATCCTCTGCGGCGCGTCCCTGCGACGCACCACTGCGCCCGCGATCTCGACCGTCCATCTTGTCCAGCACCTATCCTGAGACACAATATAAAATTTTCGACAGCTCATTTGACCTAATTTTAAGTATTTTTACGAGAAACTTTAAACTACAAAGTTATAGATTTTGATGTGATCTACAATTTTATAGTTGAATATTTTTCAAAAAAATATCAAATATTATGTCAAAATGATAATCAAAGTTTTAATTATCATTTCGGCACAATGTTTAGCATTTTTTTAAAAAATGTTCAACTACAAGTTTATAGATCTTGTTAAAATAAATAACTTTATAGTTTAAAATATTTTGTAAAAATGCTTACAAATATATCGAATGAGTTTCCGAAAATTTATACAAGTACAGGATATTATACAAATTTACGGCAACTCATTTGACCTAATTTTAAGCATTTTTACGAGAAATTTTAAACTACAAAATTATAGATTTTGATGTGATCTACAACTTTATAGTTGAATATTTTTTTAAAAAATACCAAATAGTATGTTAAAATAATAATCAAACTTTTGATCATCATTTTAGTATATTATTTGATATTTTTTAAAAAATGTTCAACTACAAAGTTGTAGATCACATCAAAATCTATAACTTTATAGTTTAAAATTTCTCGTAAAAATATTTAAAATTAGATCAAATGAGCTGTCAAAAATTATACTGTGTATCGAAATAGATGCTGGACAAGATGGACAGCCGAGATCGGGGAGCAGCGGCGCGTCGCAGGGACGCACCGCAGAGGATCCGCATCCCTATCAAGAGGATCCTCCAAATCGTTTGATTCTGACACACACATGTGGCATTGATTCTAACACGCCGGACATGACCAAACTTAATATATATATAGAGAGAGAGAGAGAGAGAGAGAGAGAGTCGGTAAGCAAAAGTTTCTGGGGTTCTACAACTCCATTAATTACGAAACTAATTGTACCCTCATTTTTTTATTGTATCTTGTAATTGTATTCCCTCTTTTCGTTTACTGAAACATATATTATACCTATATTTATTCTGCTTAATATGAAATCCCCATCTTTAGATAAAAAAAAATTTGGTACTTGTGTAATTCATGGGGTAATAAGACATTAAATTTAAACAAGAAATTGAGGTATAGAATTTGGATTCACTGATATACCTTAAATTCAGTCATGTATATCGAATGATGTATTAGTTGCAATAATTTAGATGATATGACTAGAAAATATTTAGAGTAGGACACATCTTATTTATCATGATAAATGAGCCATAAGAAAAATATGCCAGCGTATACACGAAAAGTTCAAAAGCTTGAAGAATGTATAATTTTCCGGTAGTCACAAGTTTGAGCTTGTTTACTTCGAAGACTCTAAACCTGAAGAGAAAGTTACATGGAAAATATGATCATATCTAGGAATAATTTCAAACAAGCCCTTAGCTTTTATACCATCCTTCTAAATAATTTTTTTTTCTGATAATTACTAAATCAAGTCAAAATGTCTATGCATAACTATTTTTTTAAAAATAACTATAAAAAGCCCAGTAGATTTTGATAAGTTTTGTATTGAAAGTTTTTCAAAAAATTATTTCAAAATATTTTAAAACTCCGAAATCATTATTAGGGAGAAAACTTTGGAGCTTCAAACCAATGTAAAATATTTTAAAAAAAAAAAAAAATTGAATACAAAAACTGTAAAGCAGGACAAAATTTATTTCTTCCACAAACCTTTCTAAAAAAATATCCATACATATAAGTGTTTTGGAATCATTTGTAAGTATCTCAAAAACCAGAGACTTATTTGACATGGTTATACAAAGCATGGGCTTTTTGCAACAAAGCCTCTTATTTCTATGGATGCATGTTTATCAAAGCATAGCCAAGACATTAATCATCTCGGGACGAGGCCGGTACATAGCAACCAAGGGCTCCGCTCGTGGTAGGCCAAGTCCTGAGCCTTCAGTCATGTCCACCGGCTCGTTCCCTACCCTTTCCCACTCGAAGCATTGGATCAAAGTTCCAAGTACCAGACCCATTTCTCTCACCGCAAGCCCTTCGCCCGGGCACCCCCTCCTTCCCATTCCAAACGGCAACATCATCTTTGCATAATCATCATTTATCCCATCTTTAAATCTTTCTGGTTTAAACGTTGCCGGTTCTCTCCATACCGAAGGATCTCTGTGAATAGCATAAGCATTTACCAACAATATGGTTCCGCGGGGAATATGGTAGCCCCCAACTTCGCAATCAGTAGAAGACTGGTGGGGCAACAGCAAAGGGCCGGCGGGGTACAGCCTCGTCGTCTCTTGCAGGACGCAACGAAGGTAGGGGAGGTTCGAGAGATCAGATTCATTGAGCAAGCGTCCCTTCTCCACTTTGGCGTCGACCTCCTCTCGAGCTTTGTTGAAGGATTCGGGGTTGTTGAGTAGAAGAGACATGGCCCATTCCATGGTGTTCGATGAAGTATCTGTTGCTGCCGTTAAAAGACTCTGCATTACCGTCAATCTATAACTCTTTAGTTCGAAAAACACACATAATAGGAACAAATAAGTTATTGTTTCGTTTATATTAAGAAAAATGCTGGATTTTAAATGCCTCATTATCGTCCTACCAAATGTAACATATATGTTCCCTTATACCCTTCCCAAAGAATTTAATTGCACTAATCCTAACTGTATAAGATGATGGTACATCGGTTGAAAAATATATAGAGTTCTAGATAGCCGTGTCCTATAGCAGCACGACGGCAACACTCCACTTCGTCAAACATCTTCCCTCAAAATTAGCAAAATAAGGGTGTTGATGCAGGGAGCATCCCTTTAAAAAGGGTGTGGGGGTCGAAAACCCCTCGTGGGGAGTAGAATGACCCTGATTTGAGGTTCTTTCGGGGGCGTGCACCAGGGTCTGCTCTACTCGTAAGAATGGAACCCCTCGATTGGTGGAACAGGGATCAGTGCCACCCGTGGGTTTACCAGTTATGACGGTCGCTCAAAAGAGGACCGGTTACGGGCAAAGTTTTCCCACGCTAATCTCAAAAAAAAGGGTGCTGATGCATATTATTGATGTGTTTGTGCTACAGGTGCAACACAACACAGTACAAGATCGAACCCGCTATGTCTTAAGTGGCAGAAGCATCAAGTACAGGGCGACCGCCATAGTGAAGATATAACATAGGAGTATGCAACAGGAGAATACCAGCGCCGTCAACAACAAACCTTAAAAACAATAAATGAGTAAGGCACCAAGATTATGTTTTTGATGGATTTTCGCCTTACTTGATTAAGCAAAACTTAAACAAAATCGACGGATCCTTGCCCCCAAAAAAGATAAAATAAAAACCCATCTTCATACAATCTCCTGATAAATTGAGCACGACGTAAAGAATAAGTATCAAGCTAAAGATCAAGGACCAAGCCCTGGTACGCTCGACTGGACAAAGACACTCAAAAAAATATGCTTACACCATGCTAATTCCCAAGATACAATAGCCGAATACCGATTCATACACTAATGCCAGTTGATTAGCTTATACTAATATGATTATCCTTAAAACCTTCTATAAATAACCTATTATTCATTATAAATACAAATATTTTGGTTCTGGAATCAGTTCAGCATACTTAAAATCTTGTACTCGGTTTTCATTTCAATGAAGTGTTTATTTGTTATTTAGGAAAGTCACTCTTAGCAATATAAATATTTAGGAACCCCTTGAAAAAGAGATTGTCACCCTCAGCAACTCGTATTGAATACTTGTCGATTTATCTGCTACAAAATTGAGAAAAATATGCCGATTACATGCAGAGTTTTCAACAAAAATCTAATAACAATGGAAAAAAAAAAAAGACAATCACTGTTCTTTAACTTAGACCCATCAGCCATCTTGTAATTCTATTTCGTTCAGAAAGTACAAAT
Source organism: Xerophyta viscosa (assembly GCA_002076135.1). NCBI lineage: Eukaryota > Viridiplantae > Streptophyta > Magnoliopsida > Pandanales > Velloziaceae > Xerophyta > Xerophyta viscosa. The sequence continues at coordinate 1,427,940 of MJHO01000001.1, forward strand.
ATTTTCACGGTTGATTCGCAGTAAACTCTTATATGAATCTCCTACTAACTGTATTAGTAAAAAACATGAATGCGATAAATGAATTGAATTGATGTAATTAAACAGTGGAGTACTTACGACGCTGAGAGCTTTGATGAATCTATCCGAGTATCTCTCTGGATCATCTTTCTGCAGCGACAACATCACACCGATCATCGTCTTCTTCTTCATCTCCTCATCGGAGGATGAATTTCTGAGCTCGTCAACGAGCTTCTGAAACAAACTATCTCTCCAATTATGTAGCATCGCCGCCTTCTTCTTCGCTTTCCGCAGATCAAGTACTCCTAGCAACGGCAAGAAGTCACCGATGTTCGAAGCCCCTGAGATCGCGAATTTCTTCTCAATAAACTCCATGAACTCTCCTGCTTCCACTGAGTCCTCGCCGTAGTACCTCTTGCCGGCGATGATCTCCATGATCACGTTGAGAGAGACGCCGAATAACCGCGGCCGGAGAACAACCTTCCGGAACTGATGCTGCTGTGAAGATGATGATTCATTGAAGAGCGCGGCGACGAGGTGCCTGACCTCGGCAACGCGAGAGGCTGCGGAGGAGGGATGCGGTGGGGTGGAGAGAGCTTCGACGGTGGCAATGCGGCGCATGGTGCGCCACTCCTCGCCGTACTTCAAGTTGCCGAGGGTGAGGTGGTTGTAGCTGAGGACACGGGCGGAGGGGAAGTGGGGACGGTCGGCGAAGACGACGTCGTTCTTCGAGAAGCATTCTCCGGCGAGGGCGGCGGAAGAGACGACGAGCACCCGCCGGCAGCCGAAGCGGAGGTAGAGGATCTCTCCGTGATCCTCGGCGACCGCGGCAAGGGTCCGGTGGAGGGGCTTCTTGAGGAGGTAGAGGTGGCCGATGACCGGCAGGGAACGAGGTCCCGAAGGGGGAAGGTTCTTCTTCTTCTGCTTCTCCTTTTTGTTATTGTTGTTTGGAGAGAAGAAGATTAAGGTGAAGAAGATTGGGAGGAGAGATAGAAGGATGATGGAGAAGAGACCACCAAACTCCATTGTTGGGAGTGGAGCTTGCCAATTTGCTCGGGGACTATAAAATATAAACAAATGGAGAAGTTTTACAATGCTCCGCACGCTTAGTTTACTAAAAGGGAGATATTATATTTTAAAATATATATTTTTTTAAAGTTAAAACTAAAAAGTTATTAAAAATTAAAAAGAAAGTTGTATATTCATAAATGAGGGCCGGTTACGGGATAAATTTCTCCCACAATAATCTCAAAAAAAAAATTGCATATCCACTTCTTACTATATTTTTTTATGGATCAGCTATTTATTTTAATCCATTATTTTTTCATATCTAAAATATTTATTTATGAATATTTTTTAAAAATATTTTGTATATAAAAATAATATAAATTTCATCAAAATTTATATATATTATGTTAAAATTTTTACAAAATAATAAGTTTAAGTAGATATTATAATATTTCAAAGTCTTTACGATTTAGTGGATAATTCGCTAAGATTTTAAAATTTATAAAAAATATTTAAAATCATTCTTGCTGTTATGTACCATATCTTAAGTGTTGATGACTAGAAGGGTGTGTGCTGGATAGGTTTTCATAGCTTTCATGATTAAGTTGTTGTGTTGTATTCAGTTTCATATGATGTTATGGTATGGATGTTGTATACTGGATATACATATGAATATATTATGGTTACTTTAGTTTAAGGAGGTCTAGAATATATTTATATATTAAACTGGAATACATAGAACTGTTTATATTAATAACTCGATACATATAGAACTGTAATTATATTCTGCAGTAACATCCAAAACATTGAACTGCAATAACATTCAAAATAATAATGTACATTAAAAACAACATGGCTTCAATAATTGTCTAAAATACTCAACTACAATAACATCCAAAAAATATTAAGTGCAGCAAACCATTCCTTTATGTAGTAGAAGCTATATTTTTTTGACCTATTTGTTCTTGTGGTCTCTTGAGTAGATACAATCCATGTCTCATGTCCTTTGATCCTCATTGACCTACCGCTCTTGTTTGATTTAGTGGTAACATCAGAAGTTGATGCCTCTTGATCCTCTTCCCAGTAGGTACCTGATAATAAGATTAAACATTTTTAATAACACAACGTAATGCCATCTAAACGAACAAGAGTTAGAATAATCACATGTGTTTTCTTTTTTCTTTTTTTTTTAACAAATCGTGCTGTTGTGTCCATGAGAACCACAATTGCAAGTCATATGCCTCAGTTTCGTAGATAACTTAGTGACATTTTTTAGTTCTACAGCATATATTTTTATGTTCTTTTTAGGCCTTCCAGGCATCCTCCTTTTTAGTAGTGGATCAATTGAAAAATCATTTCTTAACCAGTGATCCTTTCCAGAGATTGGGCTAATCATATTGTCAAAGCTAATGATATAAACACTGTTTCTAAACCAATGAATAAGATGTTGCTTTGATGTATCATTCATACTATGTATTATTGCTATGGGGTGTTCACAAGGTATACCATTTATATCCCACTTTCTGCATGTACATGACTTTCTCGCCATATCAACCACATATTGTGTGTTCACAAGGTATACCACTTGTCATCATCTGTTACTTCATACAAAGTGTTGCAAATTCCAATTTATTTCCCATCTGCCGCTAGCTTCTTTAATCTTTTCAAACTTTTTAGAATTTCGGATGCATAATCTGATTTCCAAGCTATTCCTTCATCTCCTTTATGATACATTCGTACCATTACGTAAATCATCATGCTCTTCAACAATATAATTATTGGTATTGCCCTATGCTCAACTAACACAGTATTAAATGCTTCACACATATTATCAACAACCTTACACTGTGCATCTGTGTCGAAGTATGATTGATCTAGGAGGATTCCGAGACCCGAATAGACTAAGACTAAGGTGACGTCAATACTGAGACCGAAGTGAGACAGCGCTGTGACCGAAGTGTCAACGATCCCGAGGTCGAGGTGAGACTAGGACGAGGTCAAGGTGAGAAGCCTAGCCGAAGCCGAAGCCGAGGCAGAAGCATATCAGAACATAACCGAGGTTGATACTGAGGTATAACCGGAACAGAAGAGGTTCGTGGCTCAAGCCAAGGTGAAACCATAACCATAACTGAAGACTGACTTGGCCGATGCCGAGACATACACAAGACCGGGCTGATATGTTCGGGAGACCGAGAGCAAACCAAGAGTCGAAAAACAAAAAGACAGAAGATCAAATGTCAGAGGACCAAAGGGCGGAAGACCAAAGAGTGACGGTTATAAGGCTTCATTAAAAGAGAGTTATGATAATTATGATAAGTATTAAAGAGAGAGCATTAATAGTTATTGGAGTCCCTTGGACTACTCTTGGGCTACACTATAAATATGTATGTATTTTCATTTGAAAATGACAAGAGAGATAGAAAGAATTTCTCCAATTCATATAGAAGACGTCATCATTCTCACTCACAGTTGTATATGCAGGGTGCTTAGCGTATATATCTACTTTGCCCTTTTTTTCAAGCAATCTTATAATACGATACACTGACCGATCATCAAAATTCTAACCCTACAATATAGTAAAGCTTATGACAGTTCTCTATAATAGATTTTGATTCTTCTAATCTGTTTTATTACTGACCATGTCCATAATCTCAAAGTAAGATAGAATATCTAAATCAACCATTTCATCTGCAGTGCGGCCATCATCGTCATCTCTAGAACCACCCTCCTTCCTAAATTTGCCCTCGACGTGAAAACACACTATCGGCATTGAAGACCTATAGTTCGCAATAATAATTTATTGGTACTTACACGAGCGTGAGAATAATTTATTGGTACTTACACGAGGTATATAGGCTTCCAAGGAGACATGGTCAAAAGGAAACGATTAAAAAATGCCCAACTTCAAAATTCTTCAATCACAGACAAACCTCTTTGGTTCCACTGGAAATTCGCCGCAGGTAGAGCGATTAGGTGAAATCAAAATTCACTGTTTGAAAAGGGGTCTTGGTTGGAGTGAAAGTAAAAGTGAGTAAATGTAAATAATATTAGAAATTTCCTTCAGTGGGAGGAAAAATACAGATTAAATAAAAAAAATAAGGATTAAATAATAATATTTTATGCCATGTCGGATTAAATGAAGCCACATCGGCAAACTAATGGGCACTCACAGTAGGAGGCGATGGTAATATATGGTAGACGTTTTTACATAGTTTAGAGATATCGCATATACTAATATAAGTTCAGTATTGTAAGAGCATATTTGATAAAAGTTCAGGGGATCAGATATATTTTTTCTAAATTAAAACAACTTAATATCAAATTAGGATACGGCCGCTCAACTAGTATCTGCTTTTTTTTTGCCTTCAGTGAATTCTAATATTAAGTTATGTAGATTATAAATCAAAGCATAAAAGTTATAGATTTTGCATTTGACAAAATAATTCAATTGGTGAGATAGATGATTCATATATTATCGGTTGTGAGTTTGAGTTTTGCATTACAGTATAGGTATTGACGACCTTCCTCGCGGCGAGGCGGAAAAAGAAATTTGGAGTCGCCACCTAATTTTTATGAAAAATTAGAAAATCGGATAAGACACGTTGAAATTTTTGGGTTCATTGTCGGTTACGTGTGGAAAAAACAGAATATCCCTACAACGTCCTCATAAGAAGTACTCTCATTAATGGGTTATATTTTAAAATTTAGGATTTATTATTTTTTGCGCAAGAGGATTTAATTACAATTATTGTATATATGTATGTGACAATACTAGAAAACTGTAGAAGTAAATGTTATTGACTCCGCATATTTATGCTTATTTTTCATCATTTATTTTTTAAGTGAAAATATTTTGGAGATGCAGAGTTCGAATAACCATCTCTCTCTAATCTCAATTTTGGATTTTTAACTTTTGTTAGATAGAATATAGAGTTCGCTAACCTCACTCTAACCTAAAAGGTGTTGATGAGATTTATGATTTATTATTTTATTAATTTGATACCGTTTTATTTCGCTAGTTGAAAAATCTTAACAAATTAAAAAGGCTATTTCTTCGCCTAATCTCATATTTAAAAGTCGCTAGCGATTTCTGCCGTTGGATCGCGACGATCTAACGGCTGCAGATTCGATAGGAGCGGACTAATCACCTGTTTAAGAGGCGACCTTATGGTCGCCTGTTAAACAGGCGACCTAACGGTCGCCACTTAAATAGGCGACCCTATGCCTACGTGGTCTGCCACCCAGTAGATGGCCGTCACGCTGGCGATGATCGCCTGTTTAACAGATGATCCGATTTTATTTTTAAAAATATTCGAAATTTGAGATTAAAAAATAATTATTTATTAAATTAATTTTATTTAAAAAAAATTCTGCAAAATCTGATAGCTATACAATTTAGCAAACTAAGCCTCCAAGTTTATATATTGAATTAGAAAATTGAAAAGGCGACATCAGCTATCGATAAGGCTAAGATCTATTCATCACGAAGTCTGCATGTTACAAGAGAAATGATATTTTTTAGGGTCATTTTGACCCTGAAAAAATCAAGGCTGATGTGGATAATACCACATCAGCATATATTTATTATTTTTTAATATTAAATATTTTGGAAAGAATTAAATTTAATATAATTTTTTTGATAAGTGTTAAGTAATTATTTCCAATACATTGAAATGTGTTAATAATTAATTCCAACACATCGAGATATGTGCATAATTAAATTTTTAGTATTTTATTAAATACTTGGGCTGATGTGGCACTGTGCCACATCAACCTTGATTTCTTCAGGGTCAAAATGACTCTGAAGAATAGCATTCCTCTAAAATTATGGTAGTAGGTAGGAATAAAAACGAGCCAAGCTGCTCAAAAATAGCTCGGTCTTGATTTTATTTAAATTCGGCTCGAGTTTGGAGCTCGGATTTAAGCTCGAGTAATTAAACGAGCTGAGTCGTGTTACTTGGTTCGTTAGGCTCGCTGGACTAAATGAGTTTTTCTATTTTATTCAATTATGTTTTACAATATAATTACTTAAGCGAGTTTAAGTTCAAGCTCGACTCGAGTTTGATCTAATTCACATAATCGAGTAAAGCTCGAAGGGAATTGATTCGACTCAAATACGGTTCAGTTAACCAATCGATCCAACTTTGAGTGGAGCTGGAGCTTGAGATTTTTAAAATTGAATCAAATTTTAACTCAGTCTCTAAAATTTATCGAATTCAAGTTTAAGCTAAATCAATCGAGCCGAATTTAAAATTAGTGATAGTTAACTCGAATGGGCCTCGTGTTTCACCACTACCACGCCATAAATTAACGTGTGAACACTACTTTACTAATTAATAATTATAGATATTAATTAAAGGTACACATTACTTTCTTTTTTTTCATTACTGATCTCTAACAATCAAATTTGGCACAAAGAATATGCCATTGTAAAAGTTTGAGTACAAATCTTATACATATATTTTTTTTAATATGTAATTATCGAGTTTGATTCTATTTCATATTTCAATCGAAAATTAAATAGTACAATAAATTTCACTCAACTCATACTTTTGAACTTTCGATCTATTTTTCATAAAAGACGGACCACCGTTAACTATCTAGTTCTACTAACTAATTGGATCAATATTGATTTATCAGATCTTTAACATATATCCAATGCATATTGCATATGAAAATTATGTACTTGTTTACATTACCTTTGCGAATCTGAAAATAGAAAAACAATAGTAGTTGCTATTTTTGCCAATAACATTATGTTTAGAATGAGGGAAGGGAATGTAGTTGACTGGACGGAAAAAAAATGGAAGAAATTATGATAGGAAAAAAAAGGTAAGAAAAATAAATTAAATACTCTTTTCAGTTATTTGGATAAAATAAGGAATAAATTAGGAGAAAAATATAATATTTAAAGTAATTTTAATTGTAAAATTATCAATAGGTCCTCATTTGAAATGATCTAAGAGATAAAATTATCAATAGTAATTTCATTAATTTTTTCCTCTCCTTTCCACCTGCAATTGGAGATAATGCTTGGAGGAAAAAACTTTAGTTTTTCTTATTTTCCACCCGTTTTTCTTCCCCTTTTACAATTTAAACAAAAAAAAAAAATCAGATTATTTTTTCCTCACTGATTTGCAGGAGTTGAGGCTGCAGCAGTTGCAACCGCTGCAGTTGTAAAGTGGGGTGTGCTGCAGTTGGAGGCGCAAACTGCAGCGGTTTCAACCACGGAAATTTCGGCCGTAGTTACAAACGCTGCAGTTCAGAATTTACAGAAATAAACCCATTTTTTTTTAAAATTGTAGAATCAACTTTTTGGATTTTGCAAAAATCTCGACCCTTATCATAAAAATTGGCAAAATTAGTCCCTCACATCACTAAATTTAGTAATAAAAATTTGTTTTATTCGCGCATTTTCCATGTTCGTCCAATAAAAATTTTTAAGTCAAAATATTGTTCCATTTCTTCAAAAAAAAAAAGCAAAAAACGAGATTTTGAAGAGTTTAAAATTTTTTGCAATTGTTAAAAGTTTTCCATAGTATAGAAAAATTATAATATAACATATTAAAATATTTTATAATAATAAACAAACAAAATAAAATTTAAAACTGCAAGGCTCAACTGCATCGAACCAAACATCAGATTTCAAACTGCAGTAGTTCGAACTGCATCAAACCAAACAGACCTATTGCATTACAAAATCAGAAAAATACAACTCCCAGCACTTTCAACTGCTGCATTTACAACTACGATTCCAACTACATCAAACCAAACAGCACCTTAATTTCTTACTCCAAACAAAACAAAGCCCAAGGGACCTAAAAAAACTGAAGTATAACTTCCCATTTCAGATAAATAATTATGAGGCACCTCTTTTGCAAATCCGACTTGGAGAATTCTTTAAATTTGGGAAGCTCCAGTTCCCAGTAAAATTAACCCAACAATGTCTTCCGCTATTTTCATCGTCTCTTTTGCTCTCCTCTCCGTCTTCCTCCTTCTCAAAATCGTCTCAGGTGACAAAAAGCACCGACTTCTGCCACCGTCACCCCGCGGTGCTCTTCCAATAATCGGTCATCTCCACCTTATATCCAAACCCCTCCACCACTCTCTTTCCCGCCTTGCCGCCGCTCACGGCCCCATCTTCCTCCTCCGCCTCGGCTGCCGCCGTGTCCTCGTCATATCCTCCGCCGATCTCGCCGGAGAATGCTTTTCATCCAAGGCAGACCTCATCTTGGCTAACCGCCCTCTTTTTCCTTTCAACCGTAACACCACCTACAACTTCACCTCTCTCATCGCCGCACCTTACGGCGATCACTGGAGGAATCTCCGCCGTATTGCTACCGTAGAGCTTCTATCCACGCAACGTGTGTCATCCCTCGCTGCCCATCGCGTCGCCGAGGCCCGATCCCTCGCCGCCGCCCTCTTCCACTTGTCCCGTCGCAGTCCCCCCGGGCCAATCAAGGTTAGCGAATTACATTAGATGATATCTCCATTTCGGTAGTTGATTGTAGTATGATACGATGTATTTCCAATGTTCATGGATGTTTGCTACTGAGAACATTAATTCAGTCCCTAAAATAAAATGAAAAAAAATAGTTATCCTTTTTGCCTGCAGCTTAGCTCCTGCCATTACCGTGATATACAGAATACTTTGCTACAATAACTCAACACCGTTATTATGACGCTTTAAATGCTGTCATTTGGCAGTAGAATACTGTCACTACATTAGTATTCAAATATACCATTTAATGGATCTAATACCGAAGTTTCATTGTCCAACTGTTTTCATTTAGTTTTTAGGATTGGATGCACAGTTTTTGAGTTTAATACAAAGGCTAGAGGCCTAACATTTGATTGTGATGTTGTTCGAACACGTAGCCGCACATGTGGTAATGCGCAAGTACAAATGGATATTTCAACCTGGGCATTCTATAAAATGACTGTTATCTTCATCAGGTGGAGTTGAAGCAGATGCTATTTGAGCTCTCACTGAACGTGGTCATGGCGATGCTGGCGGGAAAGAGGTACTTCGGGAGAGATATTCTAGAGGGGTCAGAGGAGGTGAAAGAGTTCAGGTTGATGCTACATGAAGGTCTGAAGATAACCGGAGCGTCAAACTTGGGGAACTTCTTGCCAGCGCCGCTGAGAATTTGGTACCATTTTAATGGCATCGCAGGCAGGCTAAGACGTTTAGCAAAGAGGAGAGATAAGTTCTTACAGGGCCTTGTGGATGAGCTGAGAGGAGATGAGAGCAGGCAAAAGACGTTGATTGGTGTGCTTCTCTCATTACAACGATTGGAACCAGAGCAGTACACTGATACCAACATCAAGGCTTTGATCTTAGTGAGTCTTTTTAGCTTGAACCCTTTAATTTTATAGTAACTAGTTGCTAGTAACTCTTTTTCTTCAATCCTTGATCCTTTATTGTTTGCCGATGGGTATTAGGAAAGTGACAGTTGTAATGAAATAATCAAAACACTCAATTGAGTTCTTATTGCGACCATCCAATTACATACCATGGTTTTATGTGTAGGAAATTTCTCGTCCAACTTTCTTAGAGTATATCTCGTTAATATCTTGTTTAGTGTATATATATAATTTTTTAAAGCTTTTAACTAGACCAGAAACTCCTAGCGGAAGGTAAAGGCGCACTTACCGACATTTTATTTCAAAAAAATCAGCCATGATTAATATGTAAGAGAAACAAGTTTATAGCTCATCATTTGAACTGCTTCCTGACTCCTGAGCGTTGTTTAGCTTAAATACTGATGGAATTACAGTTGAATAAAGTGAGAATGTTTTCTATTCTGAAAATGAATTTAGTTATATTTACCTGGTCTAACAGCTCGTTATTGATGCATGACCTTTTGCCATTTTTTCTTACAGAGCTTGTTGACAGCAGGAGCTGATACTGTCTCAGCTACGATTGAGTGGGCCATGTCTCTCCTCCTCAACAACCCTAAAATCCTGCAAAAAGCTTTCGACGAGATCAACGGAGAAGTAGGCAACAATCGTCTGCTCGAAGAGTCTGATCTCCGCAACCTCCCGTACCTCCAATGCATAATCACAGAAGCCCTAAGGTTCAAACCCGTCGCCCCACTTCTCGTGCCGCACGAGTCATCCCAAGATTGTGTTATCGGAGGCTACGATATCCCACATCGCACTATGCTTTTAGTTAACGTCTACGATATCCACCGGGACCTCGAAACCTGGACGGACCCGGAGGAGTTCAAACCGGAGAGATTTGAAAATGGAAAAAACGAAGGGTTGTTACTGCCATTTGGGATGGGGAGGAGGAAGTGCCCGGGAGAAGGGCTTGGTTCTAAAATTGCGAGTCTTACGCTTGGCACTATGATCCAATGCTTTGAATGGCATAGAGTGGGTGAAGAACTCGTGGATATGACCGAAAGTGCGGGCCTCACGATGATGAAGGTTCATCCTCTTGAGGCTATGTATAGGCCTCGTTCAGAGATGATCGATGTTCTTACCCGACTGTCATCAAGTGATTCATTTAAGTTTACCTAAGAATATATGTTAATACCGACAGCTAAGATATGTATAAGTTTAACATAAATTGCTATACATGAATAAAAAAAATTGCTATTATTTGAGATTGTTTGGGTTTTGCAGTTCCTCTTTATTATCACACTGCGATTGGATATGTAGGGTGAGGATTGAAGGAGATTCACTCTATCGAGATGGGTATTGTGGCTGATGGGTGAGATTCTTAGAGAAATAAGATGGTAAAAAGTTTATGGGCATTCCAGGAAGTGGATTAACTACTCGAATTATCTTAATTAAGAACTTTTACCTTTTTTTTTTTTTTTTTTTGAGAAAAGACTAGTGAATTCATCCAGTTTTAAGACATTGACATGAACCAGACTTTAATATCTAACTCTAGTCAGATTTTACACGTTAAGATATTCTATAAATAATGTAAAAATCCTTTTAGGGGACCGCAAAGATACTAGCTTGGTTAGTGATGCTTGTCGTGTGACGTTGAGGGATAAAAAAGAGCCGAGCTCGAGCTCAAGCTCGTTTTGATTAGTTTAACTCAATTGTATCAACCGAGCGGCCGAGCCTAGCTTGACTTGAACTCAGATCGATTGCATTAATTAGACTACGCTGGAAGCTTTTAAATAATTTTGTTGTTAAAAAAAAAGAATAAAATATAAAAGTTTGTTTAAGCTCGCGAGCCTAATGAGCTAAGTAATATGACATTCCTCGACATGTTTAAGTATTCGAGCTCGTATCAGTGCTCAAACTCATGTCGAGTTTGGTAAACTCGAGTTCGAGCGCGAGCTCCTCATTAGCAGCTCAGTTTGTTTTCACCTCTAATGTATTACTGAATCTGAATTTTTTTTTTTTATTTTTTTATTTTAAGGATAGTCTTATGAATTATCATTGCTTATAATTTGGATACCTTCAACATAGTCATATATGCAGACTCGTAGGGTTAAGCACTAGTTTAGATATATGAACATGTAAACTTACTTTTTTTTGGGGGGGTTGAATAGAGACGATTGCAGCCCATAGCTCTTCACTAAACGAGGTATGCCACTACTCTGAACATCATATCATAAGATTATATGATCATTTATAGAATGTGATACAAATATGTGAAAATCTAAAGATAAAGAGAAAGCTCTTACAGCTAACAGATCCGCTAGTCGATCGGCCTTACGATAAATGTACTGAATCCTTACCTCCCATGTACAATGGAGGAGGCCACGTCGAATTACTCTAAATTCTTCTATAGAGGCCTCTTTCCCCCTAAAAAGTTCAACAGATGCTTAGATACTACAAAAGTCCATAAACTCCAACTTCAAAAATTATTTTCTTTTATTAGATGAGAGGCAAAACTCAGGTTTTGATCTCAATAAGGAATAAAAAATTGCATTTCATGATTACTGAGCTGTGCTCTTACGAATTACTCGATCTCTATATAGCATCTTAAGAATATTGTTGTAGAAACTATAGGTGGTGCTTATAAAATGTTCGACCGTCGAGGGATAGCATCCGAGCCAAATCCATTTTCTCTGGCGTGGTCTCGCCATCCTTAAGAAAGATAGGACTTCGGGCTCATGTTTCAGTACTTAAACTTCGGTGACAGGTCTTGCCCTGTCCGCATCTGAAGGGGACTAGAGATGCTAATTTAGCCAACAGCCGGTATCGCAATTCGGCTCGTCGGGCCGCGGGCTGGCGCATCCCGTCCCACAAGGTCGGTCGTGCGGGCCACGGACCGGCCCGCCCCGCCCCATGTGAGTGGGCATTTGCGGCCGGTAAGGCGGGCCAGCCTGCGTATAGTATGCTATCTTTTTTTTTTTTTTTTTTAAATTTCGGCCGGCTTGGACCCGCACAGTTTGCAACAGTGGAGGGGACAGAACCTTTAAAAGTGTATAAACTTTTATACCAAAATCTTAGAGCTGCCTCCAAACATGAACTTTTACGCAGAACCTTTAAAAGTGTATAAACTTTTATACCAAAATCTTAGAGCTGCCTCCAAACATGAACTTTTACGCGTCAACCTTAAATAAATCAACTTTTTGAAGTGGATTGGGTTTGTTTGATGCAACGCCGATGAAATTTGGACTGAACAAGATTTGGGATTTTCTTCGGATACAACTATACAAGAATGTAAGTATTAACTTAAAATAGTGAGAGGCTTTTATAATTCTTCGGAAACCACTTATAAGTACCATATTTGTAAATCTTTCATTAAGTTTCTTAAAAAAATAAATTATACAATTTATAATAAAATATAAAATTTATACTTCAAAATATTTTTAAAGTATAAAATATTTAAATCGGAACAAAAATACTAAAGAATAGATAAAATATGGTTTAATTATCTAACTTTTGCTAAAATATAGCGTTATAATTCTGAACTTTTATAAGTATCCGCAATAACACTGACCTATAAAAGAATATCCGCGATAATTTTATCGTCATCTTTTTTCAACCAAATCTATCAAGTTACTGATGTGATAATTTTTAGTTATTTTGTTATCATTTTTAGCTTTTTTATTTGTGATGGACAAATATGTCTTTTACCCTTATTGTTTTAATTATCTGAGCATTTACCCATAATTTGAAATAGCAAAAATATGCTACTTTAATCTAAAATAGTACTTTTATTCCTCTCTACCCTATCAAATGGCAGAAATGTCTTTTATTGTGCGAAAGAACATAAATAACAAAATAAATATTTAGGTATATTTTTTAAAAAAAATTCAATATAAAATTTATAAATTTTAATAGATATCTATAACTTTGTCTTCAAATATTTCTAATAAATAATCCTAAAAATATTTTAGACTTCAAAATCTTAACGAATTTTTCTACTATTTTTAAACGCTTATTAGAAGTTTTTTTGATAAAACTTTTAATGTTAAAATTATAAATCTAATCAAAATTTATAATTTTTATGTTAATTTATTTTTCAAAAAATAGTATTAAGTAATTTTTGTCATTTATATCATTCACACAATCAACAAGGTATTTCTATTCCTTGACATGATCGATAAGGGATATAAGAGCTATTATAAAGTATGAGGTATATGTTTGCTATTTTGAATTATAGAGGTTATAAAAATACAAATGTCCCAATAGTTAAAAATAACGCAAGAGTAAATGATATAATGGCCCCTTAAAAAATTTAAAAAGAAAAAGCTAAAAATAATTTAAAATGTTTCACAAATTGACGGTTTGAATGAAAAAGTTAACCGCAAAATTATCGCAGACCTTTTTTTAGATAAGGAGTATCGCGTTCACGTTTGACAGCGGCATTCTAATAAAATTGAAAAAAAAATAACTAGTATATTTATCTACAGAAAAAGGAACGGTAACAAATTTCTAAGAAAAAGAAATCACACTGTAACAGTCAACTATATAATTTTTAAACATATTATTTAAAATTTTCTAAAAATATTTTAAAATATAAGTTAATAATAAAATATAGATAATAAAACTGACATATTAAATATTTTCAAATTACTAAAATAGACATCACACATGATGGAATCTCTCCTTGTCGTGGGTATGCACTTGCAGCTTTATTTAGATCTTGGGAGACTTCCGTATCAACATCTATTAAATTTTAAAGTTGACAGATAAACTTTTTAATTTTATTCGTTAATTTTAACATATTAAAAAATTTATTTAAAAATATCATTTAAAAAATATTTATAATAAAAATTATAAATTTTAATAAAATATATAATTTAAATTTTAAATATTTTTTAAAAAATTATTTCTTAATAGATGTTTTGAGACTTTAAAGTTCATCGGGTTAATTGATTAATCTTAAAATTCACTAAGATTTTGAAATTTTAAAATATCTATTTGATTTTTTTGAAAAAATATTAAATAAAAAAGATAGATCTCATCAAAATTTATAAGTTTTTATGTTAAAATTTTTTAAAAAAATATTTATATAATGGTCAAAATAATTTAGACATGAATATCAAAAAAAATTTAAAATTTAAATATAATTAAAAAATTTTAAAATTCGTCCATATAAGTAGAAAAATTTAGGAACTAATATAGTATTTCCTTATATCTTACAACCGCAAAACACGCTAGATTTACCAACTCAACCTAACAATTACAAAGCGCACTCTTAACAGCCCGCGAGAACAGGATAAGGTGAAACCGCGGCTAGCGGTGCACCGCGATGCGCACGTGCAAACGAAGACAGCCCGTGCTCACACGCGCGGCTCACGTAGCAAACGCGCGCAGCACGGCCCCACCACGCTCCATCCTCGCGTTATTGTCACGTCCGCTTCCCGCATCACCATTCTGGCGGCGGCCTCGCTGAACACATTATAACACCGAACAGCAAACGTCCAAGCTGCGTTCAATAGTTACCTTACAGCTGGTGAGATACTTGCGAAATAGCCGACGAAACGTCGGCACATCGTCTGCAATTGCTGTTTGCTCTTCGACGGTGTTAGAAAATCACGGGGAATTGGCTAACATATTTGCCGTCCCGCTAACTCGTCTGCCATGTCACCATCATCGACTCAAAGTGAGGGGCGGCTTACTGATCAGCACCAACTTGCAACGTCAAACCTTCAAACCAATTTCTGGTCGGACAAACGTAACAGGACTAATTTGCAAATTTTTAATAGTATGAGGGCTGATAAGCTACTTACCATTGACTCGGAATCTCCTCAAATCAGACAGTAACGCTATGTTTGGATGACAAAAAGAAAACTTAGATGAATGAAAATAGAAGAAATGAAAGTGAGAAAAAAAAAAGTGATGAGAAATGGTTTTTTCAAACTTATTTGGATAATGAAGACAAAAAAGTGAAAAAAAAAATAATATAAAAAATTAAAATTAAAATAAATTACAAAAATGATCTTAACCGTATTTTTTTTTTTCATTTTAATTCTTCTTTTGGGAGTAACTTTATTTTTTAATACCTCCACAACCTCTTTTCCGCTGTTTTTTCTCCATTTCGGAGAGAATAAAATGCGTGGGCCCCATGAAAAAAAAAATTTCCCTCCTAAGCCAAACAAGTGAAAAAAAAAATTCCATTAATTTTCCTCTCTTTCTGATTCTTTTCCTCAAAATTTCACCTTTCCAAACACAGTGTAAATGAACCAAGAGTTTTTTTTATATATAATTTTTAGATTAATCTGGGAGTTAATTAGGGGTAAATTTAAACTGTTATTAATTCATCTTCTATAAATACAAAAGCCAAACTTACGCCACCACCGAATTGGTAAAGTGATAAATTGCTCATCTTATGATATCACAATTTACCAAGATTAAGAGTATTTTTTACCGATTGATGCCGAAGAACTGCGACGTTATAATCATCATTTTAGATACCTCAATGAATTTAAGATAAGAACAAATAAGAATACACATCTAAGGACGGATGTAACGGACGTCTTTCGAATTTTAACCGATGTAATTCCATAGTTAACATTTGATTCAATTGAAGTTGCGGATATTTAGTTTTTGTTTACCTTTCATAATGTAAAATAATTATTTAGTTGAAATTTTTACGTAATGTACTTCAAAAAATAATCATTGGTAATTAATTTTTCACAATGTTACTCAGAATTACATGCAAATGAATTTTCATACTAATTTATGACTGCTATAGCCTTCTAATAACTATCTCTTCATTCTTTTTTTTTTCTAGAAATTATCAAACAAATTAGATATCTGAATTATCTAAACAAATTAGATATCTGATTAGAAATCTGGTGCAAGCGTTTCATTGAAGACCGGACTCCAATTGGTGATAACTGATAAGGTGGGTCCTTAATCGTTGCTTTTTCTTGTTTCAAAAGAGACTTAGGTATCAGCTTTTCTCACTTGAAAGTTAGTTTACGAATAAATCTATTATTTACAGCCTGTTATTTTTAATACCTTAAAAATTCTATTAAAAAATATTTTTTTAAAAAAAAATTGAATATAAAAATATTTAAATCACATCTAAATCTATTTTGCTTGTATTTAAAGTAGATATTTCTATGCTTTAAAATTTTAATAAGTTAGCGGATTAATTTTTAAACTAACTATATTATAAAATTTTGTAAAATAACTATTTAAAAATATTTTTAAAAAAATAATATAAAATTTTAAATTACATAGAAATATTTTTAGATTTAAAATTTTTAATAAAATATTTATATAATAATTAAAATATTTTTAACGAAAGCTCATTTATAAACTATTTGAAATCTAAGTTTTTTGGCATATCATGATTTTAAGAACTGATGTTATTTTCCCTATTTTCAAAGCCCTGTATTGTCTTCTTCTACCCAGGTCACATCTAATTTAGTTATCTGAAACTCTCCAATAAAATATTTTGTTCCTTTCCGTGCAAGTTTCCTTCTTTGATCCCAACTCTCCTATCCACAATTTTTAATAATTTAAGTTTTTATTAATATTTCTAGAAAGCAATAGAAATGTAATACTGAGTAATTTATTTAAATTTGAGGAGGTCCGAAAATAGAGAACAAATAAATTAAGTAAAAGAGCATGGACCTACACCTTTTGCATCTGACTCCCATATTTATGTTATAGGTCTCCCTCCAAAATTATTTTAGTGTTTGTAAAAAGTTTTTTTTTTCTTGATATACTTTTTATTAACGCCTTTTTTATGCTTTAATAAGGAAGCATCCAAAATCATTATGTTTGCAAAAATTATTTAAAAAACAATCAAGGAGCATTTACATTTTTTATGCCCCTAATAGTCATAATTTACAATTTTATGTCAACTAATTCGAAATAGTATTTTATATCTTCATGAACCAGTAAAATGAAGAAAATATCTTCGTTACTTAACACGGCTAAAAAGATATAGAACCACCATTTAAAAAAAAATAAATTAAATAGATACTTTTATAATTTTAATTATAGGAGCATAAAAGTGCAAATGTCCTACCAATCAATAATATGTTTTCTTCTACGTTTCATTCTCCTATCCCTTGACTTATTGGAAAATTGCATATCAGCCCTATATTTTTAGGAGCCAATACATATCAGTCCTTAAAAACTAAAAAAATGCCCGACGTGATAGTACACATAGACATAGATATCAATAGTGCGAACCAGGTAGCTCGCACTACTCATGAGGAATAGCATGCACTTGAGGGTCAAGCTTGACCAACATTATGGTCATAAACTAGACAGGCATGATACGCCTGAACCGTGGACAGTTGGGACTTAGTTCGACTCGTAGCCTATTAAACAGAAGCATGGCTAAGCTGATTCTGTTCGCTTGATATTTAATAATTAAAAATTTCTCTCAAAAAAAAAAAAAATTAAAATATAATTAAATTGATGTTATTATAATTAGAAGATTGAGTAAGTAAGAAATTAAAACTTCTAGTAAGTTTTGCTTAATAAATTGATCCGAATAGTATAACGCATATAAAAACTTAAACTAAAATCTATTTAATACTAACCTCCATTTTGCAGATATCTAAGATAGGAAAATAAAAAATGGTATGGACCAATATGGCTTGCGGTTCAAACCAGCCCACACTATATCTAAATTTACAGTATTTTCATGCTATAGACAATATTAACGAGTTTTCAGCTGATATTGCTAATACGGTGATTAGACGAGACGACGGTGTTTACGTCTGGTTTGGAGTGTACATCACGCCACGATTTTATTTTCTGACTGCGATTCCGATCAATTACGAAATGATGGATTAGAGTTAGAAAATAATATTTCAGTAATATTAAAAATTGGTACATTGAAAAAGTTTTGCTTTATTATCTCAACAAGACATAGATTGTTACCGTATGTCAGCTTAGAATTGGGTTTTGGTGACTTGACAAATATACCTATTATTAGACCGTATGATACCATTAGGGTTGGTCGGAACCAACTTCTAGATGTATTAAACTAGGCTAATTTGAATTTTATCTTCGGCCAAAAGCCCATCTCACATCAAATTATTAGCAAAATCTTATATATGCAATATATTTTTAAAAAATAAAATGTTATTTATCAAATTATCATAAGCATCTTTTTTTTTTTTGGTCGAAATCAGAAGCATCTTTTAAAAAAATAAGTTTAAATAGTTTCATCAAACATTGATGGGGCTTTGTCGTATCAGTCCCTCGTTTTTCAAATTTACACAAATTAGCCTCCAAAAACGTATTTTCGAAGGCTGATTTGATTTTTTTTACAAATTAATCCCCTAAAAATACGTTTCGGGGGGTTAATTTACGTACCTTCAAAATAGGAAAGCTGATACGCAATTATCATTGATTTTCAAATCTTTATCAGTTATGCTTATCTTGTATTGTACAATCCCCAATAAGCATCTTTCTCAGTGAAGAAAATGACCTAAAATACCCTCTCACAGCATCCAACCACTGACACCCCGCCAATTCACCAAAAACCTTATCCTACTCCAGCGTAACAACGTTAACCCCCACGGTGACTATAAAAAAAAGATCTTTGCAACTTCCACAGAGAAAACAACCCTTCAATCCCCCGCCAATGGCTCCGGACTCAAACTCGTTAAGTTCCCGTCTCCTCTCCGCTAACGGCGACGAGACGGAGGAGCGAGCGTACGACTCCGATGAGAAGGTGGCTGTATCCGACGGAGAGGATTGCTCCGACGACATCGAGGCGTTAGGTGACGGCGTCAAACCTCGGCCGTTCAGTTGGAGGCGGTTATGGAAGTTTACGGGGCCTGGATTCTTGATGTGCATAGCCTTTCTTGATCCCGGTAATTTAGAAGGCGATCTCCAGGCCGGCGC
The DNA here is from genome assembly GCA_002076135.1 of Xerophyta viscosa. NCBI lineage: Eukaryota > Viridiplantae > Streptophyta > Magnoliopsida > Pandanales > Velloziaceae > Xerophyta > Xerophyta viscosa. The sequence goes on from MJHO01000001.1 coordinate 1,447,215, forward strand.
CGCCGCTGGATACTCTCTACTATGGCTGCTTCTCTGGGCTACTATTATGGGATTGTTGATTCAGGTGTGTTCACCGAGATTCATATCACATTTAGTGATAATTGTCTCTTTTTTTCTGAGATTTTTCTCGATGATGGTGCGCGGGCAGTGGGCCAAAGACACGTACAAACTGTACTGTCTGCGTGGAGGTTGATTGTCGGCGGGCTAGGGGGGTGGTATTGTCATCGTTATCTTATTGAAAGATAAGGAGATATATTAGAGTCTATGGATTGATGTGATTTATGGAGATGTTTGGACAGCTGATGAGTCAATAATTGGTATTTAGGGATTAATTCTAAGATGATAATTAAGTCTCGGTTAGCGTCAGTTATGTTTTTAAATTATTTTTATCCAATTAAAAACAACAATTTGTTAAGATGATTTTGTTTGTGAAAGTAGGAGCTGAGAGCTTGTACGGTAAGAATTAAAATTGGATGAAGAGATGGATGAGAAACCCAACAATTTATTCCTGCAATATCAAATAGGTGAATAGTCATTTTAAAATTAGAAAAGGATTGATGGATGAGAACCCAATATTAGTTTTGATTTATTCTTCTCTGCATCTCAAATAGGTAAAAGCTCTTTAAAAATGAATTCAACGAGGAAAATTTAATCTGATAAACGAAAACGAAGATTAAATTTTGGTCTTGATTTTGATTTATTGTTGTTTACTTCAAAAAACAGGTGTTATCGGCGAGGTTGGGGGTGGCGACAGGGAGACACTTGGCGGAGCTATGCAGGGAAGAATACCCAAAATGGCCCCGCCTAGCGTTGTGGGTAATGGCTGAGCTGGCGCTCATCGGAGCAGATATACAGGAGGTCATAGGCAGTGCTATCGCCATTAAGATACTTAGTGGCGGCGTTATTCCGCTGTGGGCCGGCGTCATCATCACTGCAGCCGATTGGTATATTATTAGTTGCTTTTTTCTTTTTGGTCAATTTATGCCTTTTTTTTTTTTTGCTTTATACTATTTTTTGGTCAGGATATTTTCGCCAAAAAAAAAGGCTTTTTTGGTCGGTTTAGAGAACTTCTCTTTATACAAGCAAGAGCTGTTTTTTCGCAATTCGTGAGCTTTGCTTTTCCCTGAGAACTTTTGTTTCATTGAAGGCTTTTTATCACTTCATCTTTTGTCGGGCATATAACTTTTTGCTTCTGTGAGTAGCTTAAACTGGTTTCAGTAAGTTGATATTTTTATAACGTCGACTTGCATACACAATGGAGTTTAGTGTTTTCAAATTTTAATTGCTATTTTTATCGGTTGTTCTGATCTCCTTTGTACTTGCACAGCTTTTCCAAGCGAATTACTGGTGTCCTTTCTGTAATTCTTGTACATTGGACTTAAAGTGGATTAATCATGAAAAATATGCATGGTCATTATATTGGGGATTTCATATGTTAAATTCTTTTTCTTTTTTTTTTAAATGTTAAAGTGAAGTCGAACTCGTTTATTTATGTTTGCATTGGTTGATCACTATGGTTGTTTTCATCTCTGTTAACAAAGATCAAGGGTTTCAAAGTTGTTTTTTAGAATTTCTATATTCTTATCTTCTTGCATTTGGGTTGCTCTTAGGTTTTTTAATAATTTAAATCTAGACCATGGCTTTTTCTTTCTTGGAGTTAAGCTGATCTGTTGCTTAAAGTTTTACATGTGATCTGTCCTGCCCTCTGACTTGTAGCTCTCGATCATTTATTAATTATGATATTCAGGCTAATTGTAAGTTCTTTTAGGATTGTTTGTCAAGAAGTAGTTTATCTGTTTTTGTCCTCTTTTAAACTGGAAGTGGATCCTCTTTACAGCTTCTACTTGATAGCGACTGCGAAAGCTGCTTTCTTGTTTTAGCTTTTTCTTTAAGATGTTTATTTATACTTGATTGATATATTTCTTTTAAATCGCAACGGACCAAGCCTGCTTGTTTCATGATGATTCGATCTTAAATATGAAACTTAACAACTATGAACAAGTTAAATGAACAATCTGGGAAATAAAATCGGCATAATTAGTAACACATTTTGTACAATGCGCTGCTTATGTTTCGTAAAGTTTTTCTTTAAAATGTTTATTTAATGTTATTGTTTTTAATTAGAGAACCTCTAACCTGTTCCTTTCATGAACTTTCAGTCTCTTTCTCATTAACGAATAAAAAAGATATGAGTAACTTCAGTTGTAGCAAGTTACAATGAGCTTTCTGGGTGTTAAGCCAGCATAAATTTTAGTTTAATCTAATTAATTGTGAAAATTATCTATGAAGCTGCAACTGTTCTACAAGGTTTCTTGACATAAGGGGTGTTTTGAGGTCGTTTATGCTTTTTTCTAAAAAATTTGGTTCTATGCATGTAAAAAAGACATTCTTCTTTTCAAAGCACTTCAAAAGTTTTTCCCGATTTTTTATTGTTTTCTACATTAAATTTTAAGAATAAGTTTTTTATTTACTATGATGCTCTTGACACTTATGATATTCCTGGCAGCTTCATATTTCTATTCCTCGAGAACTATGGGGTGAGAAAGTTAGAAGCATTTTTTGGAGTTCTTATTGCAATAATGGCCGTTTCCTTCGCTATAATGTTTGGTGAGACTAAGCCGAGCGGCAAGGACCTTCTAATAGGTATATATATCTTCCGCAAATAGAACTAGAACTTTAGCATCCTTCCAACAAATTAAAATCGTATATGATCTTGATTATTTATTTTTATAGGCATATTGGTTCCCAAGCTGAGCTCGAATACAATAAGAGAGGCTGTTGGAATCGTGGGCTGCGTCATTATGCCCCATAATGTCTTCTTGCATTCTGCACTAGTCCAATCTAGAAAAGTCGATATCAGCAAAAAGACCCGTGTTCATGAAGCAATAAACTATTACACAATCGAATCTACTCTCGCTCTCATCGTTTCATTTGTTATCAATGTTTGCGTTACAACTGTTTTTGCAAACGGATTTTACGGAACCAAAGAAGCTGACAGCATAGGGCTTGAGAATGCCGGAACTATATTAAATGAAAAATATGGCGGTAAACTTTTTCCTATTCTTTACATATGGGGAATTGGCTTATTAGCATCTGGACAGAGTAGCACAGTCACTGGCACCTATGCCGGACAGTTTATCATGGGAGGATTCCTCAACCTTCGTTTAAAGAAGTGGGTCCGAGCACTGATCACGAGAAGTTTCGCTATTGTGCCAACCATAATTGTCGCACTAGCATTCGATACCTCAGATGATACAATGGACCAGCTCAATGAATCGCTTAATGTTCTCCAGTCGGTTCAGATACCGTTTGCAATAATTCCTCTTTTGACTTTGGTATCAAAAGAGGAAGTCATGGGCACTTTTAGAATTGGCTATGCTCTACGGGTAAGTTACGACTCGCGCTAGTGATCGATCGATCAATCCATATCTTTTTTATTAACATCATCTGACTCCTTCACTATTTTTGCATAATATATTTCTTGTTTTCACTTCTAGAACATTTTTCCAGTGTTTATTAATTATCCTCCATTACCTGCTTAGTTAGTGAAATTTTTTGGAATAAAGCAGTTGCAAGGTATCTGGATTGTGAACTCGCATTTTCACTATGCAAATTTAATCGACATCTAATCTAGTATTTAAGATGTAGAAGTGAGTCCATTATATTAGAGAAACATATAGGAGCGTAATTTTTATTTTTCGTTACATGATATTTATTTTTATTTTCCATAGTTTATAAAAAAAGCCAAAATCAGTACCATTCATTTATGTTCCGCTATGATCTGTTTCAATTCGCTTATTTTGCTAGACGACTGCTATATATATATATATATATATATATATATATATATATATATATTTGATAAACTTTTAATTCTTATTCCATATTTCTCTGTGGTGTATGTAGATTATAACAGGCATTGTAGCAGCTTTCCTAATAATCATCAATGGCTACCTTTTGGTGGATTCCTTCTCTTCTGGAGTTCATGGCGCTCTTCTTACCTCCGTTACAAGCATCGGTCTCCTAGTGTATGTTCTTTTCCTTGTATATCTCATATTCCGGAACACTTCTCTGTGGGCCCGGATGACACAATCTGCACAGAAGTGATTTGCTGTGCTACAATCCGACCAGCCTATTGCTTCTTTTTATGCTTATTATAAAAAGATAAGAAAAAGAGATTTCGGGTATGATGCGGCAAAGCAGGACGAGGACCACTTATCTTCGAAGATTTCCTTCCATTGCCAGGGTAGATTCGACTATGCTGCTAATGCTGGGTTTCTGATACGATAGTTGAGAAAATACGCTAGCATCACCTTATGAATCCTGTTAGAAAAATAGTGTACCAATTAGGAACTTATTTATGATGCTAAAACTAGAAAGCTACAGAAAAAATTTCCTCCAAGATATGGCTGAGTACATTCTACCTCCTTCTGCGTCAGGACTTATTATTTGGATATTTTTGCTGTTAAATGTAGGAGGGTTTGGAATGTGATGCAGGCAAGATGAGTATTTAGGCTTAGTTTATGGCGCTAAATGGCTGTTGTGATCGTATTTTGTACTTGGAATCCATAATTTCTTCAGAGAAGAAATATTACTTAGAAATTACCCAAGAAATATCATTTAGAAGCTTATATTATTGAATTTGTAATCTGCTCATGGTCAGTACTGAGTTTTGCTACAGACAGGATTGGCTTTTTTTTTTTCTTTTTTTTTTTTTGTTTTTGTTTTTTTGGATATGAGCGGAGAAATCTCAGGCTCTAAGACTCACTTTATAGACTTGCCAGCAGTGCTTATCTTTTTTATTCATATCACATGTGGCTGCTTTGGTTCATTTTTAAGATAAAATTGTACTCTGACTAGACCTGGCAGTAGGTTCTTTTTTAGAGAGTAAAACTATCGGTCCATATCAGCCTCCTATTTTGAACGCGTTTCCAAGGGGTTGATATGGCAGTTTCAAACAAACAGGGGTTGATATGGAATTATCCCTAAAACTATACTATGACTAGGCCTGGGAAACTGCTCCGATCGATCCGACCTGTCGGTAGGTCACACGGATAATAATTGACGGGTAAACGTATGTAGTTGGGTTATAATTTCTTTCGGCAACAAGGAAGGTTGGCGGTGGATGGGGAAGGTGGCCTAAAAGCTGGAGTGTTGCTTCGCTCACTTTGCCTTTCTTGGTAGTAGACACTTGCGGGTTTTGCAGGCGGATCCATAGGTACCCTGCTGAAGGAGAGATTTTTTGATGTAACGATTATACCACGTCACTTTGTGTAACGGCCTAAAAAAATTTGTTTAGAAGTATTTTTTGAAAAAAATTTCAATATCAAACTTGTAGAATTTGACGATGTCTATAATTTTTATATTCAAAATTTTTTTAAAAAAGACTTCTAAAAATATATTTTGGGGCTCCAAAATTTAATTGATTTGAAACAGGTTTAAAAACTGTTTTAAATTTTGCTAAATTTTAGAGTCCTAAAATATCTATTTGGAAGTATTTTTTGAAAAATTTTTGAATATAAAAATTATAAATCTTATCAAAATTTACAAATTTCATTTAAGAATTTTTTTAAAAAATAATTATAAATTTTTTTTTTTTTTTAGTTAAATATAATGAAGATATATGCTGACGTGGTGGCGTAAAGACTTCATTATAGAATTTTGCCTATTAAAGACAGATAGCCATGGCGGCGCAAAGGGTGGGATAAATACCTATGGAAGATGGTGGCAACATAATTAACTGATAAAAAAGAATTTGAAATAATAAATTGCAAATGAATTTATCACCGGACAACATAAAAGGGCTGGGATAATAGCTCTCGAAGCCGGAGGCAGCATGACTATTCGATGAAGAAAATAGAGAGCGAGAGAGAGAGAGAGAGAGAGAGAGAGAGAGAGGCTGCTGGTCGAAGAGGCGGTTGAACAGGCCCCTACTAAGGCCAAATATCATGATTCGGCCTCGATTAATATCCATTTGGGATCTAATCTCACAGGTCATCTGTACACAGCAATTACCATCCGGTTTTTCCGTATTTTGTCGGTACGGACGGGCCATATTGCTGGTATAGGCAGGTCATGCCCGTGTTAAAAAAAAATCGTAAAATTGGATCCATACCAGCCCGTCACAGGCGGGTACCCACGTACTCGCAGGTACGGCCCGATTTTGCCAGGTCTAGCTGTGACCTCCTCCGTGGCTTGTTCGGGTTTGAATGCATAACCCTTCATCGGCTCATCCCGGCGAAACACCAGCAGGGGGGACTAATAAAGAAAACCATAATCAAGTGAACGGCTGACATTCTGGTTTATGGCAGATTTTTTTTTTCTTTTTCTTGTTTTCTTTTTTATGACAAGATGCTTCCTGAAATCTTCATAGTTGATGCTCTCCAACGTGTTCATGTTCTGCTGATTAATCAGTTTGGATACCCTGGAATGACGTCATGTTTATATGATGATAGGTTATATATCCCATTATCGAATTTAAATGAGCAGTATTATGCCTTGCTCCTTTCATCGTCTCATCTCAAAAATATATATAAGATGTTGAAAAATGTGCTGTAGGATGGGGAAAAGGGTGCAAGGGGTATTTGGTGAAGAAGATATGGAGACAGAGAGGAAGGGGAAGCTGGGGGGCTCAAACTACGATTCATTCACAATCCGATAGGTTCCTTCTATCAAAATTTGGCGGGATTGAGCTTCAGTATTACAGAAATTTTATGAATATGGATATAAAAATTTTAGTATATGAAATTGGAGATATACGGACCGTATTTTGATAACAGTGCAGAAATATTACTATTTTATAAAAAGAACATTAAAAAAAAGCAACTCTTTTGTGGACTAGTATTAGATTTAACAGGATAAATCAGAAGCCAGCCTACCGAAAAAGGCTGACTTTTAAGCTGCCCTACACAAGCAGCTCTTTATATTTTATTTGTAAAGCATTTATTTTAAATATTTATCCAGAATAAAAATAAAAAATAATATAATTACGCGTGTGCATGACCTAAAGTCACGCCCGTCCATGACTAGTTTTAAGCCTTTTAAGCCTGCACAGTGTGTGAGGACGGCGGCTTTCTTTTATTTTGACAACTGTGGTGGGAACATAAAACCATGATCGTAGTATGCGTAAATCAGGGTATATACTATACATACCAGAACATAACGTGTGAGCCTCAAACGAATGTAAGTGCTTGGCTAAAAAATAGTACGATTAGGCATCCGTTCTCAGCGGGACGTAAATGGTCCGGATCCGAAGCAAGCTCAGCTAAGAAGTGACCCATGCAATAGCTACACGTAGAGCTCAGATCGGGTCTACTTGGCAGTTTTACTAAGTAGCGAGTACTGGAATGTTAAGAGGCTTGGAGCCGATTAAACTAATATTGATCTAGCAACTAACTAATGCATATAATTTAAATTTTAAAAAATAATTAATTTTAGGATTATAGATGCATATTTTTTTAAAGTTTCGTGGCTAAACAAAGTATTTTGCCAAAAATAGTTCGATCGTATTTCTCATGTACCTTAGGATTGGTAAATCTTTATCAACCACGAAATATGGAGGAAATATGATCGGATAATTTTTTTGAACTATTAAGTCGGACTTCGTAGTACTTTTCAATTCCAAAGACAGAAACAAAAAGCTGTTGACTAGTTGGGCTTTTTATTTAAGCCCACGTAAGCTGATTGTAACGAAATATTAAAGGCCCTAAGTTGGCCCCCAAGATAGAACTCTGAAATCCATTTCAGGGACACTAGGAAATGGGCGTGAAGTTGACAGTCTCTAATAGGCTGAAAACGAGCTTCGAACTCGTTTAAACTCGGCTCGAACTTAAATGCAGGTTCAATTAACTAAATAAATCGAGTTTAAGCAGTATAATACTCCACTCGCTAGACTCGTGAGTCTATACGAGCACAGTTAATAATGAGTCTTTGAATCCAGTCCGGACTGTTATAAGTTGGTTGAGCCCAACAAAATATATAGCTATTTACAATTTAGTCGTAATTTTTATAGAAATTGTAAATATTGCTACCGTGCACTTTGTTTTCGAACTAAAGTACTCAAACTTGATACGCTCGAGGTACTCGAGTTCGACTTGAACTGAAGCAATCGAACGGAGCTCGAGTATAATTTTTTCTAAAGCAAGCCGAGTTCGAGCTTAGTAGCTAAGGCTCGTCGAGCTCGAGCTCGAGCAATATCAACCGAGCCGATTTTGAGCTGGATAGTACTCGGCTCGAGTTCTGCTCGTTTCCGGCCATAGTCTTTAATCATTTCATACCTGACTGATTAGATTATACAGTCGTTTGTACATTGTGGGTTGGACTATGTCTCGGATTGTAGTTTAGAATATTGTACTATATTCTAGGTTTTTATTTTTTTTTATTTTTATTTTTTTGGTATTTCAGTTAAAACTGACACATGACTGTTTTTTTATTAATTAAGGAAATTGCATGCTCTTAAAAAAAACAAGATGCAGCTCAGCAAATTTGAGGATTAGCATCTAAGAAACGATTCACAACATGATGAATATGAGATAATCAAGGTATGCATAAGAGTGTCACGACCCGCGAGCCGAGGGCCGCGACGGAGGAAATAATTTTTTTCGCAAAGAAATAAAATTTGAAATAAATAGTTTCGCGGAAGCTTAAACAATCGAGGGGTTCGTTTCAAATCTCAAATACCCAGATTTAAAATATCAAATTTAAAACATGGTAGAGCCGCAACCTGAACATTCGGTCCGAGACGAGAACCCGCGGGGGAGGTGGTTCGGTCTCAGCCCGAGCTCAGATTGTATAGGATACTAATATATCAATCTCCCCAGATGACACAAGAGGATCCTAAGCAACCTAAGATCCAAACCTCTTTAAAACCTTATGTAAATACCTTAAAACCGTATTTTCGAAATACCGGCTCGACCTGTATTTTTTTAAAAATTTTGGGATTGTTAAACCTCTAGTTAGTAATATAAGAACCCCTCAAAGCATCGAAATTAAATTCGGAAGCCAAATACGAAAATTTCAACGATGAATTCTAGAGCTATTTTCGGTCGACCGAATTTCATTATCGGTCGACCGGAAGTCGACCAGTAACGAATAACAGAACAGCTACAGGTTTCGGTCGAACGATCCAATATTTCGGTCGACCGATACCTGCAGATTCTGCAAAAACAGATTTGCAGCAACCAAAAGCCCAACATCTCATTTTCTTAAATATTTTTTCAAATCATTCAAACACCATATATTCACTTACATATATTAACCGATATACACATGCAGGTATCGATTTCCAACCAAAAGCACGTCCAACCCACATTAAACAAAATATTTCTCGAAACGTTGAAAATACGAACTTTAAGAACTCAAATAGTCAAATTTTGATTAAACCACAATTTTATTCATTCGCAGTTGTCACAAGTACTCTAATAACCAAATACACATGCGACAAGATATATACGCCAAAACGGAGATTCCTTTACCCAAAAATATAACAAAGATAATCATTTACATCATAAGCTTAAAATATACAACCTTTAGAGATTTAAACCTTCTCAACTAAGGTTTACAATTCTAAAGGGTTTACAAACCACCCAAAAATACCAAAATGTAACTTAGTGCTTCCAAAAGTTAATTCTTTACATGTTTACGCTAAACAACTAAAGTTATATACATTTAGAACCCTTCCCAAAAGTATACCTTCCCAAAAATTTTCTGAGCTAGCGTCGGGAAGTTAGCACCATCTTGCCGGTGCCTTCTCACGATCTAACGGATCTGAAAAAGAAAAAAAGTAACGGGATGAGTCATAATGACTCAGTGAGCGGCGCGAATATCGCTCGCGGCACCTCTCACCAAAACGCATCCAAACCACAACACAAGACAAACAAATACCAAGTAAAATATTGCCATAATCAATAACCTCATCATGTAAATAACGTATTCCCATACCAAATCAATTATTCTTTACTTTTTTATGTTAGCGTTTACTTGACTAATCACCCGTTAGTCCTTTCACATTTGCAACGCAACACACTCTTTAGGTACCGCAGCACCAAGGATATGAGTCAAACACGGTGCACATCGCGTCCCCCAGTATCCTACAGCGGGGGCGATCCCTTTTTGCATTAAGGGAGTTACTTGATATACCGGCCTTTCCGAAATTTCCGATTCAAGCCTCGCCTGGTCTCGTAGCCGCCACCCTGGCCTCGGGCTGGCCTTAACTACGCCCGCCGGTCTCTTCTCGAGACAACTATACTGGGATTCCGGCGCCCACATCGTCCCATTTCGATCCCGGCCGATATCCACACGACTAACACGGGAGAGCAAACCTGGACGATGTAGTCCAACGAAAGAGCCCCACCACAAATATTTTTACTCTATCAATTTTCATTAGCGCTCACGTTGTCGATATCTATATTCACAACAATACTCACATTGGGCACACCAATCGCATAAGTACTATTATAGACATACAACGGTTTCCACGCTTTTTCAAATTTTCAAACCATCACATATCCAACATATGCAATATATCCAACATTTCCATAAATTAAGAAAGTTTGTCCATCCAATGTTCAAACCACAAAGTTACCAATAACAAAATCATAAGTACCAATTCATACTAGCAAGTTGTAATAACACATTACCATCATGCTAGCATCACAATATACTCATAAACCACATATCACAAAATCTAGGGTTTCCACCAAAAATTCTAAATATCATATAATCATGCTTGTATCACATAAATCATCTCAATAGCATATACCAACACCACAATCACATACAAGCAAGAGGTGCAAACCACTCACCTCGAGGGCTCGGCAGAAAACTCGCAAGAACACGACCTCACCACAACTCGCAAACACCCGGGAGATGAGCTAGGTCAATAGTAACCAAGAGAGTGAGGGAGAGAGAGATGGGATGATCAAACATCCAAGAATCAAAGGAGAAGGTGATGGGAACTCACCTAGGTCAGCCAAGGGAAGCTCAGGTCAGGAGATGGTGAGAAATGGTGAAGATGTAAACAAAACAACATAAGTCTTGAACTTATCCACGGGTTGCACGCAACTTTCGGTCGACCGGAACAGAAATCGGTCGACCGAAAGTGCTCTGCACAGCACAAATCCGGTCAAAACTAACACCCAACCCCGACACGCACACAACCAAGCACTCCCTCGTGCCAACGGGGTCACCAACCACATGACACACCTGCGGCACGCTCGAACACGCATGCACGGATAACGAAAATATATTCAAACACAAATCACAAACTCCAACATAATTCAAAAACAAAACAAATCAAACAACGAACCTCACACAGAGTATGAGACATTAATGAACTACTACATATTAAATCTACATTGTATTTCTATATAATAGTATATAGGAAAAAAACTATTTACCCCTAATAAATTACACAAAATCAATTTCTACCACACACATTCTTCGTGATTCGCACAATATCCACCACACACGCCTCAAAGTATGAATCAGGGTATGAGACATTAATGAGCTACTGCATATTATTTCTACATTGTGTGCTATTAATTTTCTTAAGTTCACCTTTACTGACTGTTAAATGGACCCTGATTTGAGGTCCCTTAGGGAGCATGCACTAGTGTCTGTCCTACCCGTAAAGATGTGACCCCTCGATCGGTGGAACAGGGATCGGTGTCACTCGTGGGTTTACCTGTTACGACAGTCGCTCAAAGAGAGCCTGTTACGGGTAGAATTTTTTCACGATAATCTCAAAAAAAAAAAAATGGTTGAGATATAAATATATTTTGGTCCCGTGCCCTTAGAGTGAGCGGCTCGGGAGTTTGCCTCACGAAGCGAACGTCCCGAGTTCGACTCCATAGAGCGTCCTTTAATCGGGTGTGGGGATCGAAGACTCCCTGTACCTCGTAAAAAGTGAAATGAGTCATGATTTGAGGTTTCTTTGGAGGTGTGCATCAGGATCTGCCTTACCCGTAAGGATGGGATCCTTCGATCGATGGAATAGGGATCGGTGCCACCAGTGGATTTACCTGTTACGACGGTCGCTCAAAGAGGGCCGGTTACGGATAGAATTTTTTAATGATAATCTAAAAAAAAATATAAATATAAATATATTTTGATCCTAAAAAAGTAATACCTAAATACTGGAGGTTGCGAAACGGAAAATTAAACTTTATCGAGCTCTACAGCAACTTCGGGGGATTCATATTAGAGAAACCGCTATTTTCGGAAGCATGAATTACACTTGCTGATATAAGCGTTCACTAGATATCGCGGTGGTAAATGGCTTTAAAAAATTCATTCTATCTTGGGTTCGGCTTCTTTTCCTACTAATGAGAATAAAATTTTTGCTAAGGTATGGGCACACGCGCACTTTTATATGCGACGAGTGATTTTTATTGGAAGACTTCGATATCAACCCCCTTTTTTTTTCAAACTTGACAAATAAATTTTTTATTTTTATCCGTTAATTTCGACACTCTAAAATACTTATTAGAAGTATTATGAAAAAATATTCAACATAAAAATTATAGACTTTGATTAGATATATAACTTTTATTTTAAATTTTTTTAAAAAAATACTTTTAAATAATTATTTTGAGGCTTCAAAATTCAGCGGATTAATAGATTAATTTTGAAACCCACTAAAACTTTAAAACTTCAAAATACTTATTTGAAAGTATTTTTTAAAAAAAAATAAATATGAAAGTTATAAATTTCATTAAAGTTTATAACTTTTACCTAAATTTTTTTTCTAAAAAATACTTATATAATAGTCAAAATAATTTTAGCATGAATATCGAAAGAGAGAGAGAGAGAGAGAGAGAGAGAGATTTTTTTTTAAAAAAAAGTTTAAACCGGTAAATAGAGAATCTAAGATTGATTTGGATGAGTAGGCAGAATTTAGAGACTGATTTGATTTTTTTTATTTATTTGAAGATAGGTTTAGATTTTTTTTTTAATTTAAATTAGGTCAAGGGATAATGACGATGAGATTGTTTTAAAAAAAATTGAGATCAATGGTAATAACAATTCGAAGATTAAGATGATTTCGATGGAGTAGCTCGCTCGATTCGAGGCGGAGGAAGGATGCTGTAGTCGGTGGTCCGTGGCGGGCTGTCTGGCCAGGCGACGCCAGTGGTCGTCAGAAGCTGCTCTCCATGAGCGGCCATGAAACCATCACGGGTCCTTCAGCTGCGTGTCTCGCGCGGACTTTTTCTGAAAATTCCTTTATTCTTTTTTTCTTTTCTTTTTCCACATTTAATTGAAAACTCTGCATAATTTATATCGAAAATTTTTACAATTAAATGTTTACGCTATGTCAGTATATATTTCTTCATGTTTAAATTAAAAAAATAAATTTTACGATCATTTAACAAAAAAAACTTTCTATAAGTTTGTAAATTTTAACGAGATCTATAGTTTTTATATTCAAATTTTTTTTAAAAAATATTTCTAAATAAAAATTTTGAGACTCTAACATTTAACGTATTTAACGGGTTTTAAAATAGTTTTTAAACCCGCTTCAAATCAGTTAAATTTTGAAGCACCAAAACACATTTTTATAAATATTTTGTAGAAAATTTTAAATATAAAAGTTATAAATCTCGTCAAAATTTATAATTTTGATGTTAAAATTTTTTTTCAAAAAATATTTCTAAATAAATTTTTTTTAGTCCGTTATACAAATTGACGAAGTATAACCGTTATACCAAAAAATATTTTCTTGTATATCTGCCTCCATTTTTATCCTGTTACCAAATTAATTCCTAATTTTAAATTGTTTTACAAATCAGCATCTGTTTCAAAATTATTTGTGTCAGTGATAAATTATGAATTTTTTAGATATTATTATTATAATAAAAAATTATTAAAATCTTATTTGCTAAACTAAATTCTGTAACGTCATGTAGGCGCTACGTAGGAACAACGTCTTTTCAAAAGACGCAGTTCCTATACAGTTCAAAAGACGTATTTCGTAAAGGCATTTTTTAAAAAAACGCTCTTTTATAATTTAGAAAAAAATACATTAAAAAAGTGCACGAGAGGAAGATGCTCTTACTCTCGCTTAAATTGAAAAATCAACAGAATGTACGAATTACGAGATATTATATAAATTTTCGTTCATTTATTTGACCTACTTCTAATTAATTTTTGAAAAAATTTTGAACTACAAATTTATAGATTTTAATATGATTTACAACTTGTTGTTGAAAATTTTTCGAAAATGTAAAATATTATGTCAAAATAATTGGGATCCTTTAACCCCATTAACATGTATTCGGGTAAAAGAACACAAATTTTATCTTTCTATTTACAGATGTGATAAGTCACCACGTATATACTGCTTGTCAGTAGTGTAATACCATAAAAAAATTATCGATTAACATGATATCACATCTCAACAAGTTAACAAATTCGATTAAAATACATTCTATTATCTTTTAATATCGTCCTAAATATATATACATGACCTTAAATATAAACAAAAAGATAATGGCATGGGTAAGGTGTCCTTTTAGATATGATATAATCCTTCAACTTTTTGAGAGAGAAGCTATTCTTTGATTAAGGCTAAGGATCACAACGTTTTTATTGAGTTACTCGGAGGGACACGTCAGATTTAACTTATTATAATTTTTATTAATCCAATTTTATAGGGCCCATCACAATTGATATAAGATCAATTAATTATTTACTAATACTAAAATATATTGATATTAGTGTGATTCTTTATTGTAAGAACTAATGTCAAGACAATTCTACTTTTCAAAAATTGTTGAAAATAATTTCTTTTTTTTTATTTTTTTTTATGATAATTTCTAAATCAAGCATTGAACTATCTCTATGAGAACTCCCAATCTTTAGTCTTGGCTGCTCCAAAGATTTATACCATGTCTTTGCAGATGATATATATATGATACGAATCCCAAACCTCTACTTTAAGAGGTATAAGTCTCACCATCCATTATATCTTTTTAATATTATTGTTGAGCCATTTACAATGCATATGCATCCTAAAAGTTTGTAAACAAAGATTAAACCACATTTAATTCACCTATATGCAATGGCTAAATAAAAAAAAAACAGTGATACATTTGAGTCCTCTTACAAATGGACATAATCTTTTATGTGTTGCATGCAACAATAGTTTAAAAAATATCACTTTCGTGTTTAACTTCATACTTTAGTGTACCATAAATATCTCTCATATCTCTTTGGGAGCTATCTAAAGGAAGCTTTGTTTGGCCCGTTTACACCTCTACGTACAATGCAACTACCTATGGTTGTGTCTTCACCATGTTCTAATTCCCCATTTTTTCCCTTTTTATTAAGTAAGATTATCCTAGTCAATATATATATATATATATATATATATATATATATATATATATAGCTAGACTATCCTAGCTATCTAAAGGGAGCTTTGCTCGGCCCGTTTACACCTCTACGTACAACGCAGCTACCTATGTTTGTGTGTTCGTCATGTTCAAATTCCCCTTTTTCCCCTTATTTTAAAAAAATTTATCCTAGTTAATATATATATATATATATATATATATATATATATATATATATATATATATATATATATATATATATGCGTTCGTTCGTTCGTTTACCTACCAAACCAGCTTCTGGTGGATGAACAAATACAGATCTAAGATAATGAAATCTTGATAGAGATGGTACTCCATACACACTCTTTAAAGAAAATGAGTTGAACATGGTTAGATTTCCCATCTCTTTCTCATATATCTAAATAAAAAATAAACTTTTAGCAGTTTATAATTCAACATCCCACCTAAAAACAATTATTGTTAGGCCGGTCTGATGAATCTACTTGAATATGTCGAGATCCTTCGTCATCATCAGCATGGTTGCCCGAGGGTCGCAATTTCTAGCTCAAGTTAGTGTATATCGATAGAGCGTTCTATTTAGCGCCTTTCATAATTAAAAAATTTAGCATAAATATGGACTAATAATTAAAAAATTTATATTTTTTTTCATAATTAGGTGGGAAGGATGTTATATTAACATCTACGCTATGTGTGGTTGAATGTCCTCGACCTAACTCGAGGTAGCATGTCCACTTCAATGCTATTATTATGTTCATGAATGCATATATTCATTATCATGTATATGTGGTTTGTTAAGCAAACAATATATATATAGTGAATTGTTTGCATCAAAACTTTATCCATTCTTATATTTGATGACCTCGTTACCTCATCTTATATTCTAATACTAATTTTTCACCTTTGCAATGTACGAATTTTAGTCATCTATAATCATATATGAATAATAATACCCAAAATTTCTTGTAATTTTTATAATATAATTTTATATAAATTGATAGTAAAATGATGGTATACATATATGATCAATTTTTTGTATATGTAAATGAAGTTTTATTTATAAAACTAATAATATATAATATAATTAGTTATAAATCTATTTAGATTATTTATAATTATTTTTAATATTAGACTTTTCATATTTTTTAATTAAATTAATGACTTTATGAAATCCTATCAATTAATACGAATGCCACGTGGCTCTTTAAGAATAAGTGCAAATGTCACATGATACATCAAAAATTATTTGAAATACCACGTGCCGCAACGACTTTGATAGAAAAGTTTTAGATAGGCTTATATAGATTAGATAACCTCTTTATTATATCAAATTTAATTTGTTCGAAAATTTTTAACATAACCTATAACTCATAAATTCAGATTTAATGTGTACATTAGGTTTAGGATTTGTCTCAGATTTGAATATGCAATATTTCTTATTAATAGAATTAGGATCCTATAAATGGAGAGAGGAGGGGATTGGACATAGGACTAGACTTCGGACTACCAAGAGTGGGCTCGGGAGGAGACTTTGTGAAGTTTGGTTTCCGTGCCTTAGAGAGAGGAATTCGAGTAGATACCGAGACTCTATAAAACTCGGTCGTTAAGTTGATAGAGAGATAATTGTAATATGTCATTTTATTATGTTTAGTGTATATTTCTATCGGTAACGGATGATAAAGTTCATAGTTTTATTTCAGAATTTTTCAAGAATTTTTACGTAAAAATATCGTGTGTCATATATAATTGTTTGTCTTTTTCTAGACAACTATGTCTTCGTACATCCAACAAAATCCAAAATAAACTCTGTCAATAATAATTATTATTTTAAAATACTGAATAAAAGTAAATTTTATTATATTTATTCTAGAAAATATTTTTTAATAATAGATAAGTTGGTTGTATCCAACTTTGATGGAAGCGAGCGTAACGGATCATTATTCTCTTACCAACAAGACTACTCCAAATACGATTCGCTCCCGAAATTGATAAATAACCTAATTAATCGAGGCACGGTCACGTGAGAAGGCATTCCTACGCCGTCAACTTTCCGTCTGGTCAAACCATCCGCTAAAACTTCCTGTAACGGCGTTGCGTTTCTCCGTCCCGTCACTGCCGTTGTACCGGATATTATTTAGTTGTAGCATATGTAATTGGCAATGGACATAGAAGAAATATTTGGAATATATATCCTATATATAACTAGAAGGAAATATATTTTATTATATTTTATATTAATTTATAGTTCAAATAAAAAATAAAAATGAATTATTTAAAATTTTAACTTTCTTATAAGACAAGACTAAATTTATTATTTTTACTTTATCACAAATACAATATGTCGCATATTTTTTCTAATAATTAAAAATACTAATTTTTAATTTTATTATTTTGAAGAAAATAAATTAATGAAATATTAGTAGAATAGTAGTTTTACACTTCTAATTGTATTAGCTATTTTTAAATATTTTCGTACGTTATTGAGTTGTAATCACTAACTTATGTCCATATTGGATAAACATATTTATATGAACAATCTAGTAATATTGTACTTTTTATCTCCTTAAAATATTCTCTTTGTCCTACTTGTATTCTTTGATTCTTTTACATAATAATAATATATATGAAAATTACTTCATATAAATAGAATTTTGTGATAATTACACAATTTATATATATATTAAATGCATCTCATACATACATTCATTTCGAAATTCATGATAATATATATTTCAATATAGATTTGAAGATTAGAATAAACTAGAGCATAGATCTCTAATGATTTTATATATTTCATATGTTACATTGATTTATAAATATAATATATAATTTTCTATATTTCTTACTCAATAGATTTATTTTTATATATTATATTGGTAACGTTACATTTTGACAAATGTTATAATCTTATGACTTTTTAGATTGAACTAACTACATAATACTTCTTTTTGAGTTATAATATTTTATAATGAATTGTTAACTATAATTATGAAATTAGAAAAAAAAGTAATACGTTGTACATATATAGAGTACCATATGAACTTTCACCAAAGACAAAAGGATTATTTGTTTTTTTTTTACCTTACAATTCGAAATTATTAAATGGATTCTTTAAATTAAAATAGTTAAAATATACTTTGTAATTATAAAAAATAATAAAAATATTTTTTATCAAGTTAACAAAATTTAATTAGGTACATTTATTAGTATGAATAAGTGTACTAAAAAATATATATACAATACTTTTAAAAAATTTTAAGGTTAAAGTTGCAAATATATAAATGATATTGAAAATTTTTCGACGGAACTAGACATTAAAAGAAGATGAAAAATATATTTTTATAAAAAATAGATTTAGAATTTAAATTTTAATAATGCCTAGTTAAAAATAATTATATTTACTTTTTAATATTCAATCGAAAGATTTAATAAAAGGATTATTGTGTATCAGCCTTCCGTTTTTTATTTGTGTGCAAATCAACTCCTGAAAATACGTTTTAGGAGGCTGATTTTTTTTTTTTTTTGTAAATCAGTCCTCCCAAAAATATTTTTTTGGAGGCTAATTTATACATCTCTAATAATAGAGGGCTGATACGTAATTTTTCGTTTAATAAAAGTTGAGCTATGCCGGTAAGATTTAAAAACATATTTAACATATTTTTAAGTAGCCTTTCAGAAAAGGCACTGTATCAAACGGACACGGCTCCCCTGATTCGGCCGGATCAGGGTGTAGGAAACGGAAGGCCGAGATCGGCCGATCCGTAAAAATACGGATTTCGAGATTTCGTATAAAACTTTCGTCGACTTATTTGACCTACTTTTAAGTATTTTTGAAAAA
Source organism: Xerophyta viscosa (assembly GCA_002076135.1). Taxonomy (NCBI): domain Eukaryota; kingdom Viridiplantae; phylum Streptophyta; class Magnoliopsida; order Pandanales; family Velloziaceae; genus Xerophyta; species Xerophyta viscosa. Next base: position 1,466,403 of record MJHO01000001.1, read on the forward strand.
AACTTTGAACTACAAAGTTATAGATTTTGATGAGATCTACAACTTTGTAGTTGAAACTTTTTCGAAAAAATGCCAAAATACATACCGAAATAATGATCAAAAGTTTTAATTATCATTTCGGTATGTATTTTGGTATTTTTTTGAAAAAGTTTCAACTACAAAGTTGTAGATCTCATTAAAATTCATAACTTTGTAGTTCAAAGATTTTTTCAAAAATACTTAAATATAGGTCAAATAAGTCGACGAAAGTTTTATACGAAATCTCGAGATCCGTATTATTACGGATCGGCCGATCTCGGCCGTCCGATTTCCTACACCCTGATGCCTCAGCATCAGGGGAGCCGCGCCTGTATCAAACGACCTATATCAGATATCCAATCTTTTCAATATTTTTCTATACTTTTGTTTTCAGGTACCTTGCAAAATCAGTCATCAAAAAGGTTCTTTTGCATAATCATCCCTTTCCAATAGAACTCTTCATTAGGCACTCCATATTTGTGTAAATTCCATATACATCCATATCATTTGTTTGTTTCTAAGCAGGTGAATCTGGTTAAAAGTATCTTAAAATTTCATTCCTGTTTGGTTTTGAAGCCTGCAAAATCAACAGTATCACTTTATTCCATTTGTATTATATTATATTTGTCTGTTTAACTGATATTCGTCTCTGAAAGTTTATTTTTCATTTAATATCAATAAACGTGAAAATGTAGAATTTGAAAAGAATTTTAGTTCGTGTAGCCAACACTCAAGCATACGGCAAAAAATTAAGTTTTTACGATGCATGCAAGAGACGATGTACACAATAATTATTGTTCAGTTTTTAAAAGTTTAAATGCCAAAAAAATAAATTTTAATATGATTATGAATTTAGTTTTCAAATTATTATTTTTTAAAATATTTTATGACTTCCAACATTTATTGGGTCAAAATAGTTTCTACACAGTTAAAAGTTTGGAATCCAAAATAACCATTTCTAGTATTTCTTACAAAATTTTTTAAATATAAAATTATAGTTCATATTGAAAATTTTCATTTTTTTTTTCTAAGAAAATCTCAAAATGAATATTTGATAGGATTGTTCTTAATATAATATACAATACAGAGGACTGTACCGTATATAAATTTTTGGATATCTACATATCAGCCCCATTTCGTTTCGTTAAAATCAGCTCCTGAAAAATATTTTCAGAGGCTGATTTGAGCGAAAAAAAAGGGGGTTAATAGAAACCCCTAAAAATTTTGCATATGTCCTCCAATAAATACAATTGAGGTAAGATACACTTCAACATTGCTCTATGTTGAGGCGGTATAGCTTGTAGTTGCGATGTAAAATTACACCAGCAATTCGGATGCAACACCTAGGAGTTGCAGCACTTCTTCTGCCTGTATACTTGATAAACGCTGCGAATAAAACAGATCGTGAATAAATTAGTATTGATTCAGTTAATTAGCGAGATTAGGTACTGAAAAATAACTGTGGTCTATTTTTTATGAAAAATAGATTAACTATTCAAATTTTAGTAAGCACTGACTGAATTTTTCTTATTTTATTCAATTTTTGTTTAAAATATAGAATGTAGACTGAACTTGGCGGTCACACATTAAAACACACATCATAGTTTTACTCTTGGTTAATTAGATAACCAAAATAAGCATGGTACGAGGATCAAATTCTTCTAATATAGTTATCGATTCCCGATATTGCAAACATCCATCGTTCCACTCTCCTCACTGTCAAACCGTGATCTCATTTTCTTTTCCTTTTTTTTTTTTCTTATTCACACCACTATTCCTCACTATCGCTCTCTCTTTCCCAGGTTTCCCTTCACACTTCTCCAACTCCAATCTTCTTCTCCACTTTCGCATTCAAACCTCCATGCAAACCTTCAATCCCCAAACTTCCCCAATTTCTCCGACTTTAATCCAGCGTTCTCAGTAGTCGTTTCAGCGCAGTTTTCATTATTTACCTCTGTTTTTACGATTAATAACTTCTCTGGCCAAAAAAAAAAAAAAAAAAAAAACACAAATCAAGTAATAGCTAATGCCGGCGGCAGCGATTCATTGAGCTTCAGAAGAGCTCTGTGTTTTGCGGAGGAGATGGAGAGGAAGCAAGGGTTCTTCGCGGCGCTGAAGGAGGAGGTAGTTCGAGGTTTATCGCCGGCGAGAAGCCGTGGGCGGACGAAGAGCCCTTCTCCTGCGGTGGTGAAGGAGGGAGAGGGGGAGTATGCGTACGTTGGGAGGCGGAAGAGCGTGTCCCCGGTGGGTCTGCTCCTGCCGCGCCGGCGGAAGCACCGGCGGTCGCACTCAATGGTGCTGGAGCCGCAGCTCGTGGCGAGATCTGGGAGTTTCCGGCCCGCCGGTGAGGTTTTAGCGCCGTTGATGGAGGGGCCGGAGGCTGGGGAAGCGGCGACAGAGGGGCGGAGGGAGGGGTGGGGCCAGTGGGTCAGAGGCCAGATGTCGCGAGCCCCGTCGGTGTCGGCGGCGCACTATTACGCTGCTAAAGGCGGCGGCGGCGGGGGAGGATCGTCATTGGCGGCGGGCCGGCGGTCAGACCTCCGCCTGATGTTAGGCGTTATGGGGGCGCCGCTGGCGCCTATCCGAGTGAGCACGCTGGATCCTCTGCCGCATCTCAGCATCAAGGATACTCCCATTGTGAGCAATCTCAAATCTCTTGCTATATTTCTTTAGTTTAATTTGTTTGATGAGGCTGCCGCAGATACCTTGAAAGGTTGGCCGCGGAATTTTTGAGCCATTAACTTTCTAGTTTAGGATTTTAAGTTTATTGCATTTCTAACTGGAAATGTAATGTTGATTGAATGCCACCAGGAAACATCCTCAGCCCAATACATACTCCAGCAGTACACTGCTGCTTCTGGTGGATTGAAACTACAGAGCATGATCAGAAATGCATATGCCATGGGGCGAGTTCGCATGCTAGCTTCTGAGTTTGAAAGTGCAACAAAGGTTGTTCGTAGCCGGAGCTCGTCTCGCTCGGTAGAGTCTGGTGGGTTTGTTCTTTGGCAGATGGCACCTGATATGTGGTACGTTGAGCTTGCTGTAGGTGGCAGCAAGGTCCATGCCGGTTGCAATGGCAAGATCGTGTGGAGGCACACCCCTTGGCTTGGTGCCCATGCTGCCAAGGGCCCTGTTCGCCCTCTCCGTCGTGCGCTTCAGGTATATATATATATTATCATATAGATACCGAAATTTATCCCAGATTTGCACCAAGGTTGTCAAAGCCTTGATTTTTGGTAGCTCTAGAAAGTGTCCATCTTCTTTTTTAACTGAAGTCTAATGCACTGAAAATTACCTGACCTTCCAGATTTGTCTAAAATTCCATTGGAAGTTCTTAGTGAGCGAAGCAAAGTGAAAGCAAACTTTATAGGTGCAAATAGACTCCTGCTGGCTGTATATTTATTCATCTTTAAAATAAAACAATAGTGAATTCAGATTGATTTTTCAGAGCCCTACAATTGCTTGGGCTTCGCCCTATTTTCTTGTGTGATCTGAAATCTAACGCATTAAAAATACTAGAGCTCCAAATATTTCACTCGAAGTTGGTACCTGAATTGAAGCACGTGTTTCATAAAAAAAAACTATTCATTCTCTTTGTGAAGTTGATTGCACATATAGTTTTGACAGCTTTAAAGAGCAGCTCTATCATTGCTCATATTTGGCCTATGGACTCAATCTCTTGTGTTGATAGGATTTTGAGCAACAATTGAGTTCTAAATTTTGGAATATGAGTTGTCTTAACAGGGTCTAGATCCGTTGACTACGGCGAGTATGTTTGCTAATGCAAGGTGTATTGGTGAGAAGAAGGTAAATGGTGAAGAGTGCTTCATTCTTAAGGTCTCTGCAGATCCCCAGACTCTTAAGGCACGTAGTGAGGGCCCAGCTGAGATTATTAGGCATGTTCTATTCGGCTACTTCAGCCAAAGGACCGGGCTTCTCGTTCATATGGAGGATTCCCACTTAACAAGAATCCAGTCCAATACCGGCGGTGACGCGGTTTACTGGGAAACAACAATCAACTCATCACTCGATGATTACCGCTCGGTGGAAGGTATAATGATCGCACATTCTGGCCACTCGGTCGCCACACTCTTTCGTTTTGGTGAAATGGCCATGAGCCACACCAAGACCAGAATGGAGGAGACATGGACAATTGAGGAGGTAGCGTTCAATGTACCCGGCCTTTCGTTGGATTGTTTCATCCCTCCAGCTGATATTCGATGTGGATCGGTTCGTGAAGTTTCTGAGCTACCTCTGGGAGGGAGGGCAAAGACCACCATGGTCGGGAGTCACCATGCTAGGATGGCAGCTCTGGAGAAGTCCCAAGAGGATAGGGATAATAAGATCCTCTGGAGGGTAGAAGTCTAGAACATCTGCTTTACAGGATTGCACAACATCAAATTGTCTATAATCGTAGGTTTGCTGACTTGATTTCAAACTTTGTTTAGTTAGATGATCAAAGGTCGTCGAGCATAATTTTTCAACGGTCTTTTTTCCTCGAGACCAGCTGAATCTTTGTACTCTTAACGGGGAACTGCCTGCAGATCGACATTGGGATGGATTGGAGCTTCTTTGCCTTACAATCTCAGAGGATTGTCGCGGTGCTTCTTCTCAGTCTAATTGTAGTTGTCTCAGATGATTTGTTTTAGAGGTTAATGTGTCTTTTGTGTTAATTTGTTGTTGAATATGTCTAAGATTCAGTAGTAATACTATGTTTGGAAGTAATTAAGAGTCCAGCAACTTCACTCTACGCAACCTTCCGCAACCCAAATGTTGACCTCCCCAAATTGGGTTGGTGGGTAGAGGTAATTATTTGCACTCTTCTGCTTCTAGCTAATAGCGTAGAAGCTTGTATGTTCCTCTTACCTCTACTTTTTCAGCATGTTATGAACTTTGTTTTTCACTTAACTCTTTTTTTTTTTTTTCCATCTAACTTTATCTTATTGCACAGGGAAATAAAAATAATAAATAAAAGCATGGGTGGCTTGCTGGTGGTAGTGGTGGTGATCTCTATGGCTAATGTTTAACTTTATTGACAAAGTGTCCCCTTTGTGTTCTACTTTGCCTTTCAGGAGAAAGATAGTGTGTGTGTTGTGAAGGTACCATTGCACCAATGCCATGGGAAGAAGTGGAAGGTTTTGAAACTCCAATATGCCCTTGTTAGGTACCACATTCTTTATTAGTATTCCACATTTCTTTTATTTTATTTGAGCCTCTAAATGAGTTCGATTTCGAAATTTGCAGTAAATATGTCTTTGTATTCAACGGTATTTTAAGAATAATATATATTAAGAGTTTTACTCATTGATCACAGTTAAATGACTGTGATTAAAGCTATACTCGGAGAAATTATCTGATGTTTGTTATAAGTGAGGTTTTGCTTCGCTATTTAAAAAAAAAAAATTATTTGAGGGTAATGATGGCATATATAGGGAACCTATGTAGCACGGACACTCCGAAAATGTCGATGTGTCCGTGTCCGTGCACGTGTCAGACACGACACTCTTCGGATATGTCCGGACACGTATCGGACAAGCCATGTGGCGTGTCCGAAAAAAAATTAAAAAAGAAAAATTGGACACGCGTGTTGGACACTTCTTTCGGCGTGTCCGACACGTATATCAGTATTTATATTATTTTTTTAAGAATTATTTTTTGTTTATTTTTTTTTATAGAAGAGTTAAGTATTATTTGTAGTAGTGGTAAATAATATAATATAATTATGTATTTAGATATTATATTTTTTTTTTGTTTTAGTTGATATAATTAGATTCTTAGTGTTTAGATTTATTTCAAGGACGCGAAATTATATTATATATAGACTTAATATCGAATATCATTATATTCACTAATATTTATATATTCCGTATAAATTATATTTTAATTATTTAATTTTTTTATTACCGTGTCTGAACTGTATCCGTGTCCTTTTTTTTTTTTTTAAATTGTCGTGTCGCTGTGTCGTACCGTGTCGTGTGTCCGTGTCCGTGTCCGTGCTACTTAGTAGGGAACCTATATTGTGGGTTGGGTGTGCTATCAAGCATTGTTTATTATGATGTTTATCTAGGGCAGCATCTCTATCTTGTATTGCACTTTCGTTGGCGAGCTTTTGATAATCACTTTTCGACAATCCCGCACCAATAACGGATTTGGCGCCCTTTGCCCCCTATTTGCAGTGAAAGATCTCTTCTGAGCAGCCCTCTATTTCAAATCCAGCAGGGGCTGATTTGAAATTATTGTTTTAAATTAAGTAGGATGAATACAAAGTAAGCCGCATCCTGTTTATGTAGTCGGTTATGAAGAGGTGTTAGATAGGTAAGGATCAATGGACATCTCGCAAACCACACTCCACAAAACAGTTCTTTGGAATAATATGATGAACACAAAATTAAAAGCCTGCTGTCAATGGACAAGCTCGAACATAGTCAAGCACGATTGGATTATGTTGTGAGCGAGTCGATAACAGCTCATTCAAAAACCAGATTAAAAGCTCAATTAGAATTTCATTAGTTAGGGCGTGACTAAAATTCAATTTTTTAAAGCTGAACTATGACCTCAACAATCGGTTAAAAAGAAATAAACTTCTTTGATTTATATACTAATTTTATTTACCATAACAGTTCTTTTATCAATTACTCATAAAAAAAGGGATTATTACGTATCAGTCCTCCATTTTTTTTAAGGTTTGTGTATCAGTTTCTGAAAACGGAAAAATTGGCTGACATGATGATGCGCGTATGCTGCAACGTTATCGTGTTTTTTTTTTTTTTTTTTTTTTTTTACAGAAACTAATATAAAACTTTGATAAAGAATTGATATGCAATTAACTTTAAAAAAATTGGATGTACGGCTCGCAAAGTCACCCTGTAAATTAAAAAAAGAAAACTATTAACAACAATTATTATGATGATCCAAAAGCAAACATTTGAACCTTTCCTGTTTGCTAAATTTACAACTAAGATATGATGTTGTTGTACTTAAAAGTCATGGGATGATCTCACAGGTCAAAAGAAAACAAAAAAAAAAAAGCTTAGCTTGCACACTTAGACAAGCAAAGAACATAATTCAATTCGATCATTTCTTCTTTTAGAAATTTATTTAAATTTCCTCTAAATTTTGACACTTGTACACTCAATACACCTCCTCGATTTCGTTATTCATTTCAACCGTATTTCTTTTGTATTAATGTTAAGCAAGATGAATATTATCAAATCTACATAATATAAATATATAAAATTTAGCGATCAAAACCGTTCTTCTATATGGCATTTGAGATAATTTGTCTTATGTCAAATTCTATTCATATTTATTATAAAAAATCTACGTGGTATTTATATTTATTGATAAAAATTAAAAATATAATTAGTTGAAGAATATGAAATTATTATGATTAAAATTAAATAAAAAATTATAACTAAATTAAAAGAATAATAGATTTGTGGAAACAATATATATATATATATATATTCTAGGCTTCTTGCTTTCATTGAACTTTAATTTTTCACAATTTAATAAATAAGTTGGATATTTATTTGCAATATCTTTTAAGTTTATGATGGAAAGAAATTTAATTTAATAGCTTACTTAAATTACTCGATTGGTTGAATATGAATTAATATAATATATAAATTTATTTATGATAAATAAATCACTGACAGAATTTCTAAAGATAAGTCTCAAATAAATATTAATAGATTAATCTCTAAAAATTCTCAAATAAAAATAGACATTTACTGCCTTTGAAAGAATAATAAAAAGCTAAAGCACAATCAAGAGCTAGGGCGAGGACTGAACTACGGAAACTCATATATCGGTCAGACGAAAAAACATTATTCAGTTTAATCCAGTCTCCGGTCTGAAACTATGGACCTAATTGGTCTTTGGTCCGAATCAGTTAAGACCGGAGATTAGACCGAATGACTGTTTTTTTTTTTTTAAACTTTTTGCTCTTTAATATAATATTTTCTTTAAAGAACAAATTTTTTTAATGTATTTAAATATGCCTCATTAATATTTGTTATATTATTTCTTTCAAAATATATCGTAATTTATTGTTGATCTATTCGATCGTACTTGACTTTTAGCAAGTCCAATTCTGATTGAACTGGTTACATACAAGTTCGGTTTGTAGTATAGACCTTATTTGGTCTTGTCTGATCCGGTCCGGTCAGTCCGTGCCTGACGAACACCCCAAAAACCTAAACTCACACGTACCCTAAAAATGCTCCCTTTTTGGGGATTTAAAGGATAATGTATAGTTTCACGGTTGAGCTGACTTTCAATTAACTGGACGAATTTTTTGTTTTGACAAAGAAAATTGAGCCAACTATCTCGTACATTTCAAATTTGAGCTAATAAAGATCGTAATCCGGTCGGACGGGAGTCACTTCCTAGCTTTCAGGAAAATTCTAAAAATAAAGCTCATAAAAATATAATAATATTCCGATACAAGCCAAAAAAAATTTAAGTAAAAGCCACAAGAAACCAGTAAACATTGTACTCAAGAGATATCAGAAAATGATTGCAGTAAAACACAAAATAAAAGAATATCCGCACAAATTAGACCAGTAAACAATATCTAACAAAATTAACTTATATGACGATACAATCCCTGTATCACTTGCAGGCCATGTGTGGAAGAAAAGCTGCCCACAATACCGCGGAATATCTATCCAAGGTTACAAAATTAGCAAAAGCAATAAATTTGTTCTAAAAACAAAATCAAAGATAGCAGCTATGTTTCTCCCTGCATCGATAACAAACTGAGCTATCTGTTTAGAAAAAGCTAGTCAATCAAAAAGGCTCACTTGCGGAAGTGAGGATTAAGCAAGCCCGAGATCTCAAGAAACCCAATGCGATCTTTGCCAAATATAATTTTCAGCTTCTCATCGCATATGATAACCTTCTTGTTCTCTGGATCCTGCATAATATTGTTAACTTTATGTGAGCTTTAGTTGTAGAAGCAGCGATTGGACAGAACACCCAGATGAGAATAAATAAGCTAACATTTCAGCCGTTGATCTCCTTGGTCTAACGGCTGATATTTAATTGTATACTTAACGGAATAACGATTCACGCCGTTAAGAATATATATATATATATATATGATCGCATATTGAAATTTCTACGCAAACAAATCAATCAGGCTAATGATGTAACTAATAATACACAATAGTAGTAAAATGCTCCCAATACTTTCAGTTTAGAAGAGAAAAAACTACATTAAAATTTCTTGTTAATTATAACGGTAATAAAAAACGTTTGTGGTGTAGAAAACACTTTTTAAACGTCAGATGAATAAAAGCCCCAGATAAACTGTAGAGGAAGGTAATTAAATAAACACTTGATTCCAATATTAGAGATGCACAAAGTCATAGTTAGGATAATCTGTTAAATTCAAAAGATATAACTTTTCCCTCATAACCTATTAGAAAATGGGTTATTTTATAAAAAAATGTTAACTGTCAAAACATGAACAATCAAAGTTTGGTGACAAGAATTAAAAATAATACGATTTAACTGAACCAGGAGCCAACATATTTTAGGCAAGACAGCCACTTCACAATACTTATTTTCAGTTGATAGTAGAATAGCACCATTTGAAAGAACCCAATAAATGCTTATAATCTAACGTAAAACAATATGACATAGCCCATAGCTAATAAAATGCAATTGCTTTCGTCCCTCTAGAACTAAAGTAAGATATTAGCGAATGATAGATTCAAAATAGCGTTAAGCAAATAAAGAATTTCTCAAGGTTTTCTGTACCGAGCCGAGTTTCGATAAACGCAGATCCCGGCATGTGCTGATGGTGACGTGCCGACCTTGTCGACATATATATATTTATTTTTTTAAAAAATAAAAACAAAAAATAAAAAATTAATTTAAAATTTCAAATACAAGATTTTTTGACACGTGCCGTGCCGGTTCGTGCAGTGCACGTGCCACCCGGCATAGGCTGTGCCGACCGGCACCGAAACCATGGAATTTCTAGGCAGGTATGGTACTCTTCTTCATCAAGCACCGAGAGTAAATGAGGAAAATTAATCAGTCCCATTCTTAAGTTTCTAACACCACATCTTTCTTGGATCAGTTATATAAAAATGAAACCAATTACTCTACATTAGTAAATAGATATAATCGTCAGCTTAAAGAATGACATCTTCACGAGGTTTGATCGGCAAAAAATCAAATGCACAATGTACACCTTAAAAACTTTGATCAAAGCCAATCAATTATAGGAATATACAAACTTCAGCTATAAAAGTCCCAACTTTCGTGAATCGTGATAACATGGTAAAACGCACCCATGAAATTAGCTTGTGAATTTGCCTAATAAATGAAATACAATTAATTTCATCCTAACATTATGTGTTGTCTTCCAATAAATATCATAGGGAACTATCTTAAGGTAAAGCAATTATATGTGGGAATATATTTCGGAAGGCAAAATTAAGCTAGTAGTCCACAAACATTCAAAAACTGTGCTCCCTTGTCCGTATCCTAAACTTTTAATTATAGGCCCGAATACCCTTTGCAAGCCTCCTTTGGATTCGGCCGTTACTTTAATAGGTGTTCCTTATGTGGCACCCTTTGAAATTCTGCAACATCAGTAAAACTAGCAGGCAATATCAACGGAAGCATATGAAAGAGCATCAGAGCCTAATTTTTAAAAGTCTAGGGACATCAAATGCACAAAGTTGAGGTGCATGGGGGCACATCTAGTTGAAGACGATGAACTGATATCATTCTTTTGACGTTTCAAAAGTTCTGTCTATGCCCTTACACTCATTACCTCTAATCATGAACAAAAAGCTACTTTGGCAAATCTACCAATAAAAGGACATAATAGTATCGGACATGCGATTCGCCACGAATTTGTGCACGAAACTCACTTTGCACCCACGCCAAGACGGTGTATCGCACCAAGTCCCTGCATTCACCTCAGGATCGGTGGCCGTGCACAAGCTCGTATACAATACCAGTGCTCTAATATTGTATACGTAAGGACAATGGTTTGTGCCTCTTCCAAGGGTCACACATCCTCCATCCCATAACATCCATCCCAGGGGAGTGAATCTCACCATTCCCACCGTTAGATTCTCTAATATATTCTTCAAAAGAAAATTGGAGAAAAACCTGAAGATTGTTGGCCTTAATGTAGTCCCAAATCTGCTTGAGAGCCTGAGTTCTGGGAATCTCGGGGACGCCCAACAGCGCTTGGAGCTCCGGCGAGATCGGCTTCGGCTTCGTGATCCCCCGCGGCTCCCGCTTCTTCTCCACTGGCGCCGCCGAGTTGGCCTTCGCGCAGGGAACGAAGCTTCTATTAACAGAGAGGCACACAACGGCGTCGCGCGGCGCAGGAGGAGGTCTGCCGAGCGAGCGGGCGGCGAGGGCGAGCGAGCAGAAGCCGATGGAAGAGGCGGAAGCCATTGATGGTAGAGAGTGGAGAGGATAAAAATGAGAGATTACGAGCTGAGAAATCCCGAGACCGAAGTATGTCCGAACAGCGCCCTATCTATGGCCTAGTATTGTGGCATATAACCTCACAAAGTATGCATGTAGATTTAAATTTTAGGTGGTTATAAAATATAAAATAGATGATTTGAACAAATTTTTAGTTAAATATGGTGACTAAACAGATTGCTAATATTTTACGTCTAATTCAAAATTTTATTCTACCGAAGTTTTTCTTTCTGGCAGCGGCTTCGGTCCAATATAGATTGATGAATTATTATTAAAAAATATTTTCATCAACAATATCGAAGATTGATGTGTCAAAAATATTTTACCTCTTTTTTTTTTTCCAATATAAAGTGTACGAACAGATATGGTGTGGATTAATCGGGACAGTTCGTATTAGTAGACGGTTAGGATTTGATCTCTCTGCTTCAGAGTTGATCATGGAAGCAGGCCAACAAAAGCTGAGAGTATACAAATATAGGCCCAATTGCATTTAGGCATTCGTTCGAATGTATAGACGATGTTTAAGTTATAAACGGTTTTTGTCGGCTCGGGTTAGTATCTAATTCGGGTCGTGCTCGTCTATAAATATTTGGTTTGGGTCTGTTTTTCTTAGTTCATGCTCGGGTCTACAAAAACTTAATTCTCACGTCGTAGTTCTTGTTTAGTTCTTGTGATACTATTAAACGATGATTCTTATATTCCTTTTGAGTATATGATTATTTAGTTATTGATTTTCATACCCATATTTTATATAGCACTAAATGGAAGTCTAAATTAGGTAGTGAACGTAGATGTATTTATGAGCAATATATATAATTCAGATTTTATTAGGGCTATATATATATATATATGATTCAGATTTTATTAGGACTATCAAGAATGCACGATAAATGACATTTTTTTTTTTCTATTATACCGGTTGTAAACGCGTCCTTTTGTAAGAGTTGAAACGCTATTATGATAGTATGATGGTTTGACACATTTTTAACCTAGACAATTTATAAAATAGTATTCCTATAATATGTATAGAGCATGTGTGTGTGTGTGTGTGTATATATATATATATATATATATATATATATATATATATATATATATATATTTGTGAATGAATGCTATTATACTTGAATTTACTTTAGTGCCCTGAATAAGTAAAATGACCCAATGAGATGCCAAATTTTGCCGGAAGTAGACATCGAATCCCATTAACGCTAGCTTAAATCTGTGCCTGCAATTGATACTAGAAGCCTATTTATGAGATGCTACTGAGTTATGGAACTCTAACTAAATGCTGGCCAATTAAAGATAATTTATTAACTTCGATTTTAAGTTAAGTACAAGCACTATGAATATTATAATATTAATCCTTAGATTTAATTGACGATTAGCCGAAAGCAGCATCATTAGTTTCTAAACAAGCATAATTTGTTAGTGGTTAAGTGGGGTTAAGTTTCAAAGCCCCTTGGTAAATTTGAATAGGTCAACATTTGTTCTTGGAAAGAGGAATGCCAAATAATTGAAGAATAAGACTAAAACTCATCTGTTGGTTCTATACTATTACAAAGTGGGCAATCATATTTTACTCACTTTTAAAAGGGCCAGAGTGCCAAATTATATATATATATATATATATATATATATGCTCTTTCGTTCAAGTTTCTACATCGCCTTTGTCTGTGCTTATGTGGCACCAAATTTAATGATTTCATCATATTTTAGTCTCGAATATTTAATATTTTAAATTTTCAATATATTATAATCAACCTCTATTTTCTAAACTTCTTTCAATTCAGTCTCGAAAAAAAAGATTGGTTCAAATCACTTCATGGTTGAAATTTTAACCATTGAGATCCCTAGACAGTAAGCATAATGCTGCTAACAGTTTATTACATTGCAGGACATAAACTTTTTACGACGAGCGTTAGTAGTGTGCTATAGTTTTGCGATATAAAATATGATAGTGTTGTGAATTAAAAGTTAGTTTGAAGTGATCTATTTAATCTGTGGAATACTAACATATAGTATCATTAGTTGAAGGATTTATTTAAAAGAAAGAGATAACAGAGAGGCTGATTGAACAAACCCCACATTTACTTGCTATTTCCTCTTCAACTCCCACCATACTCAGTATAATTGTTAATTAGCTAACAATATGTTCATCCAGTCAACTATTATTTGGTCATAGATTGGTAGGACAATTTAGCCATAATCAAAAGTCTACTGTTTCACTTAACTAATTTTCTAGTTAATTATGTTGTGGATATTTTCCAGGACTAAATAAAGTTCAACCATTATTTTACTATATTTTAGCTATATTTAAATAGTATCTTATTGATTAAGATGCCTATTTAACCCTAATTTATCAAGTATTACGTATCGGTACTAAGATAGTCATTTAAAGGATTAAATGTGCATTTAACTCAAATATCCAATCAACTTTTAGGGTTTGGCAACTCAATCAATTGCTCCTAAGAGCTTGTATGGTATATAGTATGGAGAATGAAAATACATGAACATTCATGGATGGGATGTTGTTGTATTGAATTATACACATCGTTACATATAAGAAAATACTATGAGTTTCAATGGAGAATTACGATGGGCTTGCCATTTAGTTTTACTCTCACTCTTTATTATCTCATGTACTAAGCACACTAATAAGCCCATATCATTGGTTTGTCAATTTGATGTTTTATGTTTCTAACAATTTCTTCTTTATAAGGTGCAACATTTAAGATTTTTTTTTTTTTTTTTTTTTTTTATATATATTATTGTATCGCAAAATTACTGTTTTCTGGGCGTATAACTGAATTATACCACAATTATATATATCTCAACAGCAATTCTAGTGATTTATATGTCGGAATTCCTTAAGTGGATGTGCAAGGGTTCACGTAAATTTCTCTTCATAGCAAGTTTTCCCTGTTATATATATATATATATATATATATATATACATACATATATATAGAAGTAACACGATGCCATAACCATTGCAGTTGCTATGCATGCAGAATAGAAAATCCCATCAATCCATGCTGAAGGCTCATGTAAGTCTTTATCATTCTATTCTACAAGGACGTTTCTTGGAATACCTTATTTCGGTGCCAAAGAAAGATCACGTACCTTGCTTACTCCCGTTCACCGGCACTATTCCGACGATCTCTCCAGAGATCAGCCTTCTATTCACTCTCCAGGTTCCCTTTAGAACACTTGTGGCTTTCCACTAACCTTTACATGTATATATATATGGGTGGGTATGTAACTAACCCAAATGGATACTTGCCTCATCGGGTTCACATGCCAACACATGCTTTGAGAGAACGATACTCATTAAAACAAAAATGAACTTCAACAACTCCAAAATTGAAGATCCAACATCAATCACTGATATCACCAGCAACCACCGTCAAAAATTGGATATAGAAGGTTGGCCACTAATGACATCTTTTTTCTTTCACCTCATCTCCATGGCTTATTCTATATGCTTAATAGACAGTTTTCTGCAACACATTGCCCTTCTCTGATTAAGTAGACGTATGCATTTTACTCAACAACAATATGCACATATACATATATTAAAAAAATTCTGGAGAGGTTACTGTATATCGCCTACTTAACCCTACCATCATCCGTTGCACCCATTGCAAATATGAAAATCGTATTCATCTCCACCGTACACATAACATAAATATATATATATATATATATATATATATTAGCTCGACCTGAGAATAGCTTTAGTAAGCTAACATCTCAGCCGTTGATCTTTTTAATCTAACGGTTGAGATTTAACTTTAATACTTAACGGTATGAATTGTTATTTCGTTAAGTGTAAAATTAAATATTAGCTATTAGATCAAGGAGATCAACGGCTGAGATGTTAGCTTACTACAAATTATCAGGTCGAACTAAAAATAACATATATATAATATATATATATATATATAATTATATATATATATATATATATATATATATATATATATATATATAACGCCAGCATGTCCAAATTTGAACTTCTTCAGATGCATGTATATGTAAGGATTCTTTTTGTTGCATGAAAGTTAGCATGGCTTGCAGCTTTTACATCGTGGACACGTCAGGCATTGAGTCAGACCCACCTCGTCCGCTTGCAGCTACAAAAAGATCCGAATAAACAAGGCAAGCTTGAGCAGAACTAAGGGACCCCTCATACCTTCCCCTCCATGGAGCCCGTGATGGATTATGACTAACCTGGTGGGACTGGTCACGAGTGGCAGGATGTTCCAGACGGAGTCTAGCGCACCTCTTCCAAATCGGTGCATGAGTTGGGTCATTCGTCCTTCTACCGTGGCTTGATCCGACATGTCGTTGCTTATTTTTGTCTAGTTCGAGCTGGCTATCAGGTAATGGAACATGTTGTAGTAAACAAAAAAAAAAGGACTCTAATCTTCTTGTCTTTGTTGGTACTCATGGTTTTATTTTACCCTCGATCTATTATTACACTGATCTCCACCAAACACTCTTCGTCGTTACATACCTCCATACATGCAATCTCAAGCTCACTTGTCGCTTACAACATGGTAAAGTGACCACAGATAGGTTGGTGTAAACTTCCTACCAAAGTCTATGTATGTAATGAAAATAATTCTTGCAATAATGCAAAAAATCATTATATTCAGCAGAAATTTCAGAAGAAATTTTCGGGACAGCGCCATTAGTACTATCTACTCCATTTTGATGATTTTGTTCATCTAAATCCTCCTTAAATTATCTCCTTTATACTCCTAACTAATGACACTTATTTGTTGAAACCGAAAACAGCAAATTCTAAGTTAATGGAAAATGGATGAGATACTATCTTCTAAAATTTTGTTATTACCATCGTATAAAATAAAGCAACTGAACATTTGTTTTCATAATAATCTAACCAAAATATTTCTCTAAAAGTTTAAGAAATAGCGATCACATATTTGGTTTTTTTTTTTTTTTCCAAAATTTACATGAGAAGTTCAATTCATAGTATGCAAAAGACTAGCTTTATCTGGAGTAAAACTCAGGTTCCCGCCGTTACCTTTAATTTATCACCAACGCCGTCAGCGTAGATGGCGTTCATCTGCTTCGCTATCATCCTCAGCGCATAGTACAGTGTCTTCTCTCTCCGTCGGTTGCCATCACTTTCTCCGTTGCTCCGCCAAACCCTAACAAACGACAAGCAGTCGACCAAGCTCTCATTGGCCATTCCCATGGCGTCGTACGCCTGCGCTCGCCGCCAAAGGCTTTTCGCATGCGAGTTCACCGGCGCCGCCAAGCACAGGGCCCTCGTCGCGTCGCTTGCGGCAAGACACGGCCGCCGGAGCAACAACCAGCACTGAGCTCGGTTGCTGTACAGCACCATTCTCTGTTTTCTTCGCTCCATTGAAGATATTCCAGTGAACAACTGCAGTGCTTCACCGTACTTCTCCGCCGCCGATGTAATATCTCCGGCGATGTAACTATGTTTACCTTCCTTCTTCTTTTTCTCCACCGCCGCTTCAATATCTCCGGCGAGGAAACTTGCTCGCCCACGAATACTGTTGACGTCTGGTAATAGAGCTTTAGCAATGACGTCGCCAAGGTTTTTCCTCGGCCCCAGATTTCGAAGCTCGATTAGGTCTGTTAAACAAGGAGCTGCTACTTCGATCACAGTATTTCTGACATTCTCATCATTTAAAAGCAATAACAAGCAGTCAATGCCCATATATTGCCACGTGTTAGAGGAGGAGGAGAGACTGCATAGGCTATGAATTACCTCAGGCCGTCGGATGATCACTGTCCGGCAGCTTTTACTACGGCAGAGTATTCGCATGAGCGTCGGCGCAGCCGGGCATGAATTTCCTCCGCCGTCGCATGAAAGAATACTTTGCCAGAACATGTTTCCAAGTTTGGCTAAGAAATCTTTACTATTACATATTATAGGGCGGTAGTGTTCTTCTCTGGCAGCGAAGCAGCTGAGGAGATAGAACGACCAGCGGCGTAACTGACCGGCCCACTCCTCCGCCCGCCAAGCTGCTACCTCCGCGCCACCTGTCCCCCTCGTCAGCAGATCAATCTGATACTCCTCTATCTCCGGCGGCGTCGCTGCAGTGGCGGTGCGCATGGCAAGTTGCACCACCACTCCGCTGCCAAACGTCGCGACGTCGGAAAATGTAGAAGTGTAGCTCGCGATGTGGCCCAGCGCGCGTACAGCCACCCGCTGCTCGATCCAGCTGAGACGCCCACGGAGGAGCTCGACTAGCGGTGGAATGGCGCCGGAGGTGACCGCCGCTGCCGCAAGGGAGTGCGATCGGAAGGTGTAGGAGCCGAGAATATGTGCGGCGTAGTAAGGTATGTAGATGTTCTGGTGACGGCGGAGCCATCTGGCGTCGGATAGAGATCGCCGGAGAAGACGTACGGCGCAACGAAGAGCGTCGGCAGAAGGGAGAGATTGGTCATCGGGGTTAGACATGGCGGCGCTCCAGAGCGCGCACATGACAAGCACGAGATCTGGGTCGTCTCTCGTGGGCATGTCGTTAAAGAAGCGGGATAGCTCCACCCGCCGCTGCGAGGTTTTTGGAGAATTTATCAAGCAGAAGAAGCAGCCGCCATAACTGCTGCTTTCGTGAGCTTCCTTGTCCTCCATAGCTTTTTGCAGGTAATAACAAATAGTACTGATCGAGAGAGAAGAAACCAGCACTAAATATGAGTTCGCTAGCTGATCTTAGTAGAATTCATACTCCCCGCGGCGTCTGCATCTGCATCTGCATCCGCATACGAAATCTCATGTAGATTAGAGGTGAGCGTGGCTAGCCTCTTGGGGCTCGCAGGGCACAACAAAATTACTCAGATTTAGGGTTTCGTTGTTGATGGTAAAAGAGAGTGAACATTGGGACTTGTATGGCGTTTAAGGTTTGAAACTGTTGAGTTAAAAGCTAGCACAGGATGTTTTGTCCTTTTCTTTCAAAACTGTAAGTTGTTATTTTCTCAAAAAAAATTATAAATTACTCTAAAATACAAACATATAAATATTTTTTGGAATACGAGTATAAAATTAGGAGCTGATTTATTAGTTTTTCTAAAAAAAAGTAAATAATAATAGGAGTATAGAGAGGCAGAGGTAAGGGTGATTTTGCACTCCTAAGATAAAGAATAAATTTTACGTTTTTTATATGAATTAGTACGGGTCCAAAAAAAAATTCGCTCGATTTCTATAAGTGATAGATTATCTTGTATAATTTTTTATGATTTTCAAGTATACACTACTATCAAGAATCATATAACTTTCCGCTTGTTAATAAAAAGTACGAGTACCTTAACGAAAATTATCTTCATCACAGATCGATGCCTCTGATATTTTTAAAAATTAAAAGAGACCCAAATATTTGGGTGGAAGGTAAGAAAAGTTCCTTCCAAACATTATTGAAATAAAAGACTAGCACATCAGGAAGCATGGATATGAATAATAGGGCACGACACAATATAGATACGAAATACGATAATTTTTAAAAAAGTAGGACAATGGTATAGATCGGACACTATAATAAAAGTGCAAAAGAGAATATTCTAAGAAACTTTAACAAAGCGTAGATCAAGGAAAAAAAAAATCCTAAAAGCTTTGAAACACTTGATTATTGCCGACCTTTCGTAAAACATTAATTCTCAAATACTTCTTAATTTCTACTACTTTTTCTCTCCACAACCTGTTGCACTTATATAGTGAAAATCATGGTGAGACACTTCCTTTCGAGGCGCAGCCGTTATATTGGGCACTGTTGTATCCACAACATTAGTTTTCACTGCTTCTTAAATTAGAGCCTCAATAGATCCCTTCTTATCAATTGGAAAAATAGTTGAAAAGTAAATATTATGATATTCTTTCAAACCTGTCGAGTCCTCAGACTTATCAGTAACCCATATTACTAGTAACCGATCCACAACTGATATTACTGGTCTGGTTCTTCAGTAGCCTGAAGAATCTCTGAGGCCACACGCTTGATCCACCTCCCTCTATTAAATCCGTTTGGGCGCGGTGGCTAACCCGCTAGCGACTTATCTACCCCCCACCTCCAACCCGGGTTCGAACCGGGACCCCCCTCCTCGCAGGAAGAGGTTGATGCCCATCGCGCTGAGCGCGCGTGGCATCCTCTTTCTTCATATAAGGCTGAACCACCCATCGCACAACCCTATGTTTCATGCCTTCTTATCCATCAGTATTAAGGCTAGGTTTTAATATAGCATTCATCTTCACAATGGCCCGTCTTAGAGCAGTATTTTAAATGCTTGGGAAGATTCTCCCAGAGTCATTTTTGAAGGACCAATTTTTATCACTCCTTATCCAAATCCGATGATTCAAATAATTAATTAGTAGCATTGCTCTAAAGCAATACCCTCGTGACCCATAGTTGGCTAAAGTTTACATTTGCTTCATCTGGCTTAAGTGGGGTTTGAAATGTATATAGATGCATTACATACAACGTAGATTTTTCAACATATCTAATATTTATTAGCAAAAAATTCAAAAAAAAAAAAAGAGAAAAGAAAGGAAAAAGAAAATAGAAGCCACATATCCTCATGGTATAGAAAATATATGGTATCAAACACACCAATCAGTAGAACTTTCTAATATTGTCCTTGCTTAGCTATTTCCTACATCATCATAATATATTGTATTTCAGCAGAAAATTGAATGGATTTGCTAAATCCATCCCAGTACGTATTTTTTTTTAAAAAAATGGGAGGTTTATCTGCTTTATATCCCTCGTACAATAAAATTTGGGATTGGACCTGCATACAAAGTTGAGCTTTCTTAGTTTGTGAAACTTGCTTTGGTGCTATACGAGCCATTATATCATAAAGTATATATATATATATATATATATATATATATATATATATGTACGCGCTTGTATGGGATTATTTCTAATGACTCGAGTCTGAAATAAGAAATCGGAGTCTCATCTGGGTGCAAGTAGCTAGCCTAAACTAAATGTTATCGACGAGTCCATCTTGAATTCGATCCAGCCATGATAGTACAGTTTATCACTTCGATCAATTTACCAGTCGGCCGTCATAGAAATCTAGTGCTTACTTTACTAACAGATCATGGAGCCTGAATAGGAGGTTATCTTAGAACATATTTTGCGTAAAGTTAATCGGGTCGCAGATGCTCTAGCTCATCGTGCTTTTTTGTTACCTTGTTCATTTTCTTGATTCACCTCTCCAGAAGGCTTATAGCATGTTATGTTCCGATGCTTTGGACATCAGTTCCGTTCCTTTAATAAAGAACTAAGGACCTAGTCCCCTTTCTTTGACTAAAAAAAAAAAAAAAAGAAAACTAGTGCTCTCATTTCATTTGTGAAGAAATTGTTAACATAAGTGAGTCTTGTTCTTCAATTTCTTACTGAATGAACCGTTATGATGGTTAAAATTAGACTTCTACATTTGAGCAATGTTATCACGAAACCATGTGGCTAGGACATCCAATCATATCCAGAGGTCATGCATTCGAAAAAATAATTTCTATGAAGTCTTTAGAAAATTTTGTAGAGAGTAACTAACTCTATACTTCTTTTGCTAATTTTTGAGAATATAATGAATATAAGTTTGATATATTTTAATATGTTGCATAACTTTACTTTTAAAACTATAAAATAGGTTTGATACAGCCGAGCGCTATTGGCTTGCTTGTATGGGAGGCGCTCAGGAATCTTTACCACCCAGATTCGAGTCTGTGTGTGATTAAATCACTCGCAGAATTTTAAAAAAAAAATCCTCTGTACCTCGTGGTAGGAGCCTCCGTTCATACAAGGCATGTATTTAGATCCTATAGCGTCAGTTAGGCCTGGACATGAAATTTTTCTACGAGTTTGAGGTCCCTACAGGAGCGTGCGCTTGCATTACGAGTTATACCACGATAATCTAAAAAAACAAAGATTTGATGCACTGCTTAAGCTGCAGTTAAAGAAGTATCCACTATTTTGAAGAAATTGTTAACATAAGTGAGTCTTGTTCTTCAATTTCTTACTGAATGAACCGTTATGATGGTTAAAATCAGATTTCTACACTTGAAGCAATGTTATCATGAAACCATGTGGATAGGACATCCAATCATATCCAGAGGTCATGCATTCGAAAAAATAATTTCTATGAAGTCTTTAGAAAATTTTGTAGAGAGTAACTAACTCTATACTTCTTTTGCTAATTTTTGAGAATATAATGAATATAAGTTTGATATATTTTAATATGTTGCATAACTTTACTTTTAAAACTATAAAAAAGGTTTGCTGCAGCCTAGCGCGGTTAGCTCGACTGGACGGAAGGCGCCTCAAGAAGCGTCACCATTCAGATTCGAGTTCGCATTAATGAAATCCCTCGCATGATTTTCTTAAAAAAATTTTTTTGTATCTCATGACAAGAGCCTACCGTTCATAGAAAGTCTGTACTCAGATCTCAAAATGTCGGCCGAAGCTGAGCGTGAGGTTTTTCTGCATGTTTTAGATCCCTACGTGGGCGTGCGCTTGTATTACGGGTTGCACCATGAAAATCTCAAAAAATAGGTTTGATGCACTGCTTAAGTTGCAGTTAAATAAATATCCACTATTTTGAAATATAAATAGGTGGTGCTTTACATATAATTTTTAAAAAAAATTAGATTATAAAGTTATACAATATATTAAACTACACCATATGATAGTTTAATTTTTTTTTCACGAAAAAAATTCTATAATTGTGGATCTCCACAAGAATCATCTCTGGAAATTATTTCATTTGCATTAATCATCTCCACGGAATATAGCTGGGATAAATATTTCACACTTTGCGGGTAGTGCTTATAGAATTCGAACCTGAGACCTCTACTTCATGAGGTGGAAGTTCAACCATCTGTCCTAAACGCCTTGGACACTAATTCATTTATAAAATGATTAAATTTGAAAAGATAATTCAGTTATTTTCAATGACATTATATATATATATATATATATATATATATATATATATATATATATATATATATATATATATATATATATATATAGTGGTGTTATAAAACATTCTAATTCTCGGAAAAAAAAAACTACAAAAGACCCAAAAAAAAAAAATGAAATACATATGAAAAACAAAGTGATCACAAATCCGTAAGAACAAAAAGTGAAATCAGCTGTGATTACAAATTAAAGGTATGGAGTTATGCACATGCTAACTTTATCGGTGGTAGATCGATGCATCATATGAAGAAACTTTATGATAAAGTTCATGTGTTAGTCTAAAGTTGCGGCCGTAAACATGTTGCCAATATGTCCTATAAGTCCACATTAAAAGCATAGTCTTATACTTATGCTCCAATTAAGGCCGGTAAGACCATCATATGCTTTGTTATCTAGTAGTTTTATCTCGGTCTTAACGCTGAGTTTTATTTTTATTTTATATCTCGATCGAAAACGGGACGTCCTCCATATCAGATATTGTGAGATTCGAACTTTGATCTATCATTCATGACGAACATGCCATTTTCTTTTGAGTATGTAGCCGCGCTAACCAATTAGACCAACGTGATTGGTCTCTAATATATTAGTTAATCTATGATTATTGCAGTTAAAAAAAAGGGGTGGTCCTTCAATCCCTTGATCAACTTTTGAGTTTAATTTAGTTTAGAGCTCAGCAATCAGCATAACCAACATGCAATTTTTATTTTTATTTTTTAATTTTTCTTTAGGAAAAGTGGCTTTGGGTTGTAATAAGATGGAAAAGCAGCACAAAGGGCTTAGAAAAAAAAATGTCATGCTTTGGAATAAAAATATTAGACTAGTTTGTTTAAGTTGACCTTTTTTCTCGCACAAAGTTGTAATACGCATGCGATAGAAAAGTATAAATGCACGAACTATAACAATACGTCATTTGTAATTGTATTGATGACCCGCCGGTCATATACTTTTAATATTTCGGTCTTAGTGTTCTAGCTTTTTATGTGCTAATTTATGATAATATTTTGGCATTAGATGGCGAGGTGAAACCTCACAACACGCCAAATTACACCACCTGAGCGCGAAGCAATTTTCTAACGAGAGTCATCAGTCTGCATTGGACCAAATCCTGATCAGGTAATAAAATTCTAGTCTTACGGCTGTCTGCGGACCAGACAGTAGAGCATCCTTTGGGCTATATCTTCGCACGCGTGTCTGAAAACTTAGTGCGAGCACTTATCCCCCACAAAGAGGGCAACTCGATTGGAGCGTATGTTTTCCGAGGCGCAGCTTCCTATCCACCGAGCCAAGTGCAGGTGGCTGCCATTTTTAAATTTCAACAAGAAAATAGTGAAATATAGTCTCTCACGTAAAGTGAAAAATTATTTGTATTATTTATTATTTTAGTTTATTTATAGAAATGGTAGCCCAAGCAGATTTATCGATTTTGAGATATAAAAATAAAATATCGTTGTGATTATTTTTGTACTGTTTTATCATCGAGGATAACAGTATTTTTGACGTAAGTTGAAAGTTGTGATTTAAAAGGGATGAATTGGCCTTCGGTGTGACATAACACTCCAATATAATCATTGAAATGATGACCACCCTCACACATATGGCTTATGCGGTATAATTTCGAATAATAAATTAAATAGATGCTTCCCTCTTAGTTTTGCCACTTTTTCAACGGTGGGATTTGGTATTGGAATATGCGTTACGAGATGAAGGGGGAAGATTTGGGGGTAAAGGGGGATGGAAGACAGGAGGCAGGTAAACTTCTTTCAATACGGATACTATTTAAATAATTAAAGTACGAAGTAATATTTAATAATTAAAGAAAGGTTCCATAAACTGGCCCTTCTACCTGAAATTGGGTCAGGTCCAAATGAACCTCATGTGCACTTTCTCATACAGTTACACACTTGCACTTAAGATCATTTTGAATCCTGAATAATATTTATCACTCGAATAGTAGTTATTACTCGAATAATATTTATCACCACTTATCTATATTTAATTAGATGATAAGTGTTACTAAATTAGGTAATCTTTACCTTCATCCATGGATAAATTTATACCCATTTTTTGAGGTGAATAAAACTTTATCTATTTAATCATAACCCACTATTTTTCTATCTCTTTTATTTAACTTATTCTTAGTTATTTAATTAAATATTAATTTAACTATTTAATTAATTAATATATTTTATTTATAAATTTATTAAATTTAATGTATTTTGTAATCATACATAGCTAAATAAACTATTAATTTTTCTATAAAAATTCGTTATCTACAACTAAATAATATTAAAAAGATATTTATTTTGAATAAAAACCAATAATTTGTTAAAGTAATTATATAACAAAAATTAAAGTAAATTTTTTACTAAATAAATAATATGTAAATTATGTATTACTTTTTACATAATAGTATTTAATTTTAATAAACTTATTAAATATGTATTTATTTAAAGAATATTTTTTAATATTTTATTTGTCTATTTTGTTAACTAAATAACATTAAATATTTCTTTTTAATAAAAATCAATAATTTAGTTAATTGATTACATAATAAATAATTAAACAAATTCTTATTAAATAATTATTTAATAGATAAGTACTTACTTATTTTACTAATATTTACTAAGCATCTATTAGATTTAAATTAAATATAATCTATTATGTTATATAATTTATTTTTCTAATTTATTAACTAAATAATAATATTATTAAATATTTAATTACCTAAAAGTGAATTATTTATTAAATTATCTTTAAATAATTAAGCAAATTCTTTATTGATAAAATAAGTAAACCATTTATTACTTTTTAGTAAAATTTTATTTATTTATTATTTTATTAAAAATAACTTATTTTAGAAACATATAAATAATTTACTCATTTTGTATATAAAAAATCAATAAAATTTTATTTGTTTAATAAATAAATAAATAAATTAGTTATTTTAAAATAAATTATATATTATAAATACTTTTTTATTTATACATAACAATTATGAGTATTATTGACATTATTTCCAAATATGGTATCTGTTACTCATGTGACAAGTACCAGTAATCCAAACATCGGTAACTGTTACCAGTCTATTATCTTAATAATATGTTTATTAGTGTAACTCTTACCCTTATCAGCAATCCAAACATGACATAAAGGTGGCAATGAGTCGAGTCAACTCGAGTAGTACTTTTCTCAGCTTGGCTCATTTTAAAAAAAATAAATATTGAGTTCGAGTTTGAGTCGAGTTTGGTCGAGCTTAATAATAGAAATTTGTGAACATACACTGCTATTTTTTTTACTCTTATGCAACTTTTATTATGCTTGTTCATTCGAATATTTAAATTAAATTATTTTTATAATTTTTATTATTATGTATCTTTTAGTCATCTATTTAAATGCTAAAAATTAATAAAATTAAGAATAAAATATTCTTAAGAAAATCTTATCGAGTCTATTTTTGGAGCTCATGAGCTTTTTAGTCGAACGTGAATATCACTCTACTCGTTTAGACCGAGTTCAAATCGAGATTTTAGCGAGTCTAGCTCGAACTGTTCATGAGCTGCTCGATTCGTTTACACTTCTTCTTACACTCATTGGAGAATTAGCAAGGAGGGTGGTTCCTTAATTTTTCAAGAGTTGAGCCCATAAGCAACATAAAATAGAGCAGTCATGTGAGCCCAATAGAGGCTGGTGATGGCACCCATCCTTTCCATGCTACTTTTATCCTTTATGATGTATGACAAAGTCCAATGTGGTCACAAAGGTGGTAGGATTATAAGATGCAAAGATTGCTTTTATTTGGTTCCATCTTACTTTTTTAGGTTAGGTATGAGCACAGATAATTAACTGACCTTCGTGCGTCTATTTGTCGTTTCATTTCTTTTTCTTTTTCTTTTTCTTTTTTCTTTTTTCTTTTTCTTTTCTTCTTTTTTTATATATATATTTTTTTTTTTATTATTATTTTTTTTTGCACAGTAGCATACGAAGTCACTTGAAGGTCCACAATACACTTTTTTTAGTTGGATGATAAGTTTAAAAATTGTAGTTAACGCTTCCCATCTTCACATTTGGTGGGTCCTATAAAAGGAGTAAAGATATCAGCAGACTTTAAGGCGTATTATCGTGCCACTGTTCTTAAGGCTTTATTCTTTCTCATCAGATAATATAAAAGGGGTTGATCGATAGCCTCTAAAATATAATCAAGTCCATTTGACGGCGCCTTGCACTCACGACACAAAACACTAAATCCACCAGCATTTCTCAGAATAGTCTAACTCCAACAGTGCCTTCTGCAGTAGACACAACTAGAGATGATTCTTTTACCATTTTAGACGGTAGGAAAAATGGATGTTGTTGTTCTATATTTATGTAACTACTGCTTGTATAAACGGAATTAAAGAAAAAGTACTTCTTCAAAAGTTAAATCTTTTCAAACTTTCTGCAGTTGTAACTTCTTATAATCGTATGCAGTTAAAATGTAGTAATCCATCAGTTTTGAAATCAAATGGATCATTCTACAATCTTCTAGAAATAAACCGTAAATTATAACTTTTAATTAGTCGCGTCGCGGCTCGCATAGCCAAGTGTCATCATTTGATCATAAAATATTTAAGACCTGCATAGTTGGGCTACGTTGCTGTGACCAACTAGCCCATTTCACCCAAATAAAATATGTCTCGTTATTTAGTAAGTATGGGAATAAATAAGGTAACTCTTATAAGGACTTTCATTCCATATTATTTTTAACTCATATAGAATTGGTCTATAATATTTTGAAAATTAAATTTCGAACATCACGTTTGACGCGCCGTTACGCCTCGACGTGCAAAATTGCAGGTTTGACCTACATTTTTGTGTGAATTAAATTTATTCACATGTATGGGAGCATGGAGGTCTTTTATTCCGTTGTCTGCGAAGGTGGTAACTCGTTACATACGCCGAGGGTAGCAAGCAATCGTCTAGGCGGAGCTGAGATCAGGCTATCGAAACTTAAAAAACCAACAAAAAATCATAGGTTAAGGATGGATTAGAAACTTAAACATGGTCAGCTGGCATCCTTTGGTTCACTAAGATTAACAAGATTTCGCCTTGATATCTTAAAAAGTAAATGTTACATATCTAATGAATAAATACTTTGCATTTCATGTCCAATAATTTAAAAAATATAAACTTTTAAGACAACACTAAAGAAATCTCTAAAGTTGGATGGGAGTGTTTCCCACCACATATTTTACTATATTATGAAAGGAACTATTGAAGATGTGCGGTTAAAGAGTCCCCTTAAGTTAGAGATTTTCTTAGATATACGTCTAAAGGTGTGTAACATTGCCGGAATATTACCATCTATAACATTTTTAACTAGAATGAAAATCATTCCATTTTTAAGTAAGAACGTAGGCCTATGATCACTCGTTCACCATTTATAAATTTAAATATTCCGTGTTAAGTTTGTAACATTATTACTACATTAAACTGCAAGTTGTATTACTTTTATGAAATTTTAAAAAAAAAAGTACAAAGAGTGGGACTGATAAATTGTAGAAAAATTTAAAAACATAATTTACAATTTTATAATAAACTTGTTTAACTAACTGATATTAGATGCTTTGTTTTATATTCATAGTATTGCGCAAAATTCAGTATTTATCATTCAATTATTATTAAGCTATGAAGCCACAGGTCCACTTAAATAAGCAAATAATGAAAAAATATTTTTTTTTTTAAAAAGTATCTATTAGAATGAAATATTTTTTTCTCTTACGTTGTCACATAGTTATAGGTGCAACAGATTTATAGGTGCGATTTTTAGTACCATTTGGCATTCAATGGTCGGTTAAAAATCTCCACTTTAAAAACTGCAAAAAAAATATATTTATACGAAAATACTACTGTTCCAAACTGAACCATATATAAAACTTCCAAATATATTTTTTTTTTACCTGAGAATTAGTAAATACGGATTCCAAATAAAAAAATATATATATTCAGATTAAACCGTCCAGACACTGTAGCACTAAAAAACCGTTCAAAATTATAAATAGATATATTCATGTAGAGCATCTACCATTGATTGGGAGTTATTCATAATCTCTTTATCATATGGTAGAAATTATCACTCGCGATCTTGATAGACATAATGGATTTTTTTATCTGGCTGAAAAATATGATACTCACTCGATGTTTGTACAATATTTCGGTAGACTAACAGTAAACTAACAGTAGAAAATAGGCATGGAATTCAGATACAACTACGGCCACAAGAACATGCATTCAGCCCCAAGTATTGGTTCATTCCTACTGATCAAACCGACTGGAAATCTCTCTTTTTGAGGTAGCAAGAAAAACTTCAACATGATACAGTTTTATAATCCACGTCTAAGACCATGATGAGGTAGCAAAACTCAAAATTTTCGTTGCCTCCCGATAAGCAGTTTAATACTAACTTATACTTACTGTGACGTTCAGAATTTTATATGGAAGATGAGTTTTATCACAAATTACAATAGACAGAACCAGTGGCGGATCCAGGAATTTACGACAGGGTAGTCAGAATACAATAAAACGAAACAGTCATTACTTACATCTGCATTTTAAAAAAAAATAAATAACTACAGATCAGTTTCTAGATTTTTCATACCCGTAGAAATTAGCCCATTAATTTTTTAGTTATTGTTTGAGCTTGTAAAAAAAAATTTCTCTTAGTATTCATGTTGGAGATATTTTGACCACTACATAATTTTTTTTTTGAGAAATTTTCAGTATGAAATTGTAAACTTTGATAAGATCAATAACTTTTATATTTAATATATTTTTTAAAATATTTCTAAGTAAATGTTTTAAGACTTTAAAAGCCTTAGTGAATTTAAAATTAATCAATTAACTCGCTAAATTTTGGAGTATCATAATGTCTACTTAGAAGCATCTTTTGAAATCAACATGAAAATCATAAATATAATCAAAATCGATAATTTCTAAAAATATTTTAAAGTGTGAAAGATAGCATGTACAACACAAGGCTAATTCGTAAAGTTTAAATAATAGAAGGGCTAATTTGCAAGTTCTCCCAAAAAAAGAAAAAAGAAAACCAAAACATGCTTCATTGTGGCTCGAACTTGTGACTTGTGCCATGCTTCATCACCCACCTGACCACTGGGACAAGTTCACGCAATGAAATCCCCTTAGGAGATTTTCTACATATTGCTATACATACATATATATATATATATATATATATATATATATATATATATATATATGCTATATTCAGTATCAAAAGCAGGGTAGTCAATTGACTACCCTGCTTCTATACTAGATCCGCCCCTGGACAGAACTCAAACTATGAGTGGTAGTTTATGAGAAAATCTGCCCTACCAGTTCAAGAACCATCTACTCTACCAATGGCGCTAACTATCAGAGGACGAACATGACAAATAGCAATTACCACTTAAATACACTGATATACGAAAAATTTGATCCCATATGCACAGGCGTACGGGATTCCCATACGCATGGGCATATGGAAAAAAAAAATTGTGATTATTTTTTTTTTTAAAATTTGACATAAAAGTTATAAATTTCGATAAAATCTACGACTTTTATATTAAAAGTTTTTCCAAAAAAAAATCCTTATAGATAGATATTTTGAAGTCCTAAAATTTAACGAATTTTAAAACTTTTAAAATCTGCTTCAAATCCATTAAATTTTAGGATCCAAAAATACTTATTTAAAAATATTTTTTAAAAATAGTTTCAACATAAAAGTTATAAATCTCATCAAAATGTATAAATTTCATATTAATTTTTTTTCAAAAAAACAATGACATTTTTTTTGCCACAAGCACGAGCCTATAGAATCTGCACACGGAGCCTTTTGACCGTACATGACAAGTAGCAGTTACTACATCGCTGGATAGCAGCTTATATTAGCAGTGAAATAGAAAGCAGATAGTCTATTATCAACCAACTGAAGGAGCAGAGTTCCAAAATATTAACCATTAAATCCACTGATACACAGAATCTGAGCAACTAGTTGAATCCGTTTATACAGAAACTGATAAACTCAAATCCTTGTGTATATGAATACCACGTGTCTCATACTTGTATTTGTCTATTAAAACGCATACAGCCTTTTTCGTTAACCAAGAATATGACACGTATTATTCATCAGGTAGTAAGATAGAATGGAGATTTGTACCTGAAACACACCGTATTTCACCAAATTGGTCCCCTTTTAAAATGACGTAGAGATTGATGTATTTCAAAAAGTTTCTTACAAAGCTCAATACGTCAAAAGTTAGTAAGCAACAAAATTAAACAAAATTATTTAGGATAAAGTAAAAGCAAAGGAGTATGAGAATATTTCAACAGAAAAAATATAGTTTAAACTTCAAAAAGGAGAAGAGAGAAAAAAGCAAAACGATGAAGAACAAGCTACAACGGAAGTTTAAAACTGAAAGTGAAAATAAATACACACACAGCAAATTAGTGAAGTCGTAACACTTTGTAGCATATTTCTCCAGACTTTTACATAAGAAAAGCGGTGAACATGTAAAAGATCTAAATAAGGCATGCGTAATGTTAACTACTTAGCACATCGAGGACCACTGTTTTTTTTTTCTTTAAAAAAAAAAATAAAAAAAAATAAATAAATAAAACAACCAACCAACCGTATGTTTGAAATGAGCTCGCTACTATTTGCAGTAATAAAAATACAGAGATGAAGAAGAGAATACCTTGGCCTGGAATATAACATTTTCAATACAATGAAGTATTTGGAAGTGCCGGGGTTTCATAGTAGTAGAGTAGGTCTCAGAGAGCAAAACTACCATAGATTCAACTCCCAATACGCCAGTAGGAATAAAATCTCTGCTGCCGAATGCATGTACGTATACCTCCTACGTACAACGAATGGTTTCGCTTGGGTATTGGTCCCAAGATGTCTCCTCCTAAGTTGAGCCGGGTAACGGAATGACGGCAAAAGTCTCACTTCGAATACTTCAAAATTTCATAACGAGCTCCTAAGATATCACCTTTTTTTATTTTTTTTTATCCTAAGATATCACTTGAAAAAGGGCAAATAGTACAGGAAGTAAGTAAGAGGAATACCTCCACTCCTCAGTTAAAACATTTAATATCAAGTTTTCAAACAAATTATTTCTAATACCTCCACTAGTCGCATTTTTCAAACTGACTTCTACACTATCAGTTCGAGAGATATGCTCAAAAAAGAACGGATGAAGTAGAGGAATACCTCCACTCATTTGATACCAATACATTTAGTCAACCTGAAGGCTCACATCATATACTTCATAGCAAGGTTTTAAATACCGTTTCGTGCCGAATTTCGATAAATTCTTAAATCGAGACTTACCGAGCCGTGCCGACCGTGCCGATCCGTACTACTTTTTATTTTTAAAATATTTGTAAATTATCAAAATATAGTATTTAAAAATAATTAGTAACTTTAAAAAATATATAGTTTTATAAATTTAAGAAAATATTATTGTGTAAATAATTGATGAATACTAAAATAACAATGTCTAAATCACGTATCAACAATATATATTATATAAAAAATACAAATATCTAAATTACAAACTCCGTCATTCTACAAATATTTTCAAAAAAACACCGGAGTATTTTTAATTTATACAATTAGAACTAAAATATGCTAAAATTGCAACTGTTCTTCTTGTCATATCTCTCATATTTTTCTAATTTCGCTAAAAAAATTAAAAAATATGTTATCGTTTCAATTTTAGTTAGATTAAATCAAGTAGAAAATAAAATCAAATCGAGCCAATTACAAATAGATAATAATTTTAAAAAAAAATTAAAAAAATTAAAATAAAAATAGATGAAATTAAGAAATTAAAAAAAAAGAAAGTCGCACGCAGGCGCAACCGCCCCTGCGTGCGACCCATTTTATCTAAACGGGTCGCAGTTTGCGACCCGTTTAGATAAAAAGAATACTGTTCATCTTCCCCACTGTATACTCTCAAACATTAAAAAAAAAGGGCCTTTCCAGTATTAGCCCCGCGTTTTTCAAATTTGCGCAAATCAGCCCCCGAAAACACATTTCCGGGGGCTGATTTGCTTTTTTTTTTGCAAATCAACCCCCCGAAAACGCGTTTCGGGGGGCTGATTTGCGTACCCCCGAAATAGGGGGCTGATACGCAATTATCCCAAAAAAATAAAAAAGGCCGGCACGGCCGAAAAGAGGGCCATGCCGGCCCTCTCCGTGCCGGATCGTGGCGGATTCGGCACGTGCCGGGCGGCACCGAGCGAGCCGCCCGGCATTTTAAACCTTGCTTCCTGGTAATCAAAGCAGAAACATGAAAGATCACAGCTGATATTCAATTCAAACAACTCACTCATATAAATAAACAGTAAATACACATTATTACAACAGCAAGATTAAACTACAAAGCAGGCTATTCCTGTTTTCTTAGTGCAATGTTTTATTACCAAACGACGCCAAGCAAGCGAGCTAGGAAAAGGCTATTGGGAAACATAAGACATGGAAGACTCCATTATCCTACGGAACAATCTTACAAACCCTCATCTTCTCAATCCAGTT
Organism: Xerophyta viscosa; assembly: GCA_002076135.1. Classification (NCBI taxonomy): domain Eukaryota; kingdom Viridiplantae; phylum Streptophyta; class Magnoliopsida; order Pandanales; family Velloziaceae; genus Xerophyta; species Xerophyta viscosa. Next base: position 1,499,448 of record MJHO01000001.1, read on the forward strand.
ATTGAACGAAGCAACTGTATTACGAAACCCTAGAAACCCGTGCTCTTTGCTCTTGTTCATGTTATCAAGATGCTCCATCTCAACACCAAGAACAGCATCCACAAACCACCAAGTAGCAACCTCATTAAGTTTCGTTGGTGTGAGCTCATTTTCAGCAACAATCTCATCCCACAACTGCTCCTTCCCTTTCATTTCATCCTCAAGTTTAATTTTTTTCTCCTCATCTTCATAACCTACACACTCAACTCCAAATTGCTCCGATAAAATCCTCCACAACTGCTTCCACTTAAAAATATCCCCATTACTGCAATTGAAGGCCTCATTTTTAGCGTAGGGATCTACAGCTGCCCAAATATGATGCTCAGCGATGAGATCAGCATCAGACGCATCTGAAAACCCGTCCCAAGTAATCTTACTACCAGGCCATTTCAATGGGCGATTTTCTTTACGGCAAATCGCCGCATAAACACACAACGTCCCGACTAAATTCATTAAGCTATACGGTGAGAAGCCAAATATAGTCGTCGGACGGTTGATTGACCAACTAACATTTTCATACTTAGCTAGCTGCTCAAACAGAATATCTTCTTGATCATAGTAAAAATTAGGGCAATTAAGGCGTGGTAAATCTTCGGTAAATGGGGGATCATGCGGAATTACTCGACCAATGTATTCGAATGACCCAACATAATGTTTTCTCCCCGTCTGCAGCGAGAAATGCTGGAGATGAGGAGCGTTGGGAAGAACCGCTTCTAGAACGTTCCGGAGCATTCCAGAATTAATGGCGATGTTCTCCGCTTCGGTGCGGCGATTGGACCACGCCACGTAGAATACGTGGGTGACGTTAGCGGCGATTGGAGAGAGCTTCGCCAAGGCGTCAGATCTGTCCGAGATGTCGCACTGTATGTACTCTACAGGAAGGTAGTCGGACTGCGGGGCCCACGTCGGCCGTGGGCGGCGCCCGACGCCGTATATCTTCCATGGGCCGCCGGGAGTGTCGTTGAGGGGGAGGATCTCGGCGAGGCTGTTGCCGACGATGCCGGTGACGCCGATGATCAGGCCGACGCTCGGGTACTTGTTTGCGCCGGCGGAGTCGCCGTCGAGTCGCTTCTGTAGGATCCACAAATTGAAAATCACGACACTGAGTTGCGGCAAATCAAGTTAATCGGATATAGAGGGAGAGAGAGACGATTGAATTTTACCTTGGCGGCGCCGACGGCACCTGCCCACCACCAGCTCATGGTTAGTTAGGTCTCGCCGTGGCGGAAGAACTAATGTGATCGGTGGCGGAGAGCGGCGGCGGAGTAACGGGAGGGAGAGTCGTGAGTTATCTCGATTCTAGAATAACTGGTAAGATTTGAACTTTTAATATTTGTTTTTAGCTGGAAACGTGCCGATGTAGTCCTCCTAGTACGTTTTTCTATTTCATAAAAAATCGATACGGAACTCTTATTTAAGGTATTTTGCGGATATGTACTTACCTTAATAAATTTACGGTTATATGTCTCTTAATCATATTTGACGAATTTATATCCTTTAGCGTATAAAATAATACAAATGTTCTCGATAAACTTGCTATATTTTTTCTCTCCTTGCTTTATTTTAGGTGAATAAAATAAAATATAATTTTTTTTTAATTTTTTTAAATTTTTTACGGATTTATTTAAATATTACTGTAAGGAGAGAGAAATGAAAGAAGAAGATAGAATTTTTGGCTGAAAAGTATATTCAGAAAGAGAGAAAAAATAGAGAATATTTATCAACAAAAGATATGAGACGAGCTAAAAGGGAACAAATTTACTAAAATTAATTAGGAAGACATATTCGTAAAAGCCTATGAAAAGAGACATATATTCGCAAAATACACCTTCTTTTATAATAATTTAATAACAGTTTGGTCAAAGATTGATTTGAACCGCAAAGCAAATGGGCGCCGCTTGCTTTCTGTGAAAGTCAAAAATAAAAACACATGGTCCGATTTGGAGCGTCCGAATTTTAAAATATTATATAAATTTTTATCAATTTATTTAATTTAATTTAAAATATTTTTTTAAAAAAGTTTGAATTATAAAATTTTAGATTTTATATAATTTTTAAATTTAAAAAAATTTCAAAAAAATATCGAATACTATATCAAAATAATGATAAAAATTTTGACAATTTTTTTAACATATATATTATTTGATTTTTTTTAAAATACTTAAATATAAAATTATAGATTATATTAAAATTTATAATTTTGTAATTTAATTTTTTTTATAAAATACTTAAAAATGGTCAAATAACTCGACATAAGTGAATATATAAAAAAAATCTTGAACCTACGTTTTCCTGCTTCTTGTTCCACGTGGAACAGGAGAGCTGCGCCCAAAGTGAATATATAAGAAAAAAATTTTCTATATAACGCGGATATCATATCATCATACATTTTTCATACCCAAATTAAAAAAAAAATTCTACAATTTAATTTTCAAAAAATAAAAATTATATATTTTAATATAATTTATTATTTTATATTTAATTTTTAAAAAAAAATTAAATAAATATTTTAGAGTTTCATAATTAACGGGTTTTGAAATGAATAATGATTTTGAAATAATTTTTAAATTCGCATCAAAATTCATCAACTTTTGGAGTTTAAAGTACTATTGAAAATAATTTTTGAAAAAGTTTTGAACATAAAAGTTATATACATCAAAATCAACAATTCTTATATTAAAGTATTTCTATAAAAGGATCATAATTTTTTTTTAATTCAAATATGAAAGAATATATGCTGGAGTGATATATGTGTTACATGCAATGCAAGATTTCTCGTATATAAGTTGACCAAAAAAATTCTTTAATACTCACAATTCTTATTATTACATACGTGAAAATTTTCTGAATTCTCAAATGGACCAAAAAGAGAAGAATAGTATTGTTTGACGGTATATCATTTTTATTATATGAGATAGAGTGAGATACACGATAAAAGAAAATTCTTATTAGGAAAACTTGTATGAGTTGATGCCGTCTGAGTTCAAATTTACTTACCTGTTATAGTAGTAAGTCTTTGTTACTGAGAATTATGCTTAAGCAAACAGGGCATGTTAAGTTTGATATTGTATTCCACAAATATTTGGCATTTCGTAGAGGAAGAAATAGTAAAAATTATACATGCCAAAAGGTCGGGACTCGACGACCAACGAATGTAGGCTGATCTTATTGTGGGTTTAAGTGAATTGATTAGACATAGTCGATTATATTAAGAGTATATATAGGAATATTTTTTCACAAACTTTCAATAAAAATTTATAAATTCTAATGAGATTTATAATTTTAATGTTTAAAGTTTTTTTTTTTTTTTTTAAATCTTCTAAGTTGTTTTGAACTCCAGTCTTAACATGTTCCAAAATTATTTTAAAATAATTTTTAATTCTATTAAAATTTAGGAGTCCTAAAATATTTATATAGAAATATTTTTAAATTTTTTTTGAATATAAGTTATAAATCTAATTAAAATTTATAAACTTTTTGTGGAAGTGTGTTAAAATAAATAAAAAAATACTCCTAAAATATGTGGATGTAGCTTGATTAACAGGAAAAAACAAGAGTTAATTGATAACGGTTCAGTTGATATTTCTCTCAAAAAAAAAAACGGTTCAGTTGATATGTCTTATACAAAATCCGTAATTTTTTATATAATTTCTTTTTAATAGTTTTTTCAAGGTTAATACTACAGTGCTCAAATGCTTTACCGACTCCGATATAGAAGGAAAATATATTCGAAAAGATTTTCAAACGGAACAGTCGAACACTGCATCATTTTCCTTAACTTAAGCCCTTGTGTATCCTAACATCTTATATAGATCCATTTTCCACTTGTGTCAATGTTCTAAAGCTTGCTTTAGATTGGGAGGCTATCGAGTATAGGTACATGAAAACAAAAGAATTAGAAATGCCAAGGAACATATCTTTATTCAAATAGAGGATACATACATGGACCAACAATAATGCAACATCATTTTGCTATCTCCTTTTTGCTCCAGCTTACAAATTAGCAACGGGAAAGGCCCTTAGGAAAGATACAGATTAGATACAGACCTAACTACGGGGAAGAAATTGTGCCTGCAGCCGACACGTATCTCGAAGCAATTTCGTAATGAATTGTAGGTTACAACTGCAGTATAACCGGGATTTCTAAGGTCCGCCAGAAAGAGCGATGTCATAGCGAATGTGCCTGAGTATAACCGGGATTACAATATCTGGAGAACTCAGCTGTGGTAGATGGCCGTCCGACGTCATCACCTCGACGATCGAGTCACCCCCTAGATTCCGGTGCAGGTACTCTGACACCACGACGGGCACCGCTAGGTCCTTGGTACTCTGAAGAATATGACAAGGTACGGTAACGAGGGGAAGGATTTCTCTTACATCGCTCTGGAAAATCATCTGTAGAACGCTCAAGGCAATATCGGGTCGGATGTTGAATAGCGTACGGCTGAATTCTTGAACTGCCACTGATTCCATGTCTGCTCCTACGCACAACGGTGCGAATCCTGAGACCCATGCCTTGTAATTTGACCTCATGGCATCGAAAAGCTGGTCTAGTTCTTCTTGCTCAAAACCACCAAAGTAATCCACATCATTCAAGTACCTAACAACAGCATATATTTTTTGTTACAAGAAATCGTAAAAAGATACAAGGTCATGTTTCAGTCAAGCAAGCAATCATCGACTAAGAAATATCTAGAAATAATGATAAGGAAAATAGTACAGAGCACGGATTCCCGCACGGAAAAAATCACGGAACCCTGTGGGAAACGCGTTTCCTCATGCATCACCCTAATGATACTCAACCATCACCCTAATGATACCAAATCAATCCCCTCTAAAACTTGACCCAAATCGGCCACTATTTTGCTGAAGTTAGCAAATCTGTGTTACTGATGTCAGTAAAGGGCTGATTTAAGATAGAGGCTAATTTGGTATAGTTTTTTGAAAGGAGGGCTGATATGTCGAAACCCTCAATTATCTACGAGCCAGTTATTGACAAGACATTCACCACTAAGTATAGAGCTCACATATACGATCTATGGAGACCAAGTGTCCAAACGGCCTTGATTATGTATAGAACTCAAAAGACTAGGGCTAATAAGTTCAAAGAATGCTCCCTAACTTGTTATTATCCTCCCAAAGACTTGTCCAAACAAAGAACGCTAAACCAATTCGTTCTTTTGCATTAGCCACTTTGTTTATAAGGGCCACAACTGCCATGCATGAATATCTCAAATACACGGGATGTAAGTATCACTTGGAGTTGGCTTAGAATTGCATCAAGAGAAAGATGAAAGAGTACTGCAGAAATGCTATAAATAACTAAGCAGCTCAAGTTCGGGCTTCGAATAAATCTCCTTCAGAGGTGGGATCTCGTACACATTAAGCTCTTGCATATTCGAAAAAAAAAAAAGAAAAAAAAAGATTCAATACCTGCTGACATAGCCTACACTCTTATGAGAATTATCACTACCCAGTACTGGACAAAATTTCTAATAACACCACCATAAAGTCTGGAGGACCTAACAAGGAATCTTAGGTTGGTGCAGATGGAATCTTGAATTAGGATAAAATTTCATCTGTAAAGCCGAATAATAATGCTGATCAAACCGGCATATCTTTCTGACCAAATTGGATGCCATTAATCTTCTAAAAAGTAATATTGACTATACATAGTAATGAAGTTTCAGTTGTTGATGATATGAGAATTTCCAACACCGAAATATCCAACATGTATAGACAGAGAAACCTACCAATTGTCGTTAGCATATTGCAAAAGCAAGTTCACAGTCATCAAACATGCTGGAATAACAGCTCGGTAGCAGCTCAAGATTCAAATGAGAAAACAAGCGAAAAGTTAGCACAAAAACTTATAACATAGCAACACCGTTTGAACACAAACGTTAAAAGTTGAAAACATAGTTTTACATGCCGGTCGGGATGGCCTGTGCTAGGAAATGCGTGCGTGTTCTACAGTTGTCGGCACGGCATCAATCGATACGCACGTGCCGAAAAACCGTATCTTTTAGTTTTAAATTAATTTTGAATTTTTTTTTAAAATAAACGTATATTGACGCGGTCAGCACGGTCAGCATGTGTTAGGATTTGAGTTTATCGAAACTTCGCTCGGTTCGGCTCAAAAAATCTTGCTTGAAAAGGAGATTGAGACGCTTCAGTTTTACCAAAAACAGCAGTAGAAAACAAAAGACCCATCAATAGACCAACCATAGTCGACTCTGAAAGCGAGATTTTTATTTTGATCAAACATTAATTTTACCAAACGAGAATGTAAAATTAAGATATCAATAAAAGAAACAAAAATATCTAGGCATTTTCCATTAGAAAAAGGCCAAGCTCAAAATTTAATGACAAGGAGCTTCAAAATCCAACAAAAAAAAAGCATAAATAGGCAAAAACATAAACACCATCCTTGGTGGTTTAGCTAGAGAGGCAGTGACTTTTTCCTCCATTTATATTCGAAATTGAACAGAAAAATGGATCTACAAAGATATTTTTACGTTTTAAAGGGAAGAAACAAAGATTATTCAATCAACAGAAAAAGATTAAGAAGAACGACCAATTCTGCAGAAGCAAATCAGTACCAACCATGGTGCCATACAACTGATAATTCCATTTCCCTAACAAAATGTCCAATTATGGAAGATTTGAACCTCAATTCTTAAAGAAATAATTGTAGTCCATAAAACTTTCGGTTTGTTATTAAATTGGTGACTAAACAGAATAGTACTTAACCAACCCGGAAAGCTCAAATTAACGATCTTCAAAAACTTCAGAAAAAATTATTTTCAAAAACACCTTTGCATCACCAAGAAAACACAAACTTTCTAAAAGCTGTTATCACATTGAGCAACCAGAAAATGCTTTTAATGACATAATCATAATCACCTTTTGAATATTCAGCTCCAAAAGAATTTCTAAAATATGGTAAAAACTTTTAAACTGCATACACATCCTGATAAAGTTTCACACTTCATTAAAATTAAACTACTTTCACCAAAAAAAAAAGTCAAAACTTATTCACGAAGACAGAATTAAGAAATCTCCATAGGCAAAATTAAAGAACTTAATTTATTTGGTTGAATTTCAGATAAAGTTAGGCAGATGTAGCATATTGTTTAATACAAAAAAGAAATTCAACTTCCAAATATCTAACTGAAAACAAACACAGAATAACCTTTGCCCTAGATTAAACTATGCACTGCTTATAATTGAACGTAATTGATTCCAGCTGAACTTTAGGTCAAATTCAGAAGGTCTAGCATTACTCTCAATATTAATTTAAGGGAATAGGGAAAGTAGAACATTCCAAACGTGTAACTAAAAACAAAAAGGGAACCACCTTAACACGAAATTGAACCATGGGCTGAACTATGCACTGCTTATAAGTGAACTTAAATTGATTTCGAGCTGCACTTTGGATAAAGGAATTAGAAGAAAAAGGCAAAAAATCAACTTTCTAAATGCATAACTAAAAACTAAAAGGAATCATGGGCTGAGCTATGCACTGTTTATAATTGAAAATAATTGATTTCAAACTCAAGTTTGGTATAGATTTAGAGAGCTCTAGCATTATTCAATAGTAGTTTTTTTTTTAAAAAAAAAAAAAATCAATTTCCAAATATGTAACTAAAACGACAAAAAGGAACCAGCTTTACGTGAAATTGAGAATGGCACTGTTTGTTATTGAACTTAATTGAGTTCAAACTAAACTTTGGGATAAATTCAGAGAGCTCCAGGCTTCTAGCGTTCTCTTGATAGTAATTTAAAAGAAAAGGGAAAAAATCAAATTCACAAATGCGTTACTAAGATATAAAGAAAACCCACCTTTACATGAAAATGAACCATGGGCTGAACTACACACTACTAGAACTTAGCTTATTTCGCGATGTACTTATGGGATAAATCAGAGAGCTCTAGCATTGCTGTCGATAGTAATTTAAAGAAAAAAGAAAAACAAAATTGACTTTGCAAATACGTAATTAAGAATAAGAAAGGAACCACCTTACATGAATTGAAACATGGCTGAACTATGCACTCTCAACTCTCATAATTGACATTAATTCATTTCGAGCTGAACTAGTAGATTTAAAGAGCTCTAGGTAATTAAAAAAAGTTCAATTTTCCAGCTGCGTATCAAAAAAAAAGAACCAGCTTTACATGAATCTACCATGGTCTGCTTAGCTCTGCACTGACTCTTGGGGGCTAAATTTAGGGAGTTGTAGCAAATACTCTTACTAAATAAATAAGCATATAACGGTTAAAAAAGAGCCATTTCTAAAATTTCCACAGACCTGGGGGAGGCAGAGATGAGAACGAGCTTGGAGAAGAGATCGGGCCGAGAGATCGAAGCAATTGCTCCGACAACAGCAGAGACCGAATGTCCGACAAAGATACATGAGCTAACATTGAGATGGTGGAGTATGTCGAGCAAGTCGAGCGCGTAGCCATGGAGCGTAGCGTACCGCTCGAAGTCGAAGTAGTCTGGGTTGGTCGGACCTGCCCCCATGTTGTCAAACAACACCACGCGGTACTCGTCGACGAGGTGGGGGACGAGGTGTTTCCACACCGACTGGTCCGTGCCGAACCCGTGAGCCAGCACGATTGTGCCGCGCTCGATGCTCCCGCCGCCAATCACGCGGACGTTGTGCGCCGACATCACCTCCGCCGCCGACGAGTCGTCTGCCATGTGTACGGCGGAGTAAAGTTTGGTTCTTCAGGTATGATAATAAATAGGGATAATGTCTGGGCAGCCCATGTTTTTTCGAATATCTACTATTTTAGGCTCCAAATTTTTTTTGCTTTTGTTTTAAGCTTCTGTATTAAGATACAATACAGTTTTGATTACCTTATCAATTTTTTGAAAACATTTTTAAAATAAAAATTATATATTTTAATATAATGTATAATTTTTATATTTAGTATTTTTTTAAAAATATCTCTAAATATTTATTTTGAAGCTCTGAAGAAGTAACGATTTTAGCTCCGATCCGTGAATCCGCTGAATTTTAAAGTTTCAAACATCTATTTAGAATATTTTTTTAAAAAATATTAAACATAAAAATTATATATTCATCAAAATTCATAATTTTAATATTAATTTTTTTTTCAAAAATACCAATGCGATGGTTAAATTAATATTGCACATTGATTGAGTAAAGATTGAATAGGACTTCTAAAAAATTGGAGGCTAAATTAGCCCAAATTTTATCTGACAGAGATTGACCGAGAAAAGCCCATAATAAATATGACAATTTCCTAACGGTGCCCCTGATGGGATTTGCCCAAAAACTACCCGTCCAATCGATTTTAATATTTTAGTAGAAAAATTCAATAATGAAACGTTTATGCTAACTTTAAATATATTTAAGATATTTTTTAAAAAAAAATTAAATAAAATTTATAGATTTTGATAACATCTATAACTTTCATATTTAATTAGTTTTAAAAAATATTCTAAATAAATATTTTAGACTCCAAAATTTAACGTATTTAACGAATTTTAAAATAATTTTTAAATCCGCTTTAACCCATTTAGTTTGGAGTCCCAAAATATATTTTTAGAAATATTTTTTGGATAAATTTAAACATAAAAGTTATATATTTCGCAAAAATTTATAACTTTTATATTTAAAATTTTTAAAAATATTTTTTAATAGAATATTATTAGGCCGTTACACAAAATGACATGGTGTAACCATTACCCTAAAAAATTTCTCATTTTAGTATGCTTGACCATGTCACAAAAAAAAACTTAATTGAATCATTTATAAAATTACTTTAAAATATTTTATTTTCGGAAAAAAGAGTTGAATAAAATAAATTAAGAGCTCAATAACTTTTTCATACAAATTTTTTTTAAAAAAAAATTGAATATTTTTTGGAATTCAAATTCTTTTGCAACTTGTAAATTTCGAAGCTTTAAAATACATGTATAAATATACTCTTTGAAAAAAAATTATCTTTAAAATATTATAAAACATATCTAATTTTTTTTTAATTTTTTAATTTTTTTTAAAGAGTTATACTATAGTAATTATTAAAAAAAAATACTTTTGGACGAGTTTAAAATGTTGCTCTCCAAGCAAAACAAACAATTAAAATATTTTCGTTATTTTGCATCACAAAAACATTAGAAAGTCAAACCAAATTAAGAAAATATCCGGTTCCTGGGTGTTTTGATTGGTCAAAATTTGAAAAAAAAAAAAGGAAAAGAAAAAATCAACGGACTAAATCATAATTCGCTATGAACAAACATATAAAAATATATATTTAAAGATAATTTTTGAAAAAACTTTCAGTATTAAAATTATATATTTAAATGAGATCTATAAATTTCATTTTAAAAGTTTATTGAAAAAATATTTTTAAATAAGTACTTTCGGAATTTTAGAATACTTAAAGGATTTACAATAAAATAAACTTATAATTTAACCCGCCACAATTTGTACCCTTAGAACACTTATTTAGAAATATCTTCTCAAAAAATACTCAATATGAAAGTTGTAGCTCTCATCAAAATCTAATATATGTTGAGAGTTTAAAAAATCTATGCAATTTTCATATTGAAAGTTTATTAAAAATTATAAGGAAAAAAATTACAATTTTAATCTTGAAAATTGCTTATAGTATAATATTTAGATAATCTATTTATTCTTATTACGGGATTACTGTTTATTCTCAAGCAATCCTAGTATAGTATAGTTACTTCTAATTAGATATTACTAAAATTTAAAATTTTATTTTATTTATAAGTAGTAAATTTGAATCTTCTTGCAGCACCAAACTTGCTAACTAACTTAACTATCTTATTAGCTTTCTTCAACTCGACAATTATGAGTCAATCATGGAGCATTGCAAGATCAAACTCCTATAATCTAAGTATTCAATCATGGAGCTTTGCAAGAACAAACACCTATAATCTAATTATTCAATATAGGACCCTCCGTTACTTGATGATTTACGAGAAGTAAGCTGCGGGAGACATGACTAATAACATCATCTATTCTGTTCAGCTATTGAACCAAGGGCAGATACATGTAGGTCGGCTATGCAAGCATGCAACTTAACTAAAAAATCAGAGAGCAGCAGACAATCAACCAAGATTTCGTGATGTGCCAAACCGAACCAAGCTGAACTTTGGTAAAATTTTCGAAATGCACCGATCGTGCCGTATTGACCATACTGACTCGTTTTAATTATTAATTATTATATATAAAATTACATTAGGATTAAAAATAAAAATACAAAATATTTATTATATTTATAAATTAATTAAAAATAAAAATAAAATAAAATACAAAAAGGTCATGCATGCGCGGATAGAGGTGACAAACGGGTCGGGTCGACCCGACCCGCCCGCGGGTCAACGGGTAATGGGTCATACGGGTGCGGGTCGACGGGTACATTATGTTTGTCGGGTTACAATTTTGGTACCCGTACCCGCCCGCGGGTTTGCAGGCGGGTCCGCGAGTACCCGGATTAAAAATTTTCAATATTTAAAAACCGTAATTTTTGAAAAAAAAATATTTATAAATATTTTTTGAAAAAACTTTCAATATGAAAGTTATAGATCTAATTAATATCTATAATTTTTATATTGAAAGTTTTTTCAAAAAATATTTCTAAATATTTTTTGTTCCAAGTGTTAAATATGAAATTTCGAGTTTGAAATGTATGTATTTCACGTTTCGCCATAAAAATACCTATTAGATATATTTTTTGGAAAACTTTTTAACATATAATTTATAGATATCATCAAGATCTACAACTTTTATGTTAAAAATGTTTTCAAAAAATATTTCTAACTAAATATTTTTAGGTTCCAAAAATTAAATCTGAAAATTCGAGTTTAAATTGTACGCGTTTTATGTTTTACCCATAAAAACACCTAATTAAAAATACTTTTTTAAAAAAAATTCAACATAAAAATTATAGATCCCAATGATATCTATAACTTTCATGTTGAAAATTTTTTCAAAAAATGTTTCTAATTATATATTTTTAGGATAAAACGTGAAATTAAAAAAAAATATATAGTTAATGCGGGTGCCCGTGGACCCGCCGGCACCCGCCCGTTTGACCCACAAGTTGGAGGTACGGGCGGGTGATACCCGTATTCAATATTTTTAACTAAAATTTTTACCCGTACCCGCCCGTTTGGACGGGTACCCGCGGACCCGCGGGTACCGGGTGTAATTTTGCCACCTCTATGCGTGGACCTTAAATCAGGTCCGCTCATGTCGTGGACCCAAAATCAAGTCCCCGCAAGTGTGCGGACTTGAGGAAGGTCACGCGCCGGGTGTGTGTGTGTGCGCATGCACCACGAACATTTTTAAAAAAGGATGCTGTGGCGGCCGACTTTGTGTCGGATCCGTCATGTTTTAGGCGGCACAGCCCCAGACGGATTTCTTGATGCAATCGCATCAGGACTTAGGAAAATCACGTCCGAGATCGCGCCGCGTCGGCGAACACGGATCACGAGTTAAAGCACCGTTTCTATGTTACCTATAGAAAAGAATAAGTATTTGTTACTGTGCGTTGCCGCAGTCGTATTGTGTCATCATACTGTCGAGACTAAATATAGACCATATTATATTTAATTATATTCATAAACGTGATTTAATGCATTGTATTTTTGTACTAAAACTCAAAGTTTTTCAAAAAATATTTTTTAATCCGTTAAAATTCGAATCTTAAAAACACATATTTAGAAATATCTTCTCAAAAAACTTAAAACATAAAAGTTGTAGCCTCGTCTAGATTTATGACTTTTATGTTGAAAGTTTTTTAAAAATATGCTTATAAATGGATGGTTTGGCCGGTGCAAAAAAAAAAAAAATTTAAAAATTTTGGATTTTTTAAAAAAAAATTTCATGGCACTGTTGCGTGAGCAGTGAAAAGTGTGTTGACTCTTAGTATACAGTAATAATAATTTCAACTCAAGTCTGTTTTTTTTTTTCTTTCTTTTTGACTGTCGAGTTTGATTTTTATCATATATATTCACTAAAACGGGAATGCATTAAGGTAAAATTTCTCACAACTAGGTATTGCTGAAATTCGAAATCCTGACCTACCCTTCACGAGTAATAAACTATAATTTCCTTTCAATCCTAACCGTTCTAACCAACTGGACCAACGCTAATTAGTTTTAACTCAAATTTTAAATATAGCAAAGCAAAGTATAAAAGTGAAATTTTGCTATTTTAGGACTGGATTGATTTGCTACAGTATCTTGATGCGATAAGCGCGCATGTACCACCCATTTGGAAAAAATTCAGAAATGCTATTCATTGATGTTATTTAGACTCTAAAAAGTTTAGAACTGATATGATATTGTCTACATCAACCTAAGACTTTGTTGACATATGTTGAAAATGAGTACTTATTTTTCAATTCTTTAAAAATAATCACTTCTAGCTTTTCAAATTAACTGTATAAAAAGTGATCATTTTTAAAATATTTAAAAATAGAAACTAATAAAAGTAGGATGGGTGAACGATACCATGTCAATTCTAAATTTTTTTAGGTCAAAATGATACAAATAATAGTATTTTTTTTGTTTTGAAAAAATTAGGAGCACCAACTACAGGACACGAAGGTCGATATTGTATGCAAGATTAACTTTTTAACTGATAATTCAATTTAGGCTGAAATTTGGGCTTTTTAGCTGTTTTTGAATTTTGGAAACAACTTCAAAAATAACTTGCGAGCACAAAACAAGATCATACAACTGGGCACAATCCTAATTGATTAATTATAGGGTCAGATTATGCCAAAACGAACTGCAGCAGATCGCGTGCTCGACCTCAGAACAATTTTTTTTTTTTTTTTTTTTTTTTCTTTTTTTTTTGGTCGAACAAATCTCATTACGTAGTCCATTCCCTTCCCTAATGGTAAAAAGACCAAAGTGCCCTTTGAGTTGTGAATTTTGCTGTTTGATTGCATGGCTGCATGTAGCTACATTTAAAGCATGGCTGCATGTAGCTATATTTAAAGGAATTTTACGAACTAGGATTGGCACATTTAAATAGTGAAGCTGGATGTTAGGAGGAGATTAAATATCTATTCCTTACAAAAGATAGGTCGGAAGTTTGAATCCAACAGTACGCGGTTGGGAGAGTCTACCGTTTACCGTTCAGTATCTGGTTAAGATGTATGATAGAAACCGAACACGACAGTCAAGACAAAAAAAAAAAAAAAATTTGTCAAAAAATTCGTGCTTGGCAAAAACTACAAATCAGCCTCCGTTTCTCTGGACTGTGCAAATCAAAATATGAAAACGAAAAAAGCACTGATGTGGCAAGGCGATGCGCGTGCTGCCGTATCAGCGTGCTTTCTATTTTTTAGAAAACTGATTTACACAACCCTTAAAAAGGAAGGGGACTGATATGGCATTTATCCAAAAAATTTTAAATCAACGTCACAAGTAAAATACTAAAGTAGCTTACCCAAACACTAGCATAATTTGTCTGAAACACTAATATAGCTTGTAGGAACATTTACAACTTTTCTGATATACTCTAGTCCAAACACTATACTAGTAGTCTGGATTACTTTTGGTTTCCGATCATGTGCTAATTTGAAATTTTTGAAAAATATAACTGATTTGTAGGAGTTTTAAAAATCAGGAATGATTTGAAATTATCCCAAATTTAGAAGCTAGCCCAACTCAACTTAGCATCTTGATTGCTACTGGCTACGATTAGAATATCTTTTTTATATGCAATATCGGCATTTTCTTTGAAAAATACGTCTATATTATTGTAAATTATCCACCAGTAAAAATAAACTCAGCTAGCTTTTCCATCTGTTTTTTTTAAATATTTATATGCATTAATGTTGGTTTAAATCATAATCGACCTATTGAAAAGAAATATTTGGGAAAAACGAGGTTTATATATTTCACAACAATACAAATAATTAGTCAAATATGATAACGACCTTTCCATTGTCTAATGCATGGGAAATTATTAAGGTTAGTACTATTTGTTGGCATATTATAAAGTAAATTATATTTGTTGCATATTATTAAATTAAATAATATTTTGGTTCCACAAATTGACATGTCATGCATGCGGACATTACGTATATGAGATTTCTTAATAAGGAAAACAGTTATTGGATGCTTTGGTTTTTGTTTGTTCCAGTAACAGCTTGTGTGTTTAATTTAACTTATAATTAAACACAACTTTTTTTTTTTTTTTTTTTTTTTATATTTTAGGCAACTTTTTTTTTTTATTTTATTTTTAGGCTGTCTTTATCCTTCCCTGCTAATTATAAGTCAAGTTGCAATTACTGGAAAAATAGTTTCTTAATCTCAAACAGGAGGTGGGAGATATCGGGTGTGTTTGGTTTCAACTTATTAGATAGCTTGTAGATGGTAGATTATAGAATAATCTAATTTTAAATTATAATTTGCGTTTGGTAAGATAGCTTATTAGGCAGCTTGTAGATGATAGATTATTAAAAATTAGCTTGTTCCCACATGCTACCTCCACTAGTATGTGGCGACAAGCTGCTAGATGGTAGGTAATCATTTACTAAAATATCCATCCTTTATATATAAATTATATATATGTCATTATATAATTCATCTCATATATTCCATACGTTATTGCAGAAGCAACCTCGAAATCCTACCGCTGCCCTTACGATCCGCCGCCACGACCTTACCGTCGTGCCCCCGCAACCTCTCATACATCCTACCGTGATCTTACGCTAGGCACCGCAATTAGAATTTAGAAAAAAATTATCATGTATATCTTAAATGTTTGGTAGGTTGCGGAATTATTATTTTATATTATGATTATTAATAATTTGAATGATATCAATCATATATATGAGTAACATACTATTTATGATTTTTTTTGTCATTTTATAACTACCAGCTATATTAAGACGTTTTATTTACCAAACACTTTTATAAGAATCAGTTAGATTATACAATCAGCTAGATATTAAAAGGATCAGCTAGATAGATATATCAGGTGCACAAGCTAGATTTATTTACAAGCTACCATCCGTCACGAAACACACCCATCGTAATATAGGGTTGCCTCAGAAAGTCTTACTATTATAAGTTCAATTATTTACACCATTAGTTGTGTATTATAAATGCTTTGCTGGCGGAAACGGACACAAGGTACTCGATCTTATATATGGAAGTATTTTTATGAAAAGCCAAATAAGTAGGCCACATGCGTGCAGTATTTTAGCTTCAGATTGGAACAAATTGTCCAGAACCTAAAAAAGGTTTTACAATTGGATAATAAAAAACATTTTTTTCCATATAAAATATTTATTTATTATATATCGATTATTTTTAAAATTAGCTGTCCAGTTCCTTGATGCTATCTATTTATCTACCCTAAGATAAAAAATAATCATTCATACAATAGTTCCAACATTATATTTTATTTAAGCCCTACTTCATCCAATCGATTATTCTAAAAGAGATGCTAGTTGCAGCAAAAAAAAAAAAAATTATAATACACGATAACACTAATTTCGCTCTAGAAATAAAACAATTATTATTATCTCGCTAAATTGTGTTTGTCTGCCGGCTTGAACCCCTACTTGTAAAGGTCCATCACTAAGCTCAACTTACTGACCAACTGAACCACACTTAGTTGGTCTTATTTGATCTTTATGTACCTGATTTGTTTATATAGTGAATAACGTTTTGGATGGCACAACTTAGTTTGCATCCATTGACGTAGCCTATGGAGTGAACTACGAGCGGTAGACGAAAGAGACAACGTTGAAAATGTGTACATCATTCCGCATGGAGATTTGATCTAAGTGAGGGTAGGATCAATTTTCCAATAAGATTTGAACTAAGAACAGAGCACCCAAACATTGCGACAGAGTGTGTATGTTATATATATATATATATATATATATATATAAAGTAGGATACTCTATTCGAGCTGTCTAATCTGTGACTACTTATCTAAGTTTTTGAAGTAGTAATTTAAGTTGGGAGATGAAATGAGCGTCTGATGTGTTCTGTTGCTCCTTTGAATTGAAATGAGATGGACGCAGATCATCTGCAATCCGGTCGCTGCGTCCGCGATCCTCACCGTCTATCATATTCAGCACCCACTTGAGATAGTGTATAAAATTTTCGTCGGCTAATTTGACATATTTTTAAATATGTTTATGAAAGATTTTAAACTATAAAATTATAAATTTTTATATGACACAACTTTCAAATTGAATATTTTTTCAAAAAATAAAATAAAATAGTATGTCAAAATAATAATTAAAATTTTAATTATTATTGTGGCATATTATTTGACATTTTTTCGACAATTGTTCAACTATAAAATTGTAAATTACATTAAAATCTATAACTTTTTAGTTCAAAATTTCTTCTAAAAATACTTAAAAATAGGTCAAATAAATTATCGTAAGTTTTGTATAATATCTCGTAATACGTGATATATAAAAACTTACGGCAATACATTTGATTTATTTTGTAGTATTTTTATGAAAAATTTTGAATTTTAAAATTATAGATTTTGTGTAATCTATAACTTTATTGTTGAAATTTTTTTAAAATAATGTTAAATACTATGCCAAAATAATAAGTAAAATTTTGATGATTATATTGACATATTAGTTGATTTTTTTGAAAAATGTTCAATTAGCAATTTTGAAATTTAAAGTTTATCATAAAAATATTTAAAAATAGGTTAAATTAGCAGACGAAAATCTTAAATAGTATCTCGAGTAGGTGCTGCGCATGATTGACGGCAAGGATGGAAGGAGCAGCGGATGGCGTAGAGGATCCGCGTCCGACATGACATTGGGAAACTTGCTTTTTCTAAGTAGGGTAGACTGAACCACAACGTAGAACATAACTATATATGTGGCAAATCATGACCCTGGAGATTGCCGGGCTGCCACCGTCGGGCATTTATAACTTGTTCTCAAAATTGATTATGTGCTTTACTGTAATTAAGCATTTAGAACAGACCAAACTGAGTCGGACTCGAGACTGACTTAGACCAATGGCAAACTGATAAATCAAACCGTAGACTAACCAGTTCGTTCCAAGTTGGACTGGCTAAAATCTGCACCAAAGCTTACTGAATTGGTTACACGGAGATGTAATAGACACTAGTAATTTGTTCATTTGGGGACTAAACTTAAATGTGGTTTGACCGAAATTGTACTACGATGATGTATAAATAAAAGATGGATGAGATTTATTCCTTTTGTGTTAGTATAAATAGAGGAAGTTCATTAAAAAGGATGGATAAGCAATCACCCTTTGTTTATATATAGGTCGGAAGTTCGAATATCAGTAAGTGCTGATTGAAAGAAACTATAGAGCAGATTCTGATCGAAATATACGATATAAATTATACTCATGGGTTACATAAAAAATGGATTAAAAAAAAAACTCAGACGATGCTTATTCCTAGTTTTTAAAATTAGAAAGAATGCACAGATTCTTAAACAAATTACAAAAACAGGATACATCTAACATAGACAACGAGGAGCTCCCGTGTCCCTCTTTGTTGAACCAACGGTTGGATGGGCGCAATTGACCCTCTTGTCAAGGATGTAACGAGGTGTACGGCGGAGATTGAGGAGACGCAACAAGAGGTGCCACTCCTGAGGAGCCCCACAAACTTTCGTCGACAGAGCTGGCCTTGATAGTGATCAATGAGTAGCTGCCTGCCAAGCAAAATTTGAAGCAAATTAAGTAAAAAATTAAAAATAAGTCAATACATTAAGATAAACTAAAAAAGGAAAAAGCAGAGAGAAAAAGAGAGATACTCAGGATGCGCATGACATGGGTGATGTCATGTGTCGTCATGGATACGCAACCCAAAAATTAGAGATGCATGCTATATGGTCTGACAGGCCGCAGGCCAGCTAGCACAATGAATTAGCCAGGATGGACTAGCTCGGCCCGCCCCTCTAAAGATGCTATCTCTGCTCGGTCGGCAGCCCACCTGTCCATTTAAAAATACTAAACTTTATTTAAAAAAGACACTACTGCAGCAGCAGCTGATGCGTTGCTCTGCTGCTGCAGCAGTAGCAAGTTGTAAGCAGTTGCTGCAACAACTTTAATAGCAGTTGCAGTAGCTGCTGACATGTGCCAGCTTTAAAAAAAAAATAATAATCCCGCGGGTCGGGCCCACCCATATGAGCAGGCTGGATTTTCCATCCGCCTCGCGCAGCTGGCTGGCGGGCCAACCCGCAGCCCGTATAGCCAACCCGACGGGCAGGTCGGCTGCGGCACGGGCGAGGCTAAATTAGCATATCTACCTAAAGTTGATTCCTCAATTTGGAAGTTGTAGTGCTCCTCTTTTCTTAGCCAAACAAATTTTAATGGGTTAGGATGTAATTTAATCATAATTGTATATATAGTACAAAAATACTATATCTTTCCTTTTTTTTTAAAAAAAATAAAATTATAAAACACTCTTATTTTTTAAAAATATATTTTTCAGTAATCACTTTTTGTGAGTAAATATGTGAAAAAACTTAAATTACTCTCTAGTAAGTCTTCGGATCCTCTATCTTTATTTACAAAATATATTTCATTTCTTTTCTCTTATTTAATTATATGTATAAATAAATTTGACATGAATTTATCTTGTTAACTGTTTATATGGTAAGTAATTTCACACATCCACTCATCTCAAAATTAGCATGAATACATGTATTAAAGTAGATTAGGTTTGTAAAATACCTTTATTAATGCAGTTGAGTCCATCTAAATGAATGAAGAATTGGGACAGATTTTTTTTTTTTCTAATATAAATAGTTATAATATTATTTATGATGAATTCAGAGATAATTACTTTTATTAGTTAATATATTGTTAAGTGAGATCAAGAAAGAATTTGTAAAAAATGCCAATTAGATTTCACTCATATTTCATTTTTAATATATTTATACAATTATTTATAAGTACATTTTGGAAGATATTTATATTTTGATAATTTTAAGAGAACCAAATTTATAGATTGTGTACATATATTATTCTTTTTGTTGAAAAACATGAAATTGTGTATGACAAAATTCTTACTACATAAAACTAATGTGCTTATTCCTTATGTTAATATATATATATATATATATATATATATATATATATATATATATATATATATATATATGTTATTTTTTTCTCATTTATTTTTAGAACAATTACAAATACCACATGATGGTGTGAAATAGTAATGATGGCTGCTTTTAAAAATGCACCTATTATTGATTTTTCTTTAAAAAAAAAAGACAAAATTTTGTTCGAGAAAATTGTTATAATATTATACATAATGTAATTGATGTTATGATAATAGGTAACTGTAGATAGATAATTTGATATATACTATTTATTTTTTTATTAAATTATTAGATTTATTTAATTTTATTCTTAGATACTTCACATTTCTTAAAATTAGTTACCTCTGTTAAATTCTTATCAATTACTATAAATATCATAAATCTTTTTTATAATAAGAACAAATACCACAGTATATATCAAAAATTATTTGAAATGATCTATGGTGTAATGACTTTGATAATCCAATAATATATATATATATATATATATGAGTCTATTTTTTCTTCCTCGGGTTAACTTGGTTTCTAAAATTTTGAAGACTTAATACTATCTTTTGAAATGTTATGTAGCTATGCATTATATTTTTGAAAAACTACATATCAGCTCTCTATTTTTAAAATCGTTGCAAATCAACCTTTACTCAGCCCTACACAGATGATTTGCAACGAAGTGGCTGATATGTAATTTTTCTTATATTTCTAAACTTTTCACTGCACAGATGATAATTATGAGCTTTAAGCAGTCAATTTCTGCACCACAGTTGCTCAACCAGCAGTGCTGGTGCTTCATGAATCATAAGCCACAAATTCTACCTAGTCATCCACAATCTATAAAGGTACGTATGGAATTATCCACGTTGGATAAACATCTCAGGTCCAAATTGGCTGCTTTGCTAATGGACTTAGTGATGGATTTATTGAGTCTAAATAGTAGAAATACATACAAATTAATTTCGGAAATATATATACATTAAAACAAAAATTTTAGCACTAACAAAAATCGAATAGTACTTACAAATTATATCACTTCAAGTATTCCGAATAACCTACAAAACAACAACTCAAATAAAATGTAAGGTTAGAAATTTTACCGGTCGAGGCGTGCGTAGCACTTGTCCCAATCGAATATTTGCCGCCCCGTGCAAGGGTCTCTCTAGCAAATTCGACGGAGATACAACGACCCTTCGGTCTCCGATTTGCACGATTCGGAGTCGAGTGAGACACCACCGAGTTTTTCTTTGAAAAGAGCTTGAAAATAGTTTCTCACTAAAGCTTAGAAAAACTTAGAAATTGTTTAAATTAAATTTTGTGAAGAGAAGGAAGTTCATAGAGGGAAGAGTGTTATATGTTCCAGAGAAGAAGAAGAAGAAAAAGAAGAAGGGGGCTCGGTTGGCTCTGGAGAGGAAAAGCAAAAAGGCTAAATCCCATCATCCCTGCACACTCCATCTATCTCTCCCTTTCTCATTTTCATTGCTTAAGGTGTGACTTTTGTCACACCTTAAGCTCTCTATGATATCTTGTTTTGTAAGCCAAAATAATGAATTTTTATGGGAAAGATAAAGAGATCCCAGCAAAGATTTTGCTGGAATTTTTGAACTTGGTAAAATATCCAAAATGCCCTTCTTGACAATTAAAATAAAATAATATATATAATAAAATAAATTTTAAATTTGATTTATAATCAACAATCCCCCACATAAATCAAATTTGAAAATTTTGAAAATAAAGCCTATCGATAGAAAACACATAAAAGTCATTAAATAGCTAATTTCAAATATTAATAACATTGTGCAATAGGCAAAGAGTACCTTCCGGGTTTGAACTCTTGCTTAGTGATAATTGCATTGGCCCGTGAAGAACTCGATGGACATACGCCTTGAATCGGTCTTCATTCTCGGGATTCAACAACATCACACACAATGCCACTCGGTATGGTGTCTCGCGGTTGTGCACTTTTCGGTCATGCGCACGTGTATCTATTCATGTGTGTTTTAGGATCGCCGTTATCCATAATCGCGACCCCACGATTCCACACATATAGGTGAGTCCTCTAAGGGTGTAAGCAAGTCAAACCACCCCGTCTCATGGATCTCGGACTCATTCGGGATCTTGTTTAACTTAAGAGGATTACCCTTTTAAAACCTCTTTAGTTATGTATAAATTATTTGTATAGCCCATTTGTCCCTCCGCGGACATGGCTCTCAAACAAGTTCCCTCCTTTTTACGCTTGCTCTCTAAAAGCACTCACTCGTCATAGGGATGGGCCATAGTTGTGAGTGCTATACCACATAGGTCACTCGTTCGGCTCGTTCTTCCCTTTGAACCTCCCAAGGAGGTAGGGTTTCCACCGCGGTGACCTTTATTACGGCATTACACCCATCCCCCTCGACGATTCCAAAACCACCGTTTTGGACAAGGGTTTTGTCAAATGATCAGCTAGATTATTTTCTGATTTGACATGTCGTAATGCAACTATGCCTCTCTTTAGTTTGTATCGTATGGACTGATGTCGCACTTTTAGATGCCTATTCATATGCACATCTGCATTCTCTTGGTTGCATTTTTCAATAGCAGTCCTGCAATCACAGTTTATCGCAATAGGAGATAGAGGCAATGTAACAAAAGGAATATCATGCATTAGATCTCTAAGCCATTCGGCTTCTATGCATGCAGTATCTAGGGCAATAATCTCAGATTCCATAGTGCTTCTAGCTATGACAGTTTGTTTACATGATTTCCAAGATACAGCAGCTCCACCAAGTAAAAACACATATCCTGAAGTAGATTTTACATCTTGAGAGTCACTAATCCAATTAGCATCACAATAACATTCTAAGAACTTAGGAAATCCAGTAAAGTGAAGACTATAGTTAGATGTCCCTCTCAAGTAACCTATTACTCTATCTAGTGCTCTCCAATGTTCATGACTAGGATTATTTGTATACCTACATAGTCTATTTACTGCATAAGCTATGTCAGGCCTAGTATAGTTCACCAAAAAACCTAATGACCCAATAATTTGTGCATATTTGCTCTGTCCTACAGGTTCACCATGATGTTTCACTAATGATAAATTAGTCTCTAAAGGAGTTGGATAGAGCTTTGTATCTTGGTAACCAAACTTATTTAAAAACTGTCAACATAATGAGATTGAGATAAGATAATACCGTTGCCTTCACGTATCAATCTCACATTTAAGATAACATCTGCTTGCCCTATATCCTTCATATCAAAGTTAGCACATAATAATGCTTTAGTATAATCAATAATCTGCATACTAGTGCCAAACATAAGGATATCATCAACATAAAGGCATAAGATAATTTTATCTTCTCCAACTACTTTATAGTAGACACATTCATCAGTAGAATTAATTTTGAAATCAAAAGAAAGCAATACTTTATCAAACTTCTCATGCCATTGTTTAGGGGCTTGTTTAAGACCATAAAGAGATTTATTCAATTTACATACTTTCTCTTCATGCCCTTTTATCACAAACCCTTCAGGTTGTTGCATATAAATTTCTTCATCTAAATCACCATTTAGAAAAGCAGTTTTCACATCCATTTGATGAATATGCAGATTATAAATAGAAGCAAGTGCCACTAAAATTCTAATAGTGGTAATGCGTGCTACAGGAGCATAAACATCAAAATAATCTATACCGGGCTTTTGAGTGTAGCCTTTTGCAACGAGTCTAGCTTTATATTTATCTACGGCACCATCGGGTCTAATTTCTTCTTGAATACCCATTTACAACCTATGGCCTTAGAACCGGGAGGAAGATCTACTAAATCCCATGTATGATTTTGCAAAATAGAATCTAATTCAACCTTAACGGCCTCTTTCCAAAATGGACTATCTATAGAATTCATGGCGGCTTCATAAGTTGTGGGATCATTTTCAACATTCATAACAAAATCATCACCAAAATCTTTTTGTGTTCTAACCCTCTTACTTCTTCTCAATTCTTGAGAATCAGTTTCATTGGATTGTGTTTGTGGTGTAGAAGTGCTAGGTTGAGTGTAGGTGTTGTGGCAAGATAAGGAAAACAATTTTCAAAGAACACGGCATCTCGGGCTTCTAAAATAGTATTAGGTGCAATATCAGAAATATCAGAATTAATTACTAAAAATCTATAGGCGTTACTATTTATAGCATAACCAACAAACATGCAATCAACAGTTTTTGGACCTATTTTATTAGTTTTGAAACTAGGCACCTTCACTTTGGCGAGGCACCCCCACACTTTGAGATAAGTCAAATTCGGTGCTCTACTTGTCCATAGTTCATAAGGTGTTTTATCTCTAGACTTTGTGGGCACACGGTTTAAAACATAACAAGCAGTTAAAATAGCTTCCCCCCACAAATTTTCAGGTGCACCGGAACTCCGGAGCATGGCATTGACCATATCCATCAAAGTTCTATTTTTCCTTTCTGCTACCCCATTAGATTGGGGAGAGTAAGGAGCGGTCACCTCATGAATTATGCCAGACTCTTCACAAAAGGCTACAAATTCATTGGAAGTATATTCACCGCCACGGTCAGATCTCAAAATTTTTATTCTCTTTTCTAACTGATTTTCAGCCTCTGTCTTAAATAAAATAAATTTACTCATGCATTCACTTTTAGCTTTCAACATGTAGATATAACAATATCTAGAATAATCATCAATAAAAGTTATGAAATACTTACTACCTCCACGAGTAAGCTTACCACCATCACAAATATCACTATGGATAAGCTCCAAAAGATCACTATCCCTGTCTACAGACTTGAAAGGAAGTTTAGGCATCTTTGCTTCAACACATATATCACATTTATCATGAGTTAAATCACAAGAAGGTATTAAATTCATGCTCATCATTTTCTTAATGGAATTATAATTACATGACCTAAACGTCCATGCCACAAAGATGACGATGAATTATCATTGACATTCATAGCAAGAGCATCTAACATAAAGTTTTCAACATTTAGTTTAAATAAGCCATCACATATAAATCCCTTTCCAACAAAATTACCATTCTTTCTAATAACAACAGTATTGGCTTCAAACAACAAAGAGTAGCCATTAGTTACAAGCAAAGCAACACTAATCAAATTCCTACGCATTTCGGGAACATGATAGACATCTCGAAGTACTAATTTCTTTCCGGAAGATAGCTTCAAAACTACTTCACCAATGCCTATCACTTGTGCAACGGCGTTGTTACCCATGGTCACACTTCCTCCACATGTGACCTGTAATGAGGAAAACCAAGAGGATGATGAGCATAAGTGTACATTAGCACCAGAATCAATCCACCAATCAAGATCAGTGGAGGCCATATTCACTTCAGGTGAGAAGAGAACTGACCTGACCGTCCCGGAGGAACCGGCTCCTAAAGTCACCATGTTAACTTGAGGATCGGAGGACGGATGCTCATTCCTCTTGTTTCTCGAGTATACTGGTTCAGTCTTCCTATGATAGCAATCTCGTGCAAAGTGATTGGTAAGACCACATACATAGCAATGTTCTCTCTTCTTTTGGCCCTTCTTGAAGGATGGCTTATTTTTGTGGTATTGATTTTGGGAGTTGGCTTGATGGTGGAACTTCTTTTTTCCTTTTTGGTGAAACTTTTTCTTTTGGAAATGAGAAGGTTTAGGTTGACTCTCTACATTGTGGACTTGAGGTGGTTTGGGTTTCACCTCCACTTTCCTAAGTAGTCTTTGTTCTTCCATTCTAACTTGAGAAATTGTTTGGGTCAAGGTTAGGGTACCTTGCATACGGTTTAGATCGGAAGTAAATTGTTCCCAAGAGCTTGGTAGACGATCTATAAGTGATTGAACAAGAAAACTATCCGAAAAGGTAGTTCCACTAGCTCGCAAAGCATTCACTATATTTTCAAACTCATGAATTTGGGGATTCATGGGTTTATTATCTACGAACTTGAACTCTTTGAAATTTGTGGCCATATAACGTTCTCATCATCATGTCCGTACTTTCGTTCAAGTTCATTCCATAACTCTTGCGCACTAGTGTAACTATAATAAATATCATAAAGTTCATTGCTCAATACACCCAAGATCCTACGAACACAATGGAAGTTGATTTGTTCGGGGGTTTGGATAGGTGAGGTGGAGGTGGTTGTGGTATCATTTGGTGGTGGAAGAGCATTAGGTATAGTGGTTTGTGGGTTGGTTCCGATTTGGTTTTGGTTATTACGATTGTTGGAATTGACCCTACCGGAACGACGTTGTGGTGGGATAGTGGGTAAAGAATTAACTCCGGAATGATCTTGCGATGAAGTGGTAGGTAAAGGATTATATCCAATAGCGGAGGCCAAACCTAAAGTTAAAAGCCAATATTGTACTTGATTTTGCCAACGCCTAAACATACTACCATCACCCTCAAATTTTTCGGGTCTAATATCATCAATCGGGGCCATTACGAAAAGAGAACAAACACAATCACTATAATTTCTGCATAATTTTAAAATACACTTATTAATAACAAACCACATACACAATGACATGCATGCTAAATTTACCGAATCTAAGAGCATAGTGTAGCACATAAAAATTAAAACATAAACCACATGCTTCATAAATCTATCCATAATTTCTACTAAGTAGACTACACAAATATTCGATTGGATTGATGGATTTATTGAGTCTAAATAGTAGAAATACACACAAATTAATTTCTGAAATATATATACATTAAAACAGAAATTTTAGCACTAAGCAAAAGATCGAATAGTACTTACAAATTATATCACTTTAAGTATTCCGAATAACCTACAAAACAACAACTCAAATAATATGTAAGGTTAGAAATTTTACCGGTCGAGGCGTGCGTAGCACTTGTCCCAATCGAATATTTGCCGCCCCGTGCAAGGGTCTCTCTAGCAAATTCGACGGAGATACAACGACCCTTCGGTCTCCGATTTGCACGATTCGGAGTCGAGTGAGACACCACCGAGTTTTTCGTTTGAAAAAGAGCTTGAAAATAGTTTCTCACTAAAGCTTAGAAAAGCTTAGAAATTGTTTAAATAAAATTTTTGAAGAATGAGAAGTTCATACAGTGAGTGGAGAGTTCATATTCCAGAGAAGAAGAAGAAGAAGAAGAAGAGGAAGTGGGGGGCTCGGTTCATTCTGGAGAGGAAAAGCAAAAAGGCTAAATCCCATCATCCCTGCACACTCCATCTATCTCTCCCTTTCTCATTTTCATTGCTTAAGGTGTGACTTTTGTCACACCTTAAGCTCTCTATGATATCTTGTTTTGTAAGCCAAAATAATGAATTTTTATGGGAAAGATAAAGAGATCCCAGCAAAGATTTTGCTGGTATTTTTGAACTTGGTAAAATATCCAAAATGCCCTTCTTGACAATTAAAATAAAATAATATATATAATAAAATAAATTTTAAATTTGATTTATAATCAACACTTAGATCATCACTCAGATTTTACTTCCGTCGAAAAGTCCAAAGCGGCTATTTAAGTGACAGAAGTGAGTCGATATGATACATCCGAAATAAATTAAGTGTTAAAGTGAATAACGATTACATGTTAGATTGACAATAATAATTCTCAAGTTCTAGGAACATTGACCACATAAAGAAATATGCTTGTGGTTGTTAAAGAAAAGCCAGAGCATTCTCAAGGAAGACAACCCATTGGATAAGCCATGCTGTCAACATACGGTGCAATTTAAAAGGAGAAATTATTGCACGTACTCTACCTCGTCATTCATGCACCAATTGCACATACAAGTTTTATTTTGAAAAACTTTCAAAAAATTTTCAAAAAATATTTCTAAATAGATTTTTTGGGCTAAATAATCTTAACGTCAAAAAAATATTTTTTAAATTCTTGAGGATTTTGAAGTCTAAAACACCTACGTAGAATTTTTTTTTTTTGTTTTTTAAATCTTTGGTATATAAAAATTATATATCTCATCAATATCTAAAATTTTCATATTAAAATTTTTTTCACAAAAAGCTTGTAGATGCATACAGTGTACGGAATAACGTCGTGAACATGGTGCGTGCAGTAATTTCTCAATTGAAAGATAAAAGCATCATTAGTTAATCAGGAGAGGAAATCAAGCATGAAGACAACTAGCTGCTTTTTCTTTTTTCTTGTTTGGGTCTATGGCCATCACGTGCAGTTTTATCCTGCATATCAACCGGAAATGAAACACGTTAAGATTAAATTCTTCCAAAAAGTTTTGTGGGAATTCGAACCCTTGACATGTCTTTTGTGAAAAAGAAATATGGCAATGCCATAGCAACTGCAAATTTGAGAGGCTATAGTATCATGGCCAAAAATATCTATAGCTGATAATACGAAATGGAGGCATGGACAGTGGGTAACAAGAATAAAGGAGAAAGAATCACATAAAAAATTTCATATCCTTATTCTCTGTAATAAAACAGAGTAAGCAAACATCATACAGATATTGGTAAAAGCAAGAGAACATTCCATTACAGGTAACAAGTACAAAAAAGTCGAAAAGAAGGATTACTATTGTCTTATTACTGTACACAGGCATAGCCACATAGATAAATACTAATCGAATAACATTTTCTCCTCCAAGAATATATTTGTTACCTCAGCATAAATGCTGATATGTTATCCATGAAATATACAAAATATATTTAACATTTAAAAACTTCATAACTTGGAGTATTAACAAAAGTAATTGCTTGATAATATATGCTCCGTCTCATAGTGAAGCTAAACTTAGCTAACAGAGTCTTCAGAGATGTGTATTTTTACCAGGATAATACGCTTAATCTTCCAATATGTGAATCATCTGGATGCCGCTCACTAAGTTCCTTCCTGACTTCCTCAACAGCTAAATTATGATCACTTGACAATCGTCTTTTTTATAACCTCTTCTGACAGTTGCCCTTGTTCTGTCGCAAATCCTGCAAATTCAAATATGACAAAGTGACCAGTGTTTATATCAACTTATCTATAGAAAATAATCAATGTTTTTATTTGTTCAATCAGATACCACTGCATTAAAATTACAATTTTTATTTTTCAAATAACAATGGTGTATATTGTACAACGAATGTCTTCATAATTGACGCATTTTTCTCCCAATCTAAAGAGATAGAACTCCAAAACCATTTAGAAGCATACAAGTGCACTATGCCTGTACGTTGTCGCGACCTATGTAAAATTTTTAAGAGAAATATTATTGTTTTATACACAAAATACAAGTACTGTAAATACAAAATCTTTATTTTTTACAAAAAACAAAATTATACACAAAATATGTATTGTACAAGATAGTAGTGTAGAACTTTACAAGACCATTATGTCAAAAAATTTGCAAGAAACTGTAAAAACAGGCAACATCAGTAGAAGACATTTACAAGATCATTATGTTAAAAAGCTGCAAACAGGTTTTCCGGGTGATATTTGTTATTTGTCAACACATTTGAACAAAATTCAGAAGTCGTTAATATATTGTGGTTGATTATAATGAATCTTGCTTGAAAAGAATGTTTATATAGTTTTTTTTTTCTTTTTACTTTTGGGTTCTTCTGATGATGATGTTTCTGGAGGCTGAGCGGTCTGTATGTAGTATGGAGGCTGAGCGGTCTGGAGGCTGAGCGGTCTGTATGTAGTATGTTTCTGGAGGCTGAGCGGTCTGGAGGCTGAGCGGTCTGTATGTAGTATGTTGCATACCATTTTTTCATATGGTGATACATTGAAAAGGGAAGCGATAGTGACCAAACTTGTTGAGTCGTCTGTGTTGTCATATGTCGATATGTTCTATGAAATTTGACATACTCTATCGCAGGGTAATTCTTAAACCCAGAATACATATTTGTAAAAGTCATAATTTTCATGAATATCTTGGAAGTAGCTAATGTATAAATATAACTATAGTACATACATGTATAACTGTTCTTCTGTGGTGTAGAAAAAGAGATAAAGAAAATTTTAATGTATGTACCTATTTTGAAATTCCTCAATATATAATATCCTAATGTTTAAGTTTATAGACTGTGTCGGATGTGCTGGAAAGCGCATTGCGACCTGTAAATATGTCACATATATTGATGCTAAATAGAATGTAGAAGTTGTTGTAAGTTTTGTAAATGTGGTAGGGCAATACCATAGAACGATCGTACAATCATTCCTGTTAGTATTACGACTATTGGTTCTTGAAATCTCTGCAGCATACTTTGATTGAATTCTACATCTAGATCTCCCTAGAACGTAACAGCAATTGTTTGCTCACTATGACGAAGTAAAATAGAAAGTATAAGAAATTTCTTTTGCAAGAAAAATAAAGATGTTCTAATTTAAACAAACTTAGATAATGCTAATTTAGGAAAAAGATAAAAGTTATACTCCATATCATGGCTGTAGAAAGTTCTTCTTTTACTACCATCTTGTCCATGTTATAGTTCTTCTAGTATGTATTTGGACAATGAATTCTGCAATGCATAAGTAACGTCAATATATTTCTATGATATATCAATAACATGCAAAGTGCTAAAGGAATGCTATACCTGTTAAGAGGAATGTGTTACCATTTCTTTCTTCTAGTTCATTTGTGTTTACAAAATAAAACTTGTGTCGAGGTATAGTAACATTTTTATCAACAAGTGGCTGAAATCTTGTTGCTTTGGCTAGTCGAATAATGCATTGGTGTTGGAACACACGGTAATTATTTTTGTTATGATCAGCGGGAAAATTACTGACATTATAAAGCTCACCAAGTTTAATAACATATTGGAAGTAGTTCTTCTGGTAACTTTATGCTATTACGTGAATTGCATCATTCTACATTCATACGTAAAAGTAAAAGCAGAGAATTAATAACATAAATATTTTAAATTAAGGTCGAAAGCAAGTCTATAAGTAATAAAAATAATTATTGTACAGAAATATACTTACATTTTCATCCACCATAATGTAGTTAACACTTAAGATGCATTTCGATCTGTTATCACAGGCTAACCAAAAGCGAACAACTCATACGCTTAGGGTAATACTATGCATCCCTTCTCTAAGATCCTTTATTGCTGTGATTATATCCATAGGACGCTGCAAAATCGAATCACATCATTTGGTTAAGTATGTTTAAAGACTTATGTAGTAAAATTGTGACATGTTAAATTGTGGTTTCGTCAGTGGCGGAAATATGATTTAGAAATGGGGGGGGGGGGGGGGCAATACATAATTAAACAAAACTGTAAAGGTTGTTCAAATACGTAACAAGCTCAAAGACAAATAATATTCATCTATTGTAAATTGAGAACGACATTCTTTTATAGAAACAAAATCATCAAGTACTAAATCTAAACTAAATGTTTATGCAATTTCCTTTTCTATGTAAAGAACCAAATTGTCGGCAAGAAATTCATCTTTCATTTTATTGCGCATCTGGTATTCACAATTTTCATAGCTGAAAATGTACGTTCCCTAATTGCGGTAGACACAAGTAAAAATAAGACGGATCAATCTATCAACCAAAGGATAGCTCTTGCACTTCTTTGTCTCTGTTATCGTTGGCATAACTCTGCAACAGATGTCAAATCTAATAAATTCTTATTATTCATTGCATCAATATGAAAATGCCTCAGCTGATAGTTTAAACATTCCAATTCATGAACTGCAAAATCACGTGGATAATAGTTTTTAGTAAAAGCACATAAAGCTTCGATGTCAAAAGATTTGTATCAATCTCTTGGATCTAAAGCTGCACCAAGTTTTAAGAGCTCCAGAACTCTCTCGTTGAACCTTATACTAATATCTTGCAGTTGAAAGTCTATCGTGGCATTAAATACATCAAAATGATAGTAATGCTCCAAAGTAATATAATTACGACGACGACTAGCTCGGCCTACAAAATGAGAAGCACCAAAATCTGAAACCGAAATCTCATTACTAGTACAAAAGAGCAAAATAGTTTTTAAAAAAGAATACCATCCGTCATATCTAAACTCTCGAATAAGGAATGTTGTATTCCTGACAAAATGCATTGCATTTATAACATCTTGAGACTTTTGTTGCAAAGCTTGACAAAGCTCATTAGTATTACCCATAATCTCTTTCATCAAATGCAAGATAAAAATAAATTCGAAAGATGTAATCTTCTTTAATGTTGCACTAGTGTCCCCCCTTGTTTTGTAGTTGAAGCCATCCATTTTGATGTTTTCAAGAACAGAACAACATGCATTGTACATATTAAGGATGCTACAAATAGACTGAAAATGAGAACTCCAACGAGTATCACCTGTTCGTTTTAGAGTGCCAATATGATTAGCACATCTTTCAGCTTCAATTTCATCATTGGCTATCATGCGAGCAATTTTTCTACTTGAGAAGCTTGTAGCTAATCATGACGCTTGCAAGATGCACCAACATCATTAATAATGAAAGATAAATCTTAAAAAACTCATGAACATGATGCACCTTTCTAGCAGCTGTAACTAGAGCTAGTTGTAGTCTATGAGCCATACAGTGCACATAATAAGCTTAGGGATTCTCATTGAGAAAAAGTGTTTGTAACCCTCTCCATTCACCACGCATATTATTAGCACCATCATAACCTTATCCACGGATGTTTTGAATATCAAAATGATGAGTAGAAAGAATTGCGCATAATGCGGAATACAAAGTAGCTGATGATGTGTCTCTCACATGAGCAAGATCAAAAAACCTTTTTTGAATTATGCCATTGCTATCAACGAATCTTAAAATAAGTGCCATTTGTTCTCTTTTAGCTTCATCACTTGATTCATCAACAATAATATAAAATTTCGAATCCCCAATTTCTTCCCTAATATGTTTTCGCACCTTGTTTGCAAATGTATGTAAGATTTCCTTTTGAATGGTTGGAGATGTGTACTTTGCATTTTCCGGAGTATTTTCTAAAACGACATTCGCGATATCATCATTGTATGTTGATATGCACTTAATCAACTCAAGAAAGTTGCCAAGATTGTGTGAAGTAACGCTTTCATCATGACCTCGAAAAGCCAATCCTTGAAATGAAAGCCAACGAGCTACATTTATTGAAATTTTAGCTCGTAGGCGATTCTCCATAATATCCTTTTTAGAATGTCTTTGAATCACCTTATCTATATGACTTGGTTGGTTCAATAATGCAGTAGAATTCCTTATTGCATTGTTGTGCTGAGAACATGGATCACCTTATCTATATGTTGAAGAAATGCACAATTCTTCCCATTTTTAATTTTTTTCCAATTATTGAAACCAACTAATGTAAATGCATCCCAACCACTTTGAACACTTAGTCGTTCAGCAAATAAATAGCAATGTAGACAATAAGCATAATCTTTAGAAGGAGAATACTTAAGCCAAGAAAACTTACGGTACCACGAAGATTTGCCCTTCTTATCTTATCACGTTGATCGACCAGATATTCCCAGATAGGTTCCCGCAGACCGAGATCGCGCTCTATGGAAGAAAAGTTTGGATTTATCACCCTTAAAGATTGAGTAAGATGACTTCCAACTACAACTGGTTCGAACTCTTCCTTATTACCACTATCATCGGCAGTATGAGAACTACATTCTCCTCTTATTTTTTCTATTGAAAAATAAATATAATTTCTTTTATTTCCCAAACATCTTGTTATATATACAAACAAACATTACCGTATAAAATTATAAAACAAATGCGCTCTAACTGAATTACTACTAATATACTATATACAAGATAACAAGGATATATAAATATAAAAGTACAACTAATTTATTATGTAATTAGGCAATAGATGTCACTTACCTAAATTACCTGCAGATAATGCAATCGTAAAATTGATAGATCGGATAAGAGAGCTCGCAGCCTCGTAAGCAAGCGAATAGGTAGATAAAATATTGGAAATTCAATCTGTTGGAGCCTGGAAGAAGATTGCTGAAGTCTGAAACAGTGAAGCAAACGTGTAAGTAGAATGATTGTAGAGTATTGAAATTGAATATTTGAATTGAATTTGAGACTTTAAGAAACTAATTACTATAATTGGGCTCGGGGTTTAAGTTTGTGGTTCCTGTTCATTTATGTTGGCCTATTTCGCAAGCCTACTAAGGCAAATATATGGGGAATAACCCCTATAAGACGGGGGTATTGTACTTATTATTATATTAAAAAAATATTTAGAAGAATCTAATTTAATAAGGAACAACCTTATCAAATATTTGGAAGAACTTACTTATAAACAGTATTTTTGTAATATTGTCATGAAAATCTTGTGAAGGTTTTATGTAGAAATGTATTCTATGAGGTGTAGTCGATCGTGAAATTGCAACATAAAATTGACCGTGAGGAAAAACTAGTTCAAGAAGAAAGATTTTCCACTGTATTAAGGGATTGTCGTTAACTTCTATTAATTGTCATGGCATAGTATAGTTTATGTAAAAAATACCATCTTCGTAATATAAAAGACAAATTTTTATCATGTCCAAGCATGATAATACGAGGTATGAAAAATTTTTTTGTTTGTATTTTTTTCAGAGATGATCTTGGCTTCAATAATTATCTGAAATAATTGTGTTATGATTAGCGTAGTGCCATTACATAGTCCTTCAGATTGGTTGATATTTCTTAATAGCATTACTGTCAGTCCAACTTTCAACTTCAATTTATGGGAAGGCATTCCATTAAATTGTAATGTATTTAACAATTCCATAGGATAGAAGGCATAAAGTTCATCTAGATTTCCAAATGATGGGCAGAAGCTATCCAAACTATAGTACTTCCTTTCATTGCTATCTATCAATGATAACATATACTCATTAATATCATCAATACATCATTCTTTGGTGCAATGATAGCTTGCTCTTGAAAAAAGTTGATATTGTCAAAATTTTTTGAAAACTATGATAGACTTCATCCACCATATTTTGAATAGAATTATCTATGCAACGTGTGATGTGTTTGTCCAGAATTTCTATCCAAGTTGCATCTTGATCAGATGGTAGTTTCATACCATTAATTCTACCATTCTCTATATTTAGGATTCATTCAGCAAATTCTTGCAATGATTCCTTTTTTGAAGGGCATAAAGTTTGATTTCGTAACCTCATATTTTCGTGAAGTGTTAGTACTGTACATTATGGCTATAAATAAG
Source organism: Xerophyta viscosa (assembly GCA_002076135.1). Lineage (NCBI taxonomy): Eukaryota > Viridiplantae > Streptophyta > Magnoliopsida > Pandanales > Velloziaceae > Xerophyta > Xerophyta viscosa. Next base: position 1,534,709 of record MJHO01000001.1, read on the forward strand.
AAAAGTTGATACATGAATTAATTATCTCTTCCTTTGGAGCACCATTTTGTACAGGTAATATTGGTCTAAAATCACCACCATACACAATTGTCTTTCCCTCAAATGGTTTTTCATCATTCTACAGTAAATCACGTAAACATCTATCGAACGCTTCAAAACAATACTTTGAATTCATTGGAGTCTCATCCCATCTAATTAAAACAGCACATACTATAAATTTTGCAAACAGAGTTCCCTTTTTAATTTCACATATAGATGTTTCATCTAATGTCAATGAAATTTTAAATCGAGAATGTGTTGTAAATACTCCTTATAAAAGTAAAGATGCAACACCAGAAACAGCAATCAGCAAGAACAATTTTTTCTTCAAATCTAAATTTTATTGTAATTGTTCGTCATAAGTAAGTTTTTTCAGTACCACCATGGCCATATATGAAGAATAACCCACCGTTATTAGTTTTTACTGCAGTAACCTTTTTTGTTAAAATAAGCATTTCTTCTTGATTTAATGTTTGCATCATATTCTCAAAATCAACTTTCAACGTACGAGTATTATAATCAAGTTCTTCCATCTAATCTATTGTTCAATTCTTTCAAAAGTTCATAATTTGGCTTTGATAAATTGTGTTGTTTTAGAGAAGATCCTGATGTAAATAGTAATTTTCAAGTTCATAGAGTACATAGTTTTACAGATAAGATTGTTGTATATGCAAATGTTTGACATGAAAAGCATTCTTGAGTTTATAAATAATATCGTCTGTCATTTTTGACCAATCAAATTTTCATAAGTCATGTATGTTAGAGATATTACAAAAAAGTAGTAAAGTAACCAACGTAGTTCACATGGTGTTGCCCACAAAGATACTTCATCTAATACATTATGCCATGCTTTATCATCTCCTAAAAGACCAATTGCTCTACATGCTTCATTGAATGTTGGATAAGTATTATTACCTACTGTTCTAATATCTTTAAAGCATGTGGCTCCTTTGACAGAGTTAAGAAGTAATATAAAGTAGTATAGTTCACCAGAGTTTGGGTGTATGTAACGCATTCGACCAATTGACATTTTTGACTTGCGACGAGTCCAAATCTTATCATGTTGGTTCTAAAAAAATTTCGTTGGAAATTCAATATAAGACAATTTACGTGCATCAACATATTTCTTATTTGCCTCAAATCAAAAAGTAAGCATAGTTCTATTAATAGCTGGCCTACGAATAACTGTTGTTAATGATTGATTCTCACTATATACAATATTATGCATGTTCGGTAAGTGTACTGCAAGTATTTCGACTGCAGGTTCTCTATAATGAATTGAAAATTTCAACAGTTTCCAATCTGCTTCAAATGGAGTGAGAAATCGACAATTCAAATAAGTCTTAATTTCATCAATTTTTCTATAGTGAACATTCATTGAATTAGAATCATCTGTCACATTATCCTCAACGACGGCTCTTATTCTATCATGACCTTTGTTAACATACTTAAATAAAATTGGATGAACATAGACAGTGAAAAAAATTCGACATTGATATGTGCGCCAAACATGACAATAAGTTTTGATTATAAGGAACTACAAAGCGATTATCTAGCTTATGTTCATTCTGTATAACATAACGACCATCGTCTTTTCTTCTATATACAACAAATCCATCATCAGTGATAGTCGTATAATCTGAATATTGTTTTTGGTATGATTTAGAATATTTTTCATCTTTTATGCATTTGGTATTCGATTGAGAATTCCACATGGTCCATGTATCATATATTCAGCAACAACCTCGTACACAATTCGATCATTGAATTTATCTGGAATCTCTGCTGATATTATTGTATTAACATCTTAAACATGTTTGCTTTTTTGCAGATTTATCAACCCAAAGTAAAATGTGTTCATGCGGCGGACCTTGTTAGGTATACAAATCTATAGTTGCTAAATAAATGTTACTGAATTAAGTACCTGCAGTAACTTTTCCAAAAGGATCGCCAGATTTGATTGATGATACCATCTTTTCCATTTTTGCTTTGAATAGTAGGCAAACTATATCCGGTCTATATTGAGGAGATTGGGCACCTACTTTTACTAAATTTTGAAGTAATCCAGGCACTTCGGATTTGCAGTAAATGTTATAAAAAGTTATGGCTTTCCGAAATGTCTACATATAGCCATTGCATCGTGATAATTTTGAATCATATACTAAGGACTTCATGTGAAAGATGATGGTAAAATGATTAATTTGACTACACCGACATCTCCCTAATAACGGCGTCGTGTATTCCTTGATATTGTTTGCATATAAGAGAGATTGGTTTCTTCGTATATAATCAAGGCGATCTTCTTCAATGCAACAATAAGCATCAACTAAAAATTGTTGGAATAACTTTACTCCTCATAATAATGTGTTTCCTTCATTATAACGATCTTGTATACGAAATGTATAATATGATCTCATGTAAACACGTTTACGCTTTCTTCGATTCTTGTTACAATGTACATTTAATTGTATATCAGCTCTGAAACTATCTTCACCATATGGAAACAAAAGTGGATACTGCAATTCCATAAAATAGGTTGTAGCTTATTTATTTGTAAGCCGTTGTTGTTATATTTGACAATGACATTGCGCTCATTATGGTACTGTCCAATGTCACCAACCACTAACCCTCCTATATCGTTGCAAGTAGGTTTCATATTCAGATCCATCAGCGGAGCACCGAGAAAGTAATCATAAGTTAATTTGCATTGTAGGCTGATTTCTATATTTCACTTGTAGAAAAAGTTGTACTAATAAATTGTTTGAATCTAACATTTGTTTCAAGCCATTAATAATCTCATAGTCAAAATTAGTAGATTTATGACATTTATCTATAAAATTTAATGGGTTTTCAACCTCATCTTCAGTATCATATATATACAATTGCGCAAACTAAGGCAACTGATCATCTTCAGGTAATAGAGATCCTATTAAGTGATGCATTTTACCACTAATACAAAAAATATAAGGTACGCTTGAATCATGGATATTAACATCAAGTTTTACACCAACCGAAGTAAATGAAAACATCGAATTATAGTAACAAATCTGCTTACGAAAATGAAGGCTACGTGCACCTTGTGTAAAATCTAGTAATTCGTCCAAATATTTTGGTGTGCACCTATACAGAGGAAGTCCGACTTCACCACCATTGCAACAAAGAGAAAACTTTTCATCAGAGTTGCTACTATTTCTCAGTTTCTCAACATGCCAATATAAGACCCCACAATAATAACACCGACATGAACTATCACCAAAATTTATATAACAAGTGGCACGACAGTTTTTGAAACTGAAGCTACAGACGTCCATTGAGGTAACCATACGAAAGAAACCACTGCAACCATTTATATTTGATGTCTCTTCTATATGATCTATTGAGAAGAGCGACTGGCAACTATTTCATTATTTATTTGCGAAAAAACATTAGTAGCTCTCTTATCACTTTTATCAACAGTAGTTCGTTGTTTCTTAACATATGAACATAAAACTTTGATATTTTCTTTTCTTTTCATTGACTGTGCGGCTTGTAAACTATCGTGCGAAAGAACGTTAGTAGCTTTTTCATCGCTTTTATTGCTAGTTGTTCGTTGTTCCTTAACATATGAACATGTTACTTTTTTTTCTTTTCCTTTGGTCGTGTCGCTTGTACACTATCATGGCAAACGACGACATTCCACTACTACACTCTTCCTCTGAAGAAGCCATAGAGAATAAGAGAAGAAGCTATGTAGATCATAAAAAACACATAAATTGAAAGCAGTAAAAAAAATAACAATAATCAAATTTAGTAGGCAAGATATTAAAATAAATGAATTTGAATGATGCGATACCTTTCCTTTTAGACGAACAACGAAAGCAAATGCTAAAATAGGAGAGAGGCCCACACCTGTAGACGCAATAAAAGTGTCATACATAAACTTCGAGAAAATTACAATAAGAAAGTTACAACATGTTATATACGGACAGCATCTTGCCCCCACTTATACACCACACACGAATATAGAAATGTCGAAAATATCGATAAATGACACTGTATAGATTATATTAGAAGCATGACAATATAACATCATAAAGAAGGTGTAATAGAATCAAATCAAAGAAGAAAATGAAAACGGCCCAAATGCCACGCTGGAATACATGTTTCTATATCATATTGAATTCTGCAAGATTGCATAGTCTTTCTGTACCATAAAAATATAATACATATATTTAGATCTGTTCAATTCAAACAATAACAGAAAATTCACAATGGCAACATAATCCAGGCTTAATGTTCAATTCAAATACAATAATATAAGCAGAGATGATATAATAGAATGGAAAGTAATTAATATTCCAAAGAAGATAAAATTATTTTTTTTAAAGCTACATTTAAAACCCTCACTGATTTTTCAGTAAACTAAAGCTTTAACAGTGGCACATATGGAACAAAGAAAAGAGAGAACATGCAAGAATGAACTAAGAGAGAGTAATAATTACACATAAGATAAAACAGACGATTGAAGGATGGATAGGCATCAGGAAGTTAGTAAAAGATGGAAAGTTGAAATGACAAAATTGTGCTCAAAAAGTAGTTAAAAAAATAAAAGATCTAAGGGTACAAATGTAATTCTAATCATCCCACTCACACCTCTACCGATACTTCTCCTCCTTCTGACAGTTGTTGTCTTTTCTTTGCAACCCCCCCCCCCCCCCCCAAAAAAAAAAAAAAAAAAAAAACGAGTTACAGTAGAATCTACAACAACTCGTTTGTCCACAGGCAATTGAGGATGGATAGGCATCAGAAATTTGGTAGAAGATAGAAAGTTGAAATGACAAAATTGGGTTCCAAAAGTAGTTAAGATAATAAAAGATCTAAGGGTACAAATGTAATTCCAATAATTCCAATTCACATACAATAATATAAGCAGAGAAGACATAATAGAATGAAAAACAATATATATTCCAAAAAGTGAAGATAAAATTATTTTTTTAAAGCTACATTTAAAACTCTCACCGATTTTTCAGTAGATTAAAGTTTTAACTGTGGCACATATGGAACGAAGAAAAGAGCAAACATGCAAGAATGAACTAAGAGAGAGTAATAATTACACATAATATAAAACAGGTGACTGAGGGATGGATAGGCATCAAGAAGTTGGTAGAAGATGGAAAGTTGAAATGACAAAATTGGGTTCCAAAAGTAGTTAAAATAATAGAAGATTTAATAGTACAAATGTAATTCCAATCATCCCACTCACACGTCTACAGATACTTCTCCTCCTTCTGACAGTTGATGTCTTTCCATTGCAAAAAAAGAAAAAAAAAAGAGTTACTGTAGAATCAGTAGTAACTTATTTGTTCACAGGCGATTGAGGGATGGATAAGCATCAGGAAGTTGGTAGAAGATGGAAAGTGAAATGACAAAATTGGGTTCCAAAAGTAGTTAAAATAATAAAAGATCTAAGAGTACAAATGTAATTTCAATCATCCCACTCACACCTCTACCGATGCTTCTCCTCCTTCTGACAGTTGCTGTCTTTTCTTTGCAAAAAATAAAAAAGAGTTACTGTAGAATCTGCAGTAACTCGTTTGTCCACAGGCGATTGAGGGATAGATGACATCAGGAAGTTGGTAGAAGATGAAAAGTTGAAATGACAAAATTGGGTTCCAAAGGTAGTTAAAACAATAAAAGATCTAAAGGTACAAATGTAATTCCAATCATCCCACTACCGATGCTTCTCCTCATTCTGACAGTTGCTGTCTTTTCTTTGAAAAAAAAAAAAAAAAAACTCGCGTTACTTTAGAATCTACAGTAACTCGTCTGTCCACAGACGATTGAGGAGTGGATAAGCATCAGGAAGTTGGTAGAAGATGCAAAGTTGAAATCACAAAATTGTGTTCCAAAAGTAGTTAAAATAATAAAAGATCTAGGGGGTACAAATGTAATTCCAATCATCCCACTCACACCTCTACCGATGCTTCTCCTCCTTCTGACAGTTGCTGTCTTTTCTTTGCCAAAAAAAAAAGTTACTGTAGAATTTGCAGTAACTCGTTTATCCACTTCCTCTCTCATTTAGAAGTATGTAATGTAATGTAATGTATTGGATATAGAGTTCGTATGCAAAAGGAGATTAATTTCTGCATAGAGAAACAACTTTGTTGGCATATTTGGGTATAAGTATCCAACCAATGTCATTTAGGGACCGAACGTACAAATATATTTGATGAACACCCAAAGCCTAAGCCACTTGATACATAAGTCACAGGATGTGAGGGGTCCACTAAGAAGATGTCTCTGGTAGGCTGGTAGGCATCTTCATCACCGAAGAGATTGTCGGACTTTGTCAGAGTTACACCAACGGCCATGAGCATGAGCAATACAACAATTCACATTTGCACACAATTGAAGCATTCTGAGAACTCTACTTATAATATAATTCATGTTGAAGGACCTTAAATTACTTTCAAACTTAAATGCGCAAGCTTGAAATTTCCATTAAACATACACGAATTCAATTTTAAAGCATGTATCTTTTGAGGATAATGATCGCATTTACTGGCGTTAAGGTCTAGAAACTGGCATATCATTCCAGTCCACATAAATTGAAACCTTAAAAATTTGGTAACAATAAAATGAATTTTTTAACGAGATTAACGAACACCCTGTCCATGCTGAGACCAAGTAGTGTGATTCTAAAAATCATTAGGACCGAACTTTAGCTTCCAAAGATAATCTTCTAAAAAAAAAAAAAAAATGATGCACCCACTTCATGTATGTCGGCTTGCAGGAGAAAGGTATGACCCGGGCTATAATGCATTGACACTCCTAAACTGCATGCCACTTTCCGACACGTGTCGATATAGATATGGCCCAATGAGTGTCCGACACGTCTGAGACGTGTTGATCTAAAAACTGGGCCGGTATGCAGCCTGACAAGCTGGGACACGGGCCGGACGCGCCCAGCCCAGTCTTAACTTAAAAACCAAAGGAAAAAAATGGGACACCGTTCTTCACTTACAGGCTTGCAACGCGCAAGGTTCCTCTTCTCGGCACGTGATCCTTCTACGGCGAACCAAATCAAGAAATATGTAATGCCTAAGAATTAGACGAAGATTAGCAAGATAAAGATGATGCAGAATAAAAAATATAGAAGACTCACACACCGCATACTTGTAAAACTTAGGAAGTCTTGGGTTTGTTTGTGAATTTCTTAGAGAGTTAGTTGGGCATAACAAATCTGTTAATGAGCATTAGCCTATAAATAGCCCACTAGAGGATATTGTACATCAACTATCTAACTTTACAAAGAAATCAATACGGAGTTTTTTTTTATGCAGTTCTATCCTGATCATTTTCTACGTCCTAACGGGGGTGTTACAAAATCTTTGATGAAATTTTCTTTATCACGCACCACCAGTCGCCGCGGGCTTCGTCGTCGTCACAGCTCGATCTCCATCTCCAATCTCTGATCTTTTCTCTCTCTCTCTCTCTCTCTCTCTCTCTTTGGTCTTCTCTCGTTTTCTCGTTGCTTTATAACTTTATATTTATCATATATATATATATATATATATATATATATATATAAAACTAAGTTTATTGTTTTATTCTGTTATTTATTTAATTTACCTAGTCAATTTTTTAAGTGTATTTAATATTGTTTTTATACTAATTATGTAATCAATTTTGTAAGATAATGAGTTCGAATGCGGGGGTTGATGATCCAAATGCTCGAGGTGAAGATCATATCTTTAGAAGTTTGTTATTAAAATTAAACAAAAAAGAAAGCACAAAGACGTGGGAATTGGAAAAAAATACTGGAAAGAAGAAAAGTTCATATATTATGTGATAACATAGTAGTTTTGGATTTATTTTGATTGTATATTATAGTATGACTTTTAGTATCTTGGTATGTTATCAAGAAATGATTATAGCCACAAGATTTGATTGGTGTCATCATATAATTTTTTTTTTTTTTTCCCTTAAATTTCAGCAATCAAGAGCAAGTTTTTTTTTCTTCATTGAAATGGTTATTTACAAATTATAATTATACAAAATTATTTACAATTCTATAGGTTTTTTTTAACAAATGATGAAATTTATAAAAATTGGTGTGTCCTATTCGTTCCTGTTGGGGTGACCGACACTATTATACACAAATTCGATCCAAGAAATTCACCCCTATTTGTATGAACAAATAGAAATTTACCACAACACAATATCACAATCACAACCACAAATATAATAATAACTAGAGATACCGACTTTTTACGTAGAAAATTCTAGAAGAGGAAAAAAATCACGGGACGATCTCGACCCACCAAAATAATTTCCACCATATTGAAATAGTAGATTTATAAAATTTTCTCTAGTGTGCCCAAACTAGTTAATTACAACTAACCAATAGAACACCATACATATGACATTCACTAAATAAATCATCACCTAACACATAGGTGGATTACAAGATAGATTAGAGGAATTTCACCTAGGGTTTTGAGGAGAGAGTGAGCTCCTATTACTTCCACTTGAATCTGCTGGATGTTGGAATTGAATCACATGAGCATCTCCTTTATTCTCTCTTTCTCTCTCACAATTTTTTTTCCTCTCAACCAGAAGCTATGTACAGAGAGCTTCGGCTGGGTAATTCTTTTGTAGATGAAAAACGATGAGGCTAAACAGTAATTTTGTTTCAATATTATTATCTATATAAATATATAGACAATATCTATTGATAAATTTTTGTTTAATCTAAGGTTTACCGTGCTGGACGGCACCGGAACGTGCCAGAGCTCGGCACCAACACGGTGTAGGGCCAGCCGGCACCGGCACTCCTCTCTCTCTCTCTCTCTCCCTCGCCTCTCTCTCTCTCTCTCTCTCTCTCTCTCTCTCTCTCTCTTTTCCTCACTACAAGAAATTTGGTCTTTAGAAGCCAACTTTTTAAAAGCCAGCCTTTTTTGGCTTCTAAAAATGACTTTCTAAAGCCAATTTTCAGTTGGCATTAAAAAATTTATTTTTTGAAGCCAATTTTAATTTAGCTGCTAATAATATATTTTTCGAGGCCAAACTATTTTGTTGGCATTTGATTTTATAACATTCTAAAGCCAAAATATTGTTGGCTTTGAAAACTATATATTTTTAAAGCCAATATTTAGTCAGCCTCTAATAAGTTAATTTTTTGAAGCCAAATTAGGTTTGGCTTTAAAATTTCTAACTTTTTGAGACCGAATACTTAGTTGGCCTCTAATAATTTAATTTTCTTGAAGCCAAAATAATTTTGGCTTTAAAATTCCTAACTTTTTAAGGCCAACTAATTAGTTGGCCTTTACATAATATTTTTTTGAAGCCAATAAAATTTTGGCTTTAAAATTTCTAACTTTTTGATGCTAATGTTTAGTCGGCCTCTAATAATTTGACTTTTTGAAGCCAAAATAATTTAATTGATTAATCCAGTGCTTGCTTTATTTTTGAATTGATTTGGAATGTAATTGAAATTGATTCATGCGTTCTGGGCTAATCTGGCCCCATTTGAAGGTGAATATCTCGAAATACATTCAAACTCTACCACAACTCCGAAAAATACCCCAGAACACCCCAGCACAACCCCGAACATTCCAGAACACCCCAGATTTTTCTGCAAATTTAGAACATCTTTAGTTAATTTTTAATGTATTTAGAATATTTTTAGGTACTTTTTAAATATCTTTATTTTCTCAAATAATAAAGAAAGCATAACAAAATATACTCGAAATATATTGAAACTTCACCACGACTTCTAAGAACACCCCAGAACATTCCTGCACAACCCAGAACACCCTAATTATTTCTGCAAATTTAGAATATTTTTGGGTAATTTTTAATGTGTTTCGAGTAAATTATAACAAAATAAAAAAAATAAAAAAATATCTATAATAACCCTTTTTTTATTCCTAGTGAACTGTAATATTTTTATAATGTTTGGCATTTTTTTTTGATTTTTTATGATTTAATTTACTCGAAACACATTAAAAATTGTCTAAATATATTCTATATTTGCAGACAAATCTGAGGTATTCTGGGGTGTTCTGGGTTGTGCTGGGTTGTGCTGGGGTGTTCTGGAATATACGTAGAAGTTATGGTGAATTTTCAATATATTTCGAATATATTTTGTGATACTTCTTTCATTATTTTAGAAAACAAAAATATTTAAAAATTAGCTAAAGGTATTCTAAATTCGCGAAAAAAATTTTATAATAACCCTCTTTTGTTTTTGAGTAAACTATAATTTTTTCGTAATTTTTAGCATTTTTTTTATTTTTTATGATTCAACTTTCTTAAATTTTTTTTTGTTTTTTCACTTTTTATAATATTTGATGAAAAAATAATTTTGAATAGGCGTTTGATACTCCAACAGTTAATTGAGTTGGATTTCAGGTCAAACTTTTTTTCCCCCCCTTATATGTTAAAAATTTTGAAATTTTGAAACCCCCGCCTCCCGGCATTTGCTTTATTTAACCCCCCCTCTCTCCATTTTTTCATAAGACAGCGAGTGCCGCTCCCGCCAGTCTCAACATCTCCTCCTCCTCTCCGACTACTTAAAGACGTCGCTGCATCAATGAAATCATATGTTGGCGTTGGGAGATCAGACTCCGTGAGCTTAGGATGTTGCGCGGGCAACTCGTCGGAGATCCTCGCCATCACTGGACCATCTCCTCGAGCTTGTGGTGTGGTTACCGTGAGCCTCATCATGACCTATGCCATATTTCACTTTAACTAAAACATTTGTGATTCTTTCTTTGGGATTCTGATTAGCACTTTTTTTCTGAAAATGATTAGCACCATTTTAACCTCGAATTTGGATTCTTCCAGCATCTTAAGCGCATCTTCCTTTCTTTGCCTCTAGTGAGCTCCGACGGCCTGTAACTTCGCTATATCTATGTGCAAGCATGCTTATATACTATGTGCTCTAAATCTTGACATTATTGAGTTAAATTAAATTTCGGATTTGTATTTTCTTTTAATGCCTATGTACTGTTTGTTGAAATGGTTAAATGAAAATTTAATGATATGATATGGAAATGGTGCTGGCTGCATCTAACTTGTTTATGCAGGCTATTAAATGGTTATAGATAATGCTTGTGTTAAACGTAGAGATGCAATTGTGCTTGAGCAAGAACTTATAATAGCAGGTAGGTCAATACTGTGAGTTTCTTGTTTTTTCTTTTTTTTTTTTTTTTTTTTTTTTGATCTACTTGTCAAGTAGATGATAATTATGCATATTTTTCTTCAGTTAACTTTTTGAACTGAATGATATAAGGTTCAATAAGATGTGAACACCCTAATGCACGGCCAGAACACGTCTAGAATACCCTAAAATAATTCTAAAAATCTGAAAATATCTCCAGAACACTTCTAGTACATCCCAAAATAACTGCGGAAATCTAAGAACATCTCTCGAACATTCCATAACACCTCCAGAACACTCCTACTTTATGGATTATTTGGGCACTTTTAAATAGTTAAATATATGTAACTTATCAAGATTTCTGTGCAAATTGATCATAATAAATTTGTTGGGTAGGTTAACCTTGTCTTCTGAGTCATGCTCTAGTGAGCTCTCAATTATTATTATGTTATAATTATATATAGTATTTTGTACCTAAAGTAAGCATGGCTTATATTGTATACTAAGGTTTTATTATTTTGTTCAGCATGTCTTGTTAGCTAGAATTATTTTACAGACAAATAAGTAAATCCAATATCTATAAGCACTTGACACATCTGGATGGATAAATTATCATGGCATTTGCCAATTCAACCATGTTCGTACTTAAAGTTCTTATGTTTTCTGCATATCTAATATAATGAAGGTTTTTTTTTTTTTTTGGTTGCAGGCTTTGAAGTAGCATTATTCAATTTGTTATGGTCTCTTGTGCAAATACATGATCTAGGGAAGCAATAAGGGAGGGAAATTCTGAAGTTACGTAGGGAATGTATTTCACATTTTTGTGTATATGATAGATTGCATTGTTAATTAGACTTTTTAGTCTATATGACTGAAAAGTTTTGAATTGTAATAGTATCATTTTGGATATTTTTGTAAGATTCATAAAATTTAAATATACTTTGTTTTCTATAATACTTTGTTTCGTGTAATTTTTATTTTTTGATTATGTATAAAATAAAATATTATAAATGCTAGAAGTACTTTTATGACCATTAGGGACTAGATAATTTCAGGTGGCTTTTTAAACAACTTGAAGCCGATTAGATGTTGGCTTTAGATAATTTTAGAGGCCAAATAAAGTCGGCCTTTAATGCACATTTTTTCCAGCAGCCAATATTATATGGCCTTTGAAATGAGCTGAAGCTAATACCGTATTGGCTTTAGATAATTTTAGAGGCTAAATAAGGTTGGCATTTAATGCATAATTTTCAGAAGCCAATATTATATGGCCTTTAAAATAACCTAAAGCCATTTTGGTATTGGCTTTAGAAAACTTTAGAGGCTAAATAAGGTTGGCCTTTAATTATATATTTTTCAGAAGCCAATATTATATGGCTTTTAAACTGACACGAAGCCAACCACATGTTGGCTACAGCTGACTTCAGAGGCCAAATGAGGATGGCATCTAAAAACTAAACTCATCAAAGGCCAATTAATGTTGCCTGCTGAAAAGTCTTTTTAAAAGCCAACTATTGATGTTGGCCTCGCAATGCTTTAGTGGCGAACTTCAGGAAGCCAACCCTGAGGCCAACTTTTTTGGCCTCGCATTTTTTCAGAGGCCGAAAAATAGTCTATAGAGGCCGATTTGCTTGGCTTTTGAAGGGCATTTTTTTTGTAGTGCCTCCCTCTCTCTCACTCTAATTTTTTTTAAAACGTGTAGGTGAGCTACCAGCAGTTGCGTTTGCGCGTGTTTTTTTTCTTATAAAAAAATATAATAATATTTAAAAAATATATTTAAAAAAATTTATTATCGTAAGCTCGACACATCCCGAATTTGAAATTTATCGAAATCCGGTATAAAATAAATTCCTACTATTTGTTTTGGATTTGTAATTGAGTCTTTATATGTTATTTTAATTTTTATTTCATTAATAGTTTTTATTATTATTTAAATAATTCTAATATTTAAATATAATAAATGGTACAGATCGGCACGGCACGGTCGGAACGTGCCAAGTTTCGGATATATCGATACTCGACTCGGCACGGCACGGCACGGAAAACCTTAGTTTAATTAGATTTGGAAGATAATTCCCAAACATTTAAAACAAGAAAACATTCCCTTTTAGCAATAAAGAGACAAATGTTTGAAATCAGGGGCATTTTCAATGATTCTTGAAAGTTTGAAGCCCTTTTATTCTTTCTCATTATATCCTCTTTATAACATTAGTATTCTAATGGTATGTATTACATCCTCACTCTATCATTACATCCTGAGACAAAAAATGATCACTTGGAGGGGTATCCACCCCTTCCAAACTCCTAATCCAATAAGTCCGAGGAAACCAAGATGAGCCTTGTGGTACGTCCTCCATAACCCATTCGAACCCCTTAGGGTAGTAGATGCCGGTTTTCGGGTGAGGTATCCAATATACCTCTTCTATTCTCGCGCTCGGTTCTTCCCTTTTGCGTCGATCCTTACTAGCTAGTTCATGTTTAAAGCACTTATGAGTGTGTTGTATACGTTCCACCTCTCTGCAAAACAAATAAAAATACAGTAAGTAGAAAAAAAGGAAAAACAAAATGTTATTTTTCACACTATCCGAACTTCAAACAAATAATATAAAATACATTATTCTTTATTGGAGTTTGACATGGATAATACAATCGTTTTGGGATCACATCATAATCTTCGATGTACTGACCGTTAATTTTTTTTCCTTAATGATATATTAGTTACTACCAACACCGAACAATAGATTCTAACGGTTGTACCAATATGGTCCAACTACACTTTCTTGGACAAATACTTAGTCATTTTCTAAAGGTTGAAATTGTTTAGTAGTCCCCCAACTTCTAAAGATACAGCTTTCTAACATTTCAAAATTCCCGTCGAACTTTAACGGTAATTGCTAATATGGCATTGAGTAAATAAATTTTAATATTATGTTATTCTATTTGATATTTTAAAAGTATTGCATTTAAAAAAGTATCAAATTTTAACATAATCGGAACATACGCTATAGATCAGAATATCTGTGATAAATATTTGCCGATGCATAGTGATATTCGGATTGTATGAAGATACATAGAACATGAACAATGGCATTTGTGTAATTAAAGTCTATGTGAAGGACACTTTTGTTAGCCAAACTCCTATATATCATTGCTGAATCTCCTCTGCTACAGTCTCCTCCCTCTCTCTCTCTCTCTCTCTCTCTCTCTCTCTCTCTCTCTCTCTCTCGTTGTGCCCAGGTGAGCTTTGCGCCACCTTCCATTAGATTTCTTTTGTTTTTGTTTATGGTTTTTTTTTTTTTTTTCGGTTTCTTTTGTTCTTTATTTTATTCTCATATCTGAAAGCAAAACCAAATTCCAAAAAGCAGCTCAAAGGATTTCTCCACTTCATTATCCATCAGAAGAATCCTAATTCCCTTTCAAAATCTAACTTTTTGACCCGAACTTCAAATTAAAATCTGTATTTTGCACTCTGGTTTCCCCCAAAGGATAGGGACTGTAGGCAGCTGCAGCGGCAGTCGGCGGCGAAACTCCGACTCCCACGTCGTGCCGCCGCTGCCGCAGCAGCAGAGTGAGGCAACCAGCTGCGGCGGCCGCATCGGCGGGAAAGTGCTTTGTTTTCGCGGCTACGCTGCACCCACTATAGCTGAAGGAGAAGACGAGGAGATCGTCTGAGTAGATCATGGACAGCTGTGATTTGTGGAGGCGTCGATGATGAGCAGACCACTCCACCACCATCACCACCTCCTCCACCATCGCAACCGGCCCAGACCACTCTACCACCCCCACCACGCTCCATCACCTCGTTGCGGCCGCCAGACCTCTCTACAACCATCGCCCAAGTCCTCCACCACACTCGCCGTCGCGGCTCGACCACCTCCACTACGCTCAATGCGCCGCCAGTCTACGTCCGCAACATCATCGTCATGATCTCGACAATTTCACTCAATGAGACGACGACGATCTATGCCGGCGGATCTTGATGTCTCTGCGAGCTCCTCAGGCGAGCATCATAGTGAGGACGGGCGAGCGGAGCGGCAATGAGCTAGGCGTTCGTTAGAAAGAGAGTTGTCATGAAAGGGCAGAAATGTCCTCAAAGGTTTTGAAAATTTTATTAAATATTAAAAACATAAAAATGAATGCCACGTCGGGTTAATCAATGGGACAGACAACTCCGTGAAAATATTATTGGACCGAAATATTTAATTTAAAAATAATTTGATTAATATTTTTTCGCATCTCAGAATTTATAATGATCGATAAATTGATAATTTATCGATTATATTTATGAAAAAAATACTATTTATATTATTTTTTATTATTTTATCGAACCAATAGTTTTTTTATATTTTGAAAACCAAAGGATTTAATTGAAAGTTCTCAAAGTCTAGGCCGTCGATAAGATAATGCCCTCTGGATGTTAAGTAAAACATTTCAAATTCATGAAGTGCTTAAGGAAGTCGAGTCTTTCTTTAGAAGAGTTGTTAAAAAGGCCTTTTACAAAAAAAAAAAAAAAAAAAAAAAAAAAAAAAGCTTGAATATACATAGTATGGAACAAAGACATGGAAATGCTGAAAAATGACATCTCGCGACAGGTTACAGAATTCCAAATATGACTTTCGGATATTGAAAAACGACTTCAATTTCCTAGTGGCCTGAACTTACAATATAAAAGATTACTGCAACAGCGTCAAAGCAGAGCAATAAACATAGAATGCTGATGGGCATAGTAAAAATTTCATCAAATCAATTCGCATGTTAAAAATGAAATTTAGGAACTTTTTTAAGAAAATTTTCTAAAGCAAAAGTTGTAGATTTTGATAACAAATAATTTTTATACTAATATTTTTTTTTAAAATATTTTTAAATATATATTTTAAAAATCAAAATTTTAACGGGTTAAAATTGTATTTCAAAACTATTTTTAAAATCTATTAAATTTTAAAATATCAAAATATCTTTTTAGAAGTATGCCTTAAAAATTTTTAATATAAAAATTATAAATCTAATAAAAAACTATAATTTAATGTTTGAAGTTTTTCTAAAAATTATTCCTAAATGTTCCCTTTTTTAATTATAAGACTTGACAGATCTTTTGGTGAATATTATTCACCAAAGCAACATACCCCAAACACCCATTCCGAAACCACTGAAAGAGATGTGATCAAAAGAATAAAAAAATAATAAAAAAAAGCCAATATTATACCTGAGCACTCTCTTGTGTTCTCCTAGCATAGTTCTCCCGATACTTCTGATAGGCATACAAACACGCACACACTTGTTCCTCTTTTTTAACAAATATTTCCAAGTATTCGAACTAATTAAACCCTAGAACCACCCTAAACCTCTATATATATGCAAACATTTCCATACAACTGTGAGTTAACTGTCCTGCAAGAACAACGTAACTAATCCTCAACCCATCTTCTCCGCCGGACAAACAATTAAACAAGTATATAGTTCTTAGCTTTTGATATTCAAGGAATCAGATTCTAGGAATAAAGGGTTACCCTACTAAAGAGTCGTACAAAGGTGAAGAACAGACGGTGCAGTACTTTGAGAAATTTGTTCGAGATCTCTTTCGCATCTGTTCTTCGCCATTTCTGCTGTTTACGCGTTCTCCACATTTAAATTTGTCGGCCTAAGCTGGTAGTTTGATTGCGAAATCAGACGTAGAGAATGCATGGCTTTATTCAATTATTCTTCACACCTTCTTCTTGTTTTAATCCCATTACAGACATTTTGGTTCTTTCTTTTGTTCTCTAATATAGGGCTGAGCATTTGGGGCAACCCAATCCGATCCGAAATTCTTAAGGCCGATCCAAACTGAATACATTCAGAACCGAACCGATCCGAATAACAATATAAATTATTTCTATTCAACACCGATTCGAATTCGGGTTGGTCGGGTCACCCGAACAGTTGTAATATGATTATTTTGTTTAAAAAGAAAGAATTAGCACATAAAAACTAACGAAAACTAATTAAAACGTGACTCGCGAGGATAATTCGGATCTAACCCGAACCGACCCGAAATTTGACCATCGAGCTCGTACCGAATTATATATACTCGAATTATTAAAATGCCGACCCGAACCGAATCCGAAACTTTGGTTTTGTTCAGATCAGTTCGGTTCAATTGTTCGGGTAGGTTCGGGTAATGCTCAACCCTACTCTTATTGCCATCGACTTCACGTCAGCTAAGGCTGATTTAGAGCCCTATACACAGACTTTACCTGCTTTAGCAAAAAAAGTAATAAAGAAAAAAAGATCCACTTACTACATTCAGGAGATAATTACTTTTTTTTTTCCTACATAATACTGTGTGGTCGCCCCCGGCATAAGTTGTGGTGGTTTAAGCAAATGACTCAAAAACTATGATATTCTAGCAAGTTCAATTACTCGCGTCTCGCTCATGATGGGGCGGGCATGCATGCGTCATATCTAGGTTTCACCAATTACCCTCGTCGATGGAGTCAGATCTGCTTCTATCGATAATATATCGCGGTCAATAGTCTTAGCCACGAGAGTAACTGGTTAATTTTTCCGTCTCAAAAATAATAATAAGAATTATGAGTGAGGTTGCATGTAGATTTCATTCTTACCAGGTTGCTGTAACATGGATATCATCTAAATACGAAAAGGTGGATTCTTGAAATTAATATCAAATAACTACAGTGTAGAATTTGTAGGTTAGCGGAATATAAATTGGTGCTATTTGCATATTTATCTGTTACGATGGTCGCATAAAAGTATACCGGTTACGGACATAATTTTTATACAATAATCTAAAAAAAAAAAGCTACAATGAAGAATTTTGCAGTTCAATAGAGTAAACTATGCTATGTTGTTAATTAGTTAAGTGAACTTCTCAATAGTTCTCTCCTGCAAGTTTCATGAACAAATCAAAGTTAAGTTAGTCAATATTGGTTCAGGGTCATGCTAGACCACTCGAAAGTTCACCGAATTTTTGTTCAATTCGCTTTTAGCACAGATGGTTCAATACGTAGCAATTTTGGGATAAATTCCTGGAGTTCTAGCAAATCTTTTATTAACCTCATTGACAGGCTTAAAAGAACTAATTCAAAGTGTGCTCAGTTACTTAACTATGGGCTAGGGATGCCAATGGGATGAAAAGTAGACGGAAGATATTTCCCCATCCTCGACCCCAGTATAATTGTATATGTTAGGTGGGGATGTGGAATACCAGTTCACCACTATTTTTTTTTTCCTAAAAAATAACATAGACTTATATAATTTTAAAGCTCAAGAGGAAAGTTTGGTAGTGTTTATATCCAAATATAATTATTTAATAGTTTTTTAAATAAGTTTAAATTATATATAGTAGTTATCACAAATATTATGTAATTTTTATTTCATATAAAGTTATAAAATTGTCTACTTTATTTTATACTCTATATTCTCTATATAATTTTTAAATTGTATTCTTTTTAATTATGATTTTGTATTTCTATATTTATTTAAGATCATTTTTTTTATTCTCTTCAAAAAATAAAAAAAAAATCTAATATGCATATATTGAGAAAATAAAACATATTTCTGATTACAAATTAAAAAAGTTATAAGTTTAGTAAGTATAAAATTTAAAAATAATTTTTAATTAGAGCACATGCATTACGAGTGCTCGCCTGTTAGTATATATGATATAGTTAATATAATAGTAAAATAAATATAAATTATACAATATATAATGTATAACATAAATATATATTACTTATTATATTTCAGGCGGGGTGGAAGATAAGGCACCCATCTCCATCTCTTACTCCTATGAAGATTTTTTTTTTTTTTTTTTTTTTTTTTTTTTTTATCTCTTCTCTAATCCTGATGGAAAATTTCGGATCCAAAATTTAATTTTTTAGGAGCGAATAATTTTTTGTTAGATTTGAATCGACATCCGTAGTTGGACTTGGTTTTTGATGTGGACAGGAAATCCTGAGTTGGAATCAAACATTACATATCAGCATATCACAATATATACCAAAAAAACATGCATCATATTTGATAATTCTTCTTCTTAAGCATTTAAACGAACTCGAGACTCCGGACGAAAGGTAACGTCACAATTCTATCATTTATTAAAAGTGGAAAAGATGAAAAGTCAGTTATGTCCAAATAGATAAATATTCTCAACATGTAGGTGTCGCCAAGATAACAAGAATTGCTCCAGTTCCCACTAATGTTATTTCAACGTCTTTATAACTGATTTGAACAATAAACACACAAAATCTTTGCTGGATTTAGAAATTATATTCTTGATAATGATGTTTTTCATAATGATTTTCCAAACTTAGGTTATTATGGATAAATATCTTATACGGCGTAATGATCCTATAAGTGCATATGAGATTACAATATGCTCATGCGTATAAGATTACTATACACACGATCATATAGTAAAAAAAAATAATTTATTATTATTTTTTAGAAATTTTATATAAAAACTATATATTTTAATAATATTTATAATTTTTATGTTTGAAGTTATTCTTATATTTCAAATAAAGCAGTAGTAACCCCTTTAACTTTCTCAGTTAAGCTAGCTTCTCTTTCTTGTCCATACACCTTATTAAGAGCAAATTGTATGGCTACTAACTTTACTTTAGGGATCAAGGACAACAAACATATATCAATATGTTAATCTTCTCAATATTTATCCAAATACTTGTCATATTTTTCTTTCATTCGACGAGCCATAACCGCTTACTCACCATCTTCACTATTCAACCACGAACACAATACACTATATATTCCAACAATTTTAAAAAAGAATGTGGTAGATGTGACATATAATGCTCCCGAGGGACGCTCAAGTTAATTGATAAGAACCTATTAAAAAAAGTATATAGAGTTCTAACTGCTTGCTAATCTTCATTAGTAGGCAACTTTCGTGCTTCCATCAACAATATCATCAAGCTGCAATATGTAGAAATTATATTTGTTCATGAATCTATCAAATGCTCTATCAATTTTTGGGGCTGTATTCCACATAATATAGGTGAAATTCTATCTTGTATTTACATTAAGGGACTGTTTACTTTGCGCGGAAGTCTGAAAAATAAGAAATGAATGAACTGTGAGAACTGAGAGTTTCTTTGTTTACTTGGGAGTTTGAAGTGAAAG
The DNA here is from genome assembly GCA_002076135.1 of Xerophyta viscosa. Taxonomy (NCBI): domain Eukaryota; kingdom Viridiplantae; phylum Streptophyta; class Magnoliopsida; order Pandanales; family Velloziaceae; genus Xerophyta; species Xerophyta viscosa. The sequence goes on from MJHO01000001.1 coordinate 1,555,035, forward strand.
CTGGAAGATATTTTTTCTGTTTACTTGGAGTTGGAAGTGAAGCTGAAAGACAGTTTATATATTATATATATATATATATATATATATATATATATATATATATATATATATATATATATATATATATATATATATACATCTCATATATTATAATATATAAATGATATATTATTTTTTATATTCTATCATATATATTATATTTTAAATTACATATATTATATTCTTTATAAAAATAATTACAATAATAATACCTGCAGTAGAATATTATTTATTCTATATAAAAATAAATAAAAATATATGGAGTGAAAAAAATATGAGAAAATTACTGTTCAGCCCTCCCGTTTCCCGTTTTTGACTGTTCAGCCCCTCGAAACGCGTTTTCCCGCCGACGTGGCGGCGCGCGCGTGCCGCCATGTGGCGTTTCGGGGGGCTGAATCGCGCGACCCAAAATTAGGGGAGCTGAACAGTAATTTTCCTAAAAAACATTGATAAGAATGTACAATTCATTTTGTTTTAATAAGTGTACATATGTACAACAAAAAAAAGAAAGAAAATATATATTTACTACAACTTTGTATGGATCCATCTCCAGAAGATGCCGGCTTTATTCTACGAAACACTACCTGCAAAAGAACAAACAAGTAAAATAATAATATATTAATTAGTAATTCTCGAACCCTTAGTGCTATGCTCAGAGCGCATCATCGGGATATGTTAGCATTTCGAATGGGAACAAGTTAGGCTCCAACCAAGATTTTAAATACCGTTTCGTGCCGAGTTTCGGTAAATTCTAAACTCAAGACGTGCCGAACCGTGCCGATCCGTACTACTTTTTATTTTTAAAATATTTGTAAATTATCAAAATATAGTATTTAAAAATAATTAGTAACTTTAAAAAATATATAGTTTTATAAATTTAAGAAGATACTATTGTGTAAATAATTGATGAAATACTAAAATACCAATGTCCAAATCACGTATCAACAATATATATTATGTAAAAAATACAAATATCTAAATTACAAGCTCCGTCATTCTACAAATATCTTCAAAAATATATCGAAGTATTTATTTTTTAATTTATACAATCAGATCTAAAATATGCTAAAATTGCAGCTGTTCTTCTTGTCATCTCTCTCGTGTTTTTCTAATTGCGCTGAAAAATAAAAAATATGTTATCGTTTCAATTTTATTTAGATTAAATCAAGCAGAAAATAAAATCAAATCGAGCCAATTACAAATAGATAATAATATTTTAAAAAAAAAATTAAAATAAAAATTTTAAAATAAAAATAAATGAAATTAAAAAAAAAAATTTAAAAAAAAAAGAAAGTCGCATGCAGGTGCAACCGCGCCTACGTGCGACCCATTTTATCTAAACGGATCGCAGTTTGCGACCCGTTTAGATAAAAAGAATATTGTTCATCTTCCCCAGCAGTATACTCTCAAACATCAAAAAAGAAAAAAAAAAGGTCAGCACGTGCCGGGCGGCACGCTCAGGAAGATGAACAGTATACTCTCAAACATCACAAAAGAAAAAAAAAAGGCCGGCACGTGCCGGGCGGCACGCTAAAAAGGCCAGCACGTGCCGGGCGGCACGCTCAGGAAGATGAACAGTATACTCTCAAACATCACAAAAGAAAAAAAAAAAAGGCCGGCACGTGCCGGGCGGCACCGAGCGTGCCGCCCGGCATTTTAAGCCTTGGCTTCAACATCCTCATGCAATATAAATTTAATACTGAGAATGTGCTTGCTATTGAGTACGATTCTGTCTAATGCGTATGTGCTTGCTACTTTTGCCGCGTCATAGTAGTAATGAAGTATCCAAAATATATGCACTGGTACAATATTGAGCAAGAAGTAGTCATCGGGCATTAACCAGCACAGAACCATTAACTAGCACAAACTCATTAGACATAACCTTAGCCAGCACAAACTCATTATAGAGCATACAACCGGTAGCCAGCACAAACTCATAAGCCAGCACATATTCACTAGACATCACAAACTCATTAGCCAGCACACAACAAGTAGCTAGCACAGAACCTGCACAGAATCACTAGCCAGCACCAGCAACAGCAGCACAACCAGCACAACCAACACAACCAGTACAACAGCAGTAACACAACTACCACTTGCAACAACAGTTAACACTCCACGAATTGCAACAACAATTTTCATCAACACTCCACTAGTAATCAATAGTAGTTAGCACCAACAACCATCAAGTGGTATTATACATATTAGTGCCAAAATAATATATACTTAACCAGTAAGAACAGTAACACAACAACTCCTAATACATCTATTAAATCTTCCAAACATATTCCAAATATCACCATGTCCAACCTTCCAAACTAGTATCAACAAACTTGTTAAAAGTTGAAACTTTTAGCACTTATAAAACTATACCATATAAGTCCAGAAATATGTCAACATATTTCTGTTTCTCTTTAACACAAACAGCAAAAGCAGCAGCTGGAGCAATTATTAAAGCAGTTGCAGGTGTAGTTATAGCAGTAATAGGAGTAGCATAAATTAATTGCTTATCGTTCCATTACAGAGCATTAAATAGCTGCTGAAATGGTAGTCCGGCTCCTACCTTTAATCACGAGTAAAACTCAAATGCATCTAAAATTTTACAAATGCATTTACATAAAATTATTTCTCTATCAATTAACAGAAATTATTACCAAAAAATTTCAAATAATAAAATTGAGCTCCTGGAAGAAGCATTTTGTCAAGCACGATTGAAGCATAATTAGAAACCACAACTTCCTTCAAATTTAATCAAGTAATTTTAATCTAATCTTGTAAATCAACGGTTGGTAGGAGAGGAATTATTCCTGGGAGAACACAGGCAGCAAGTTTGCAGGATGGGAGGTCAATTGGCCGGAGTGGGCGAAATTAACCAGCAGGTTGGAAGAGATTTACCTCAAACGAGCAATCTAAGAAATTAGGGTTCACATGGGCCATCCGCCGTCAACCTAGTCCTCGTTGCCGCCGTCTACCTCGCCGGCGATAACTACCGACCGGAGTGGGAGGTAGCATATCGATGGATGGAGATTGCGGAGTCGAAGTTTTCTCGCAATGGAAGAGGACCTCACAAAATCACGCGTTGGGAAGGAAAAAATCGAGTTTACCCACTTCGCAGCCAAACACTGCGAAGTGAGTGAAGTCAATCCCTTACATACTCATAGAACTCATAATTGAATTGCGCGAGTTCGCACGGTAAAGTAAACAGCAAAATTGTATTTTGAATTTCGAATTCTGCGAGATCCATCAGTTCCGCGCGAAGTAAACATGCCTCACAAATCTTTGCTTTATGACAATAATGCTTTGCTTTCAAATCCGCCCGAGATCCATCAGTTCCGTGACAACAATGCTTTGCTTTCAATTTTTTTTCAACTCCACGCATTCCTTAAATTTATACATGGAGATTGTCTCACAAATCTAGCAGAAGTCCGAATGCGTTCAACTAATTTTTTAATCTCTTTCAAAATATCCGTATAATAAAATTAATTATATTGCTATGTTCACTTCGTATGTGCATATAATTCCCCATGTGAAGCCACGTACCAGCAGAGAAGTCGGAGAAAACAAAAGAGGGGTGAGGGGGATTTAGAATTCGAGCTACGAGAATGAGAAGGACTAAATGGATTAAACGGCATAAAGGGTTATGGGCCAAATTGGAATTATTGATCTGGACCAGGCATCGATATGTTTAGCTATGATATTGATTCTCGGTCTGGTCCATAGTTTTAACCGTTTTGAACCAAACTGGACCGGCCAATTGGTCCAATCTGATTTTTTTTATCCAGACCCGTATATGAGCACCCCTATTTCTCGATAACTTGAAATTATCCTCTCATATATGGCTGAACATTGTATTTTCTGTTAGGGTAATGCTGCCGAGCCCGACCCATTAATACGATTTTCTGCCTGAACGCGTGAAAAATGCGCTTTTTCATGAAAAAATATGTTTAATCATGTGGTAAAATGCGTTTCACCGTGCGGAAAAATGTATTTTTCATACGGACGGACAATTTTCGGATTAATAGGTCGGACTCTTTAGCATTGTTAACACATAAGTCCATATTAAATCCCATTTCTTCTATTTGGCCCCCTTTGTCCAACCGCGGCGATGCAAAGCAAACTCCGTAAAAATTTTGATCAAGCAATCAGTCGATCAAATCTATCCATTGGAAGGAGATGGGCGGCGGCAACGGCCAGAAAGCAAAGACGGCGCGCGAACGCAACTTAGAGAAGCAAAAGGCTTCCAAGGGTTCGTTCCTAACTTCAACTCCATCTTACTTTCAATTTCCATTCTAATTTCTCCTTATTTGTCATTATCTTTTGATTTTAATGTGCAGGGAGCCAGCTGGAATCCAACAAGAAAGCCATGTCCATCCAGGTGCCCTAATTTATCCTTCGATTTTTGTTATTTTTTGGGTATTTTAGATGGTTGAAATTGATGACTAAAGCAATTTGTGCTGCGTGATCGTAGTATATCTGTCACTGAATTTCGATTGTGTTGGATGGGAGGTAGCCGTTGTAATTGGGGCAGAGGCTTTAGGTTAAAGCTGATCTCTCTCTGGTTTTAAACATTGGTTGCAGTAAATTGTGCAAGATAGATTGTAATTTTAGTTTTTCTGCAGCTGGTAGGAATTCTTGCGAGGCGCCAATTTTTAGTTTTTCTGATCTTCAAAGGTTAGCATGCGCATTGGAGATGCTTTATGTTATGCTAGATGGACTCGACTAGTATTGCTATACGGCAAATGGTTTATTGAGCCTGCTTATTTGAATAAGGAAAAATTACTAACCTCCAACAAACCACACACAAGCAATATCCACCACACACGCGTCTCGTGATCCACACACTTCCCTCGTGATCCACAAAAAATATCAAAATTACAGATATACCCATTGTGATGTGTGGTCTTGATTGTGCTACGTCAGCATGTGTGATTTTGTGTGATTTTTTCGAGGTGCATAGCAAAGCCCAAGAAAGAGGATAACTATTGGGCAACGTGAAGCTTGAACTGTGGACCTATTACAAGTTCTCTAGAGAACATGCGTGACTATTTCGATTGCATAACATCACTTTATTGCCCATTATCAAGATATATAATCGTTGTGAGGAGAATATACCTAAATTGCTGTATAGTGAGTGCGAATTAAATTTATGTACACTTGATGCTTAAGAAGTTTGCACATGCCTACTCTGAAGAACCTCTTGACTCTCGTTTATTACATTTGCTTATTATATTATTTTTTTGGAGGAGAAAATTGCTATTAGTTCTTGAGCTTTTAAAAAGTATTCAGTCATTCAATCGAAATTGAACGGTTAATTTAAGATACTTAGAATATATGGCATGTTTGTGTTATTCATAAGTTGATATCTTAATTTTTCTACTTACTGATGACTTATTTCGTTTTTTTTTAAGTCATTGCATATATTTTTGTACTAATATTTTTTATTTTTAATATTTCTTAATATTTGTTCCTCTTTTCCGCAAAGTCAAGAAGTTCTTGAATAATTAAGTTATTAAGTAAATAATAGAAATTTTAAGTATTTATTAATTAGTATTAGTTAACTAAATATAAAAATGTGAACATTAAGAATTGAAAAGTAAGAAATTATTAGTGAAACTCTTCATCTGAAAAGCAATAATATCACATAGTAGTGATGTTATCATTTTAGGTATCTATGTGTGCTCGCCTTTTTTTACTTCTTTTCTTTTTTTTTCTTCTTCTTCTTTTACTTCTTCTTTTTTCCTTCTTTTTTTTTTTTTGGTGTGTGTCTGTGTCTGTGTCTATGTGAAGGCGGGGGACTAGTTCCATTAGAAAGAATGAAAAAATGGCATCCTTTCTTAGTGGATTAGACGACCAATATAATATATAAAACGTTATATGTTGATATATGCTCAAACAGATGATTAATCACAATTTAAAGAATTACTGCGCAGACTAGTGTGTTCAAGATAGAGAAATAAACAACAAGCTAAGAATAACTTTGAAACTAATCTGGCTGGTTATTGCAGATCACAAACTGCAAACCACAGATAAACACAGTTGTGTGGTTCAATCACTCCTCACCTAAATCCTCGATCCAACATGAGCAATTAGCTTAATTCCTAGATTTTGCATGAATTCTTCCAAGATTAAAAAGGCTCAATTTACAAACCTAATCAAGCATGAATCGTCAAGCTCAATAGCGACAGTCAGACAAAGAATTGACTGATTCTATCTCTGGCAGCCTATCCACTATTGAAAAGATGATCTAAGATCCACTACACGAGATGAAAAAGAGATCTGATCAAATTTAATCTACCCTCATACAAAGTCTTAGAATTTTGAAGTCAATGAAGATAGTTGATCAATGATCAAGTACACCTGGGAAATTCACCTTTTAATAATGCAAGCAATCAATTTATGTAGAAAATTTGGTTCTCAGCCGGACCCAAGAATTTGGGTCATCCTGTCTGCTGAGTTGCAAATTGCACTGTGGGCCTCCCATGGTTACTGCTCTAGCCTTTGGACCATGGCTCCACGGAGAAAGTTCAAAAATATCTCTTCCCGTGGCCAGACCTTAATGCTCTAATCAGATCTCTGGGTCCGTTGCAAGTCCTCTCTGCTTAGATCACATTTAAGCAGGACTCCTGGTCAGTGATGGTTCTTGTGAGAGTGCCTTCAAAGCCTTCAGCCTTTGAATTTTAAAACAAATGGTTATGTGATAGAAATTCTTCTTGAAACCCTGCGTGCTAGTTGGTGTCATGTTGATGAGATAATTTTGTATGATCAGAATTGAAGTATGTATCATGCCGAACTTGTTAGTTAAGTCTAGTTCACTTGTCCGAGACTGTTCTTAAGGAAAACATGTCATAATTCCTTTTTTTGGTTGCGTTCTTAGGCATTTCTAGGTTATTATTTTTGCCGTTCACTTGTCCAAAAGGTGAATGCCAAATCCTCCTTTGAACGCCAGCCTCCCAGGGGCGGATTTAGTATGTATTAACGGGTATCAAATGATACCTCTGCTTTTAGATAAAAAACTTGAGGTATATCTATTATATATAGCTAAATATATTAATAGCACTATATATTTTCATTCTATACAAGCTGGCGTAGTGGTAGTTGAAGCGCTAAAATCTAGGTTGGTGCAGGTTCGATGCCCAACAGCAGCGTATTTTTTTTCTATTTTTTGCATTTAAGCAAAATGGGCTTTAAGGAGGCTATACTCGTAGCAGGTTAACAAATGATACTATTATAGTTCGGTTTCAAAATATGAAAACTCAACGAGGTAAATTATAATGTACTCGAGTTTCTTTTTATATTAGTTGTAATCGTTTATTATGTGTAATTGACTTTATTTTTTAAAAGCTATGGCTATTATATATAACATATTTTTTTTTTCTTATATTGTATTTTGATACCCCACGTGTAAAATTTTTAGATCCGCCACTGCTGCCTCCCCAACTCAGTGTGGCGGCTTGGTGAGCGCTTCATGCGCGATATTCCCCACGCTCGAATTCTAGGGAGATAAGGGAGGGCGATTATTTCTTTGGCCGCTTCCCCAACCTTAGCCTAGCTGCACGATGCGCTCCGTTCAGTACAGCCTAGTGGTTGTTTTAGTGTTTTGGTTAAGTGCGCTACTTTACAAGTGGTGTTGTGTAGTAGCAGCTTTGAGGGTTAGTAACTACAAGCAATATGAGAAGCCTTATTATATTCTTGTTCTCTACTGCTAGTTTGACTAACAGCTTCCTCGTCTTTGTATCTGAAAACAGTGCAAGGTATGCATGCAGACTTTCATTTGCACCACATCCGAGACGAAGTGCAAGGAACATGCCGAGGCTAAACACCCCAAAATGGATCTATATCAGTGTTTTCCCCACTTAAAGAAGTAGGAATCATCAGAGAAGCACAATCTCGAAGCAGTATAGATATGCATACCAGCCATCGTGCGATGCTAAAACCCTCTTTGGTTGCAGAAAGCGCTAAATATGATATCGTTCTTTTAGATGTATCCGTGTGTGCCCTTTGAAATTCTTGCTTCGTATTACTGCTATGTAATGGAAGATGCACCGTGTCGCTTATGTTGTTAATCCTGCTTATACTGATTTTATCTAAAAAATGCAGGGAGGGGAAGGGGAAGGGGGGATAAACAGAGATTCGGGTGCGAAAAGAGATTTTAAATCGTTATTGGGAAGTGATTCTGAATCAGTATGGATTTGGAAGGTTTTGTCGTTTATAAAAGTAAAATACTATTCTTAATTGTTATTTTGATCATAAAAAAATTAAAACTGATATAATTTTGTTCAAACAGTATAAATATTTGATTAAATACTTTTGACATTATTGCTTTCTAATTTTTAAAATGATCACATAAATAGTATTTATAAAAATATTTCATATTAACAAATAGATTGATCTGTTATATCAACTTTAATGTTTTTAAAATAAATAATTTTGCGAAATAACATTTCTTGTAAAAAATCCCTTACTTTTCGCGTAGTGGACATGGCCCAGAGGGCTGAAAATAAAGCATTCCCCTTCTCTACTTGCCCTAAAAAGAGGGTTACATGGGCCCACATTGACTTTCATATTCTTTGCTGTGCCGTCTGACTCGGACTCCCACCGTCTCCATATTCCATTGCGCGTTTGGAAAGCCCAACTAAAATTTAGAATTTGTCAAAGCATATATAAAAAGTTTTTTCGATTTATATTAAAAAATTCTCGATTTATTTTTAAATATTTTTATAAAAATTTTGAAATATAAAATTATAAATTTTTATGTGATCTATAATTTTATAGTTATTTTTTTTTAAATATCAAATTGATGTTAAATAATATAATTTTAATTATTATTTTAATATATTGTTTGCTATTTTTTTAAAAAAAAATTAATTGTAAAGTTATAAATCAAATTAAAATTTATAAATTTGTAATTCAAAATTTTTTATAAAAATTTTTAAACATATGTAAAACAAGTTTATGAAAGTTTTACATCAATATCCTGATATGTACTATGTTAATAGATGAAATCTGGGTCATCCATTATCCAACCCCTATCCATTACCCAACATCCAGATTCTTTCGAACTAGTTTTATACCCGTGCGATGCACGGTTATAAGTCATATATTATAATCATATAAATATAAATAATGATGTTGAAAAATTTAACTATTTTTTTTATTTTTAATTTCAATATATATTTTATTTTATTAAAATATTATATTTTCGTAATATGTTATTAGAGTAAGAGGAAATCTCAAATACCATATATAAAATTATTCGAAGATTGACGTAAAATAGTTTATGTATAGGATTAAAAAAATTGTTACATGATAAATTTTATTTTAAAAAATTAATATGCATAATATAATATATAATATATATTATTTTTATACTAATTTTAGATATTTTTATAAATTATTATTTTAATTAAATATTATTTGTAATATTAAACCTTTCATATTCTTAAAATAAGTTACATGACCTTATAAATTCCTATCAATTAATACAAATGCCACATGGCTTGTTTAGAATAAGAGTAAATGCCACATGGCATAACAAAAATTATTCAAAATGCCACATGGCATAACGACTTTGATCTCCCAATTTTATATATATGTATATAGATTAGGATAACTGTGCCTCCTAAACAACGTATTAATAACATATGCTAAGCAAAAAGCTCACACGCTCTCATAATTTTATGGTTACAAAAATATTTAAATAGTTTTCAACTTCACCAAATATTTTCAATATTTATATATTTTAGGAATATATGTCCTAAATTCTCATATTTTATCTAGAATGCTAACTTGTTGATGGATAATATTGATTATATATGACTTTGCTAAATTAACATAATAACTTATTAATACTTTTTTCTAATTTTTAATAAATTTCTATTCGTAGGACAACTAAGTCAATATTATTCCTCTTAATAGTCAAAGAGCACTTAAATCCTTAAAGATTTAAAAAGTAGAAGATGAAAGTATTATTCATGTTGAATTATGATTAAATGCATAAATAAGAAGAAGGCTATAGCGAAAATTACATGGGATAATATCATATCAGCCCCTAGATTCTCCCTACTAATCGAAATCAACCCCTAGATTTTCAAATTACTGTTTAAATTTTCAAAAAAATTTCTCTCTAAATATTCATGCCAAGTCATTTTTGACTATCGTATAAGTATTTTTTGGAAAAAAATTTAACATAAAAGTTGTAAATTAATGAGACATATAACTTTCATGTTTAACATTTTTTAAAAAAATACTTTCAAATATGTGTTTTGCTGCTTTTGGGTTTTAAAATCGATCAATTAATTCGTTAAATTTTGAACCATCAAAACATATATTTAAAATTAGTTTTTTGAAAAAAAAATTTAAATGAAAGTTGTAGATCTTTTTAAAATTTATAACTTTTATATTGAATATTTTTTCAAAAAATATTTCTAAATAAATATTTTAGAATATCAAAGTTAATTGATAAAATGAGGGGCTTATTCGTTAAAATTGAAACATGGAGGGGCTGATATAGAATTCTCCCAAATTACATTGCAAGTCTATTTTGAAAATTTATGCATAAAATATACTATTAAAGCATATTGAGTACCGGATTATATTTGGTGAAATTTCAAATTTTGTACACTTTATTTAGCTTAAACATTTGTAGAAGTGGGATACGCACTCTGGCTCGTTAATTAGAAGAAATAGTAAGATTACTTTGGTAAATCCTTCGTAAATTAGGGTTTTCAATTTAAATAAGAAAACAAAAAAAAACATCTATCGGTCCTTCGTCCTTCCCTAACGCGTGCGTTGTCTGACTGCTGACCACGGTCCATCACCTGTTTTACCCAAGACAATGTCTTTAATTCTAAACCAATTAAACCTAATGACGTGTACAGATTAAACTGATTCTACAATAGATATGTTTATTATTGGTTTACTTAGCTATGCTGTTTGACAATGTACAACTGATCTGGTTACTCTGGCAGCTATTCCACGTTGACTGCCAACAGTACTTTCAAACTTAAAAACTGCAAACTTCTCTTCTTCTCCCCCACCTCCATTGTTTCTCTCTCTACTGCTCTAATGGCGCTCGCTCTCTCATCGGTCCTCTCCTTCTCTCTCCTCCTCCTTCTTCTCTCTCCGGCATCCTCCACAAACTCAGAAGGTATATTTCTTTCTTCTTTACCATGCATCTCGAGATAGGTATTTGGAGATCTAACGGTGACGATGGAGGAGCTGATCATGACCCTTTATTTGTGTATATATATGAACAGGGGAAGCGTTGCACCAGCTGCGCACGCGACTGAAGGATCCAACGAATGTTCTTCAGAGTTGGGATCCCACTCTTGTGAATCCATGCACTTGGTTTCACGTCACCTGCGACGCTCAGAATCACGTCATCAGACTGTGAGTTTTCGATATTTTTTTTTTTTGGTTTTTCTAGCGATCTGTTGATTTATTAGGAAATTAAAATGGTTTGCAGGGATTTGGGGAACTCAAATATATCTGGGCCGCTTGGACCTGAGCTTGGTCGCCTTGAGCACCTTCAATACCTGTAAGATTATGTTCAAATGAAAATTTGTATTTTAATTTAATTACTTATGATGTCAATAAAGTTTAGTTTTTTATTTAACTAATAACTAAGGAGGTTCGATTCCCGCTCCCTGGAATGAATATGAGCGGATTTGAGGATTTCCTTGTAGTGGTAGAAAGGAATGGGGAAACGCTCACATGTATGACCCTTACTCCATTGTCTGGTTGGGTCCTTTTTGGGGGTTATCTGTGCCGGAACCGTCCAATAGTAGGTTTAGGGGTTTTTTTTTTTTTCTTTTTTGAAATTATTGATTTTTTTTTTTTCCTGAAGCCTCTCTTGGCTTCTTCATATCAAAGAAATTTTTTTTTAGTTTGCTATACGTTGGATTTGGATTCTTGATGCACTTTTTTTTAGTATATTAGACACTTGCTTTGTTATTCATGTATAGTAGGCTCTTGAATTTCTTTTTTCAGAAAAAAAAGTTAGTTGATTGAAGGGTTCAATTCTTTATTTTCTTGGTTTGCAGAGAGCTTTACAGGAATAATTTTGAAGGAAAGATTCCGAAGGAATTGGGCAAACTGAAGAACTTGATCAGCTTAGATTTGTATGAGAATAAGCTTGAAGGACAGATCCCAAAATCCTTGGGCAAGCTTAAATCACTCCGTTTCTTGTACGTATTGAACGATAAAATTGTTCTCACAACAATGCTAAACCTCCCAAAACTTGTCCTAAAATTCATAAATTTTGGAGAATTATGTTGACAATGAAGTACTTATTGTTGAAAGTGAACTTGGTGATTTTTGGTGAAATTTTAGGAGCTCTAGCAGCATTTCTCTTTGTTTGTATAGTTGTATGTTGTGTTGGAAAAATTTTGGCTGGTTATTTTTGCGTTTAACACGAACAATTGTTGCAGGCGTGTGAACAACAATAAATTATCGGGATCAATCCCAAGAGAGCTGGCAAAACTAGCAAACCTCAAAGTCCTGTAAGGGAAACGAAATAGTATGATTTATTAATTATAGATTTGGTGGTATACATTCTAAATTTATTTGTAATTGTGCAGCGATGTGTCCAATAATGATCTCTGTGGAACTATTCCAATAGACGGTCCTTTCTCCACCTTCCCTGCTCAAAGGTAAACAAGTTCAACTCAAATCCATTGATGTCAGATCCATTGATGGGTTTTTCATGCACTGTTGGTTGCAAGAACTAAGTAAATAATCGACGAGTGCCTGGTATCTCGATTAAGTTGTCAAACTTAAATGAGTTAGTATTTGATTTCTTTTTTTCTCCGTCACTGTTGGAATTTGGAGCTACGCCACTCCATAGTGCTTGGGGGTGTCGTAACCAACTCATTTAAGAGCGGTTGGTAGTTAATAGTTGATAGTTGATCCGAACAAATGTTGAAAAGGCATAGTTTTGAAGACGTCAGTATACAGATATACGGCGAATTAGAAACAAGTGCCAGAAGAAAATTAGAGATTAAACAATGCTCTCCAAAACCCTTGAAGAATGAATCTTATAAGTTTTAGCGAAGTAGTCTAAGCTTCTACAAGCTAACTTCAATTTTTCTATAGTCTATACTCTGCCCGTCACTAGCAGCATCTATCACTGCCCTCCAGCAAGAATAGTCATAAGATTTCACCTCCTATTTATTTTAGTTGATGGGTGTTTCATGGTGTCATAGCCGTTCTAAACCACATAACATATATGTGGTTTAGGTTGTAATAATCCTCCGAAATGACGTCGGGAGTAGGGATGATCAAGTCCCATATGAAATTTGTGATTTTCGAGTCGGGTGTGCGGAAGAAACAGAAAGAAAAAGTTGAACCTCGTAGAGGTTGAAAGTTGTGATATATAAAATTCAGAGTAAAGATTTTTTGCTAGTAGCCATGCTTGTGCTTTTGTGTATGTTTCGATTATACACTTATCTAGGAACTTCGGTTTTTTAAAAAGGCAGAATATTAATTGTTACAGTTGCATAGCTGTATATTCTTTGATTTCGTTCATTAGGTATTAAATTTTTTATTTTTTTTCTTTAAATTAACCATGATGCCATGGCTGATTCAAGCACATTTTTTTTCATTTCAGCTTCGAAAACAACAGCAGACTTAACGGTCCAGAGTTGCAAGGTCTTGTCGCATATGACTTCGGATGTTGAATACCGTGAGTCTCGTTCTTCGGCTTGACGTCCATCCGAAATGTATCCAAATAAAGTTAGGAGATAATGAAGTGGATTACGGATGAAGCTGGTATAAGTATTGTAGAAAAAGGCCATAATTAGAGAAAAATATAACATATTCAAAGCTTTGTTTAAAGAACTGCTATACATGATTGAGACATGGAAATTTAAGATTTTGAAGATCAACTGCCAGAACTAAACTGCAGTTTGTTGTTGATATAATGATTTGTCATTTTATTTTATTTTTTTCGCTATTTTACAGATTATAGATACATGCAGTTGGTCTCTACATATTCAAAGCTTTGTTTAAAGAACTGCTATACCTGCAGTTTGTTGTTTTTAGAAGCTAATGATATCAGGGAGATTTCGTGTGTTTTGTGTGTGTGTGTGTGTAATGTTCATGGTTTTCGGTGCCGGGGGCGCGTGCTTGTTCCGGCAGTTGTCGGCACGGCACTAACCGGTACGGCACGTGTTAAAATATTTTATATTTGAATTTTTAAATTAATTTTTTATTTATATTTTTTATACCATCGGCACGGTCGGCACGTGCCGGTATTTGAGTTTACTGAAACTCGGCTCGGTACAGAAAATTTTGGTAATGTTGGCCTTTAACTTTTAGATGGCCTATGATATTATAAAAAGTTACTCGGCTCGGTATTATGAGGGCTCACCTATAACAAATTATTACAACAGGGCTTAAATGATAAAAAATATTCCAACCGAATTCAAACCTTATGTTTCCTCTCCCTTTTTTTTTTTTTTTTTTTTTTTGAGATAACGAGGCGAAATTTTTCCTTGAGTTTTTGCTAATTCAGGGACCACAGTTTTCTACCCACATCTATAGGATCATTTTTTATCCATATACGCGTAGGAGAGTAAAATTTCAGCCTGGCATTCGCCCCCGGACTAGACACGGAAGTTATCCAGCCACCAGCTTCCCCGCAGCCGCTGTAAACTCGCGGCCATGGGTACATCCGTATTTCAGCCACCTCAGGAGATCGAACCCGGGCGCTCGATTTCTGAGGCGAGCACCCCGGCCAATCTACCCAAGGGTGGGGGACTATTTTTCCTCTCCTTGTTCCTTCTGTTTGTCGGAGCTTATCATTACACCAAATGGGTTGGGCCAGCCTGGACTTGTTTGGGCAGGTCCTGGTAAGCCCAATAGCCCAATAAATTATCACGTTATCACAATGTATCTACATCGTTATTCTTTACATAATTACATTCTCTCTATTTAGCTTCTGTGTGTGTGTGCTTGTGTAACATTTAAGGAGAACTTATGCTACGAAATCAAAACTCAATTGAATGCACGCAAACATAATGTGTCAAAAGCAACCAAATCTAAGGGTAGATAAGGTGGCTAATATTATATAAGAGGGTGATGGATATATTGGACCCTGGGACAATTCCTCCTGGGACTTTATAGTATTTACGCTACAAGTGTTCTAAGAAAATAGCAGATTTTTTTTTAAAGTGGTCTCTGCTTAGTGGATATGGTTGAGAGTGAAGATCTAAGATCTAAAGTGGATGGAGCGAGCGATTGATCTGTGTTCGGCATTATTTATAGATGCTATGAGTCGATGAAGACGCTCTTCCATATCTTGAAGATGATCCACGCGTGAGCTACTGATGAAAGAGTTCTGTAAGTTTGCCTCCAAAATTGAGCTGATATTATGTTTGATATATTGGTGGTGATGATTGGATGATGTCTTTAGAGGTTAAGCTATAGTTCTATGCACACAGAGCATTACTCAATGTAAAATTAGATTTTATGTGAGATTCGTATGGTTGAGTGATTATATCTAGGAGTAATTACATACGAGTCCCCCAAGTGCAAACTTATGCTCGTAAGGCTCAGATCAGCCTCCCAAGGTCGCTGTCACTGTTTCAGCCCCCGCACGAAAATTGATTTTTTCGAACAAAAGTGTATCTGTATCCGTTAACATTTCGGAGTCATAAAATAATTATTTAGAAGTATTTTTCGAAAAAACTGTCAACGTGAATATTTTAGATCTTGATGAGATGTATAATTTTTATGTTGAAAGTTTTTTCCAAAAATATTTCTAAATAAATATTTTTAAAATTTTTCTATTCCAATATGTTAACGGATCGACCTATTAATAATTGCTAGCTCCAAAATATCTATTTAGAAATATTTTTTGAAAAAAAATTTAGCATTAAAAGTTGAAGGTCTCATAAACATCTAAAATTTTTATATTAAAATTTTTTTAAATAGATATTTCAAAGCGTCGAAATAATTATATGTATAAAGAGAGGGCATTTTGGTCCAAACGAAAAAGAGAGAGCGGGCGCCCGTAAATACAAAGTTAAACAGGGAATGAAACGAGGCTGGAAAAATTAGGGGGATGCTATACAACCGAGGGGGAGGGGGGGGGGGGGGGGTGCGGGGGTTGAATTGTAGTTTTCTTATAGAAAAAAATTACCCATTTCCAATAAACTACCAAATAAATCGTACAGTCAATCTCTAATACACACATGCTTCGTGATCCGTACAATTTTTTCGTGATCCATAAAAATATCAAAATTACATATATACCCATCGTGACGTAGAGTCGTGATTGTGACACGTCAGCATGTGATTTCTTGTGTGATTTTTTAGAAGTGTATAACAAAGCCCATTTTTTATATATCTATTGGGTATAACAACTTTGGCAATATGCAGATATGCAACTAGATAGTCTTTTCTATCCTTCTAGAAGAAAGAAGGGCTTTTTACATATCCGCCTTCTAATTTCGAAATCAAATAAATTAGTCTCTAAAAATATATTTTAAAGAGCTGATTTGTTTGTCCGCCCAAATAGAAGGTTGATATGTAATTATCTGAATGAATAATGAATGAAAGAGTTAACAGATCAAGGGAGACTGATCAGACATTTTCAAGGTGGATTGATATGCTGGCTTTTGCGTATCACCCCTCGTTTCCGTTTTTCGCACAAATTAGCCCCTAAAAACGTATTTTCAGAGGCTGATTTACTTTCTTTTTTTTTTACAAATCAGCCCCCCAAAAATATATTTTTGAGGGCTGATTTGCGAACTCTAAAAAATAGGAGGGCTAATATGGTATTTTCCGTTAATATGTTCCGTGCATGTCAAGTCATAATAATATATAAAGTCATTAAAGTCAAGTCAACAAAATCACATCCCATAATTTGAGCTCCTGCAACCCTGGGCCCACTTCTTTAATTTACTTCCTCCATTCTTTTTTTTTTTCCTTGTGTAATATCCTCCAAATTGAAGCTTCTTTTGAGTGAATCCGTAGCTTCGCCGAGCGTGGGTAGTGCATTGCATCAAGTGAGCATGAATATCTATCTCCATCGAAGTTGCTTCCTTTTTCTCCCTAAATATCAAAACACTAAATTTTTCCGTCACAGAACTCTATTTTTTGTTAATCCAACTTTAGAATTTGAACAGCTAAGCAAGCCCTAACTTCAATTTTAACTCACTCTATTCACTACCTACCTGTTCATGCACCTAACATTATTTTTTTTTTTCCTTTGCTTTTGTTTGGCCCATTCTAGGAAAAAGGGAGGCACTATGATTAAACATATTTCTCAAAAAATAAAGAACAAAAAATGAAAAAGGAGGTGGTGGTTCATCTTAGTTATGGTGGTAAGTATAGATTAGCTTCTGAATAATTAGAATTTAATTTGGTGTAAGGGCATTGACCCCTCGCAAAGGGTAGTGTAATCGAGAGTTTCTGTCCTTTTGACTGCAAAATATATCTACAAAACAGAGAACTTTGCTTACACATCTAAGAACTACTGCATCTCTCTCAGTACTTCTGCCGTAACCAATGCTACAAAAAAATAAAATAAAATATAGGACTTTAAAAAAAAAAGAAATACGAAAAGTAGATAATGAGCTCTAAGAAGCAACAACAGAAGAATACACAACAATATTATCAATAACTTTTAAAAGCCTTTTCCTACGACACTATCTCCCTGAAAGTTGCGTTCATGTCTTAATTTTTACAGCATCGTATTATTTTACACCATCTCATCCATCGAGGTCGGGTGGTTGACTCATCTCTGCCGGTCAAGTCTTGGCAGCCCGGATGCAGTCGTTTTCTATTCTATCTTATATTTTTAAAATCTGTTACAATCGGTCGTTTAAATATCAAATAATAAGTCATCATGGGATATAAAATATTATATTAAGCAAGTTATTGGGAAGAACTAGGCTCGATGTGTTTGCCATTTCGTTCAAGTAGTTGATGTGGCCACTAATGCTACACTTATTGCGTTCTTTTGAAATATTCAAAGAGTGACATAAATTTTCATCAAAAAAAAAAAAGAGTGACATAAATTAAATGTAATTGTAGCATTTAGTTAAACATCTGCAGCTGCCAACGATTAGTCTGCCAATTGCAACTTCTATAAAATCTCATTTCTTCAATTTGAATTTGTATGATGTTGGTGTAATATTTAGAAACTTTCAAGCGTCAGACGAAAGCTATGTGAAGTTGGCCTCGCTTTCGGGCGACTTCTTAAAGTGGAAGCATTCCAATTTCAAAAGCCTTTAAAAAATACGTGTTTTGCAAAGTGATTTCAAATAAGCACCCTTTAAAAAAAAAAAAAAAAACCCAACAAATCACTCTAAAGTATATATATATATATATATATATATATATTAAATTGTGAATACAAAATATTTTAAATATTTTGAGTTGTTAAAAGAAATATTTCTTAAGAAATATTTTGAGATTTCAATGTTTTTTTTATAGGCAAAAGTTTGCGTTTTTAAAACTTAGCAATTTTTTTTTAAAAAAATGCAATGCAAAAGTTCAGATCACGCCAAAATAAAATTGTTTTCATATGCAAATTTTTTTTTAAAATATATTTATGTATGTATGTAGTTTTGACATAATTTAGTTATCAGAAAAATATAAGAGCTCATTTGGAAGGACTATATAAAAGTAAGAGCTGATATGTAATTATTTCTTTAAATAAAAAATAGAATAGAAACAAATATTTCTTCTTCTACACTTTCGAAACGTAGATGATAATTTTATACTATTTTGATTTTGATTTGATTTAAACGCTAAAACAAATTGCGACTTGAACGAGCCAGGCAAGAACGTAGTTGTGTCCAAGACTGCAAGATATGGTGAGCAAATTTGAATAGCAGATGAGGTGCCATGATAATGAAATTGACAGGTGCATTTGCAGGCAGATGACAGCTCTAATTATGAAATTTGAGATTGATTGAGAGGTACTCTAATCACGACTTGCTCTCAAGCAATTTAGAAGTTAGAAGTATTTTTTGAAAAAATTTTGAACATAAAAGTTGTAGATCTCGTCGAGATCTACAACTTTTATGTTCAAAATTTTTTCAAAAAATACTTTTAGATAGATGTTTTGGCGTTCAAACTGTTTCAGCAATTTCGGGTCGAGCTGGTTACACTTCGGACCTCAAAAACATCTACTTCAAAGCAGGTTTTGAAAAATTGTTCAACATGAAAGTTGTAGATCGCGATGAGCTCTACAATTTTTATGTTCAAACTTTTTCCAAAAAATATTTATAGATAGATATTTTAGGTATCCGAACTGTTAACAAGTATAAGAATATTTTTGTCTGAAAAAAATTTAAATAGTATTTGAAGGACTAATTTGGTAGGTTTCTAAAATGGAGAGCTGATCTGGTACTTTTGAAATTTTGGGGGGCTGATATGGTATAAGCCCTTGTATATATATGTGATTGATTAAGTTGTTCGTTCTATCATTCCTTTACTCTCTCCCTCCAAAGAGAAGCTTGAAATGGTTAAACAGGGGATGATGAATTCACCTTCTTCATCCATATTATCAAGAGATTTGTGATCTTGCTGTTCATCTCGTCTCTGGCTGCTTGGGATGTTCGCAAAGTTCTCGGCCAATGGCGATCGCAATTTTCAGGTTGAAATCTGATCGTCGTCAAACGAGCTGTTGACTGAGCGGCGACATGTACATCATACCACACGCTTTCATAGAATTGAATTGGATCCTCTCTATAGAGACGACCTCCTCCTCTTCTTCATTTCTGTATGGTTTGTATTTCGTTATTTTTTTTTATAAGCTCCAAATTTCATTATTATTTGTATTCAATTTAGGAGGTTTAAAATTGGGGATCAGGAGGTCGTGTCAGATTAAAATGCTATTTACAAAAATTGTAGAAACTTATATAGTTATTTCGAAATTATTTTAAATAAATTTTGAAAACAAAAATTATAAAACACGTCAGGAAAAAAAATTTTATTCAAATTTCTCTTAAAAGTATTTAGATATATGTTTTAGAGTAATTTTAAGTTTTTAAAAATTAGATGCTTCTGTATCATGGTTTTACAAGGAAAGGCTTTTTTTTTTTTTTGACAAAACTCCAAAATTTATGTTGCTGCAGTTAAATTTAAGTTCCAATATTTTGGTTTATATTCCCTCCTCTTTAAGAGTCCGCTTGGGAAGATGTTAAAGCCGGAAGTCCTAAAAATCTGAGGAATTTCTAAGTATTAATTCCAAGAAGAAATTCGAATGTTCAGCAAAAAAAAAGGGTTTTCTAAAAACTTTTCAAAAAAATGTGTGCTTTTTTAAACGGACTTATAAAATCACTTAAAAATACATATTTATAAAAAATTTTTTAAAAATAAACATTAATAAATTTTTTTTTTATGCTATACAATTTGTGTTCAAAGTTTTTTTAAAAAATATGTTTTAAAGTTCCAAAATTTTTATCGTAGAACTTTAAAAAATATCTATCTATTTTTTTTAAATTAATATAAAGTTAAAGATCACAAATATATTATTTTTTTTCATATTCAACATTATACATTTACATATGTGGCTTTGTTTAGTATTGTTTTAGGTGCCAGTCGCACAGCTGTAGCGGATTTGAAATTAACTATATCAAATCAAGATCCACAATGGCTGAGTATCCTTCGTATTTGTTATTTGGTTTAATACATATTGGTTATATGATGAATAGGTTTACATTAGTAACATCCTAATTAGATTTAACACTAAATAGTAATATCCAAACATGCATTCATGCTGATCGATGTATAATTAGTATTAGTCTTAACACTGCGGTTATTAACAAAAGTACGTAGAAGCAGGAAATATTATTAACAAAATTATACCGTAAAATCAAAATAGATTCCACTTGTCTTGGATTCTAGTTCATTGGCGTTTCTCAAAAGAGTTTTCATAAACCTGCATGTCTGAGGCAATCAATTAACCTTATATTACTCTCATCTTTCAGCAGGAATTCATCAAGAAAAGCAAAATGAACGAACAAGAAGTAATGCTTTCAAGAAGATGAAGCCGATAAAAGTCTGACCAAGTATGAAATATCCACAATATGTATATAAGAAAGCGGATTCTAAGACCAGTTAAGAATGTGTTCTGAGACATCCGGCAATTTTAATTAAATATATTGAGAGTATATAAGTGAGTAGGAAAACTACTGCTTCAGAAATAAGTGAGGCTTCTGTAAAAATTGTACAAATTTCAACTTTTATAAAGTGGATTTCTTCAACAAGAAGTTCTGAAAATATATCGTATAGATCCCCTGCAGTAATTGCAATAATCACAACAGATAGATATGATGATTGCAATTACTGCAGGGGATCTATACGATATATTTTCAGAACTTTTTGTTGAAGAAACCTAATTTATAAAAATTAAAATTTGCACTATTTTACAGAAGCTTCACTTATTTCTCAAGTAGTAGTTTTCCTACTCACTTATATATATACTCTCAATATATTTAATATTGGATGGATGTCTCAGAACACATTCTTAGCTGGTCTTAGAATCTGCTTTCTTATACACATGTTTTGGATATTTCATACTTGCTCAGGCTTTTATCGGCTTCATCTTCTTGAAAGCATTACTTGTTCTGGCAGTTGCTGCGCTACCACTTTGTCTTCATTTGATCATTAAGTTCGTGATGGGGAAATCAGATGTAGCCGTAGCTAAAGGACCAGTACAGCAAGAAGCCATTGGCATTGTCAATGAAGATTGATTTAAACTAGCCGAACATATGAACTGGAATAATATTACTGCGTATAGTACGTAGGTAAACAAAAAAACTGAAAAGCTAAAAATGTGATTTATGGAATAAAGATTGCGTATTATGGATACTTGTTTGCAGTTTTACCGTGTGTGTGTGTGTGTTTTTAGAAGCTAAAAATGATATAGAGGAGATTTAATGTATAATAGAGGGTCAAAGAAATGTGTTTTAAACTCTAGTTGGCACCTTAATTGCCGAGTATTGCTGTACTTACTAGCACTTTTCAGTCTATTACATAATTTGCTGAACAAAATATGAACAAAACTTTATAGTTTAAGTAGAATCTATGTAGTATATGGAATGAACTTCGCAATTTTTACAACTTAGTCATTATTATCTCCTGACCTGGCAGGGGACCCACTTAGTTCCTATTACCAGACCATGTACTGGATCTAAATCTAACCGGTCCAGAGGAGATCCCAAAAAAATGAAAAAAAAGAACTGGATTGGACTGGTTAAATTAAAAAAAAAAGGTAATATTATTGTTCTTCCAAAGTTGGTAGCACGAGACGAGCAGAGCCTATTTTTGCTAAATTCAGATCTCAGCACTTGTAGGTCGTGCTAATAGTATTGTATCGATAATAGTACATGTAGGTTTGGCTTGGCATGCATTGCAATTCCGGCTCAAGAGGCTATGAGTCGAGCATGGTGCCTGCACAGAGTTAACCTATCCAGCTCGGCATGCCCATAACACAACCTGCATGGGATTGGGAAGGCCTTTTCGAGAAAACTTTTCAGATTGCAATTGTCGAGCAAAGTAAAAAATTTACAACATGAGAGGCGCAAAATGTGAGATTAACAAAGAAAAACTCAATAAAACAATATGTTAAAACTATCAACTAAGACCATAACCCTTGAACTATTTAAAGTTACTTGAGGGAATCACCACCCTCAAACAACGTCTATTAAACAAAACAGAAATACAATTAGGCTCGAAACAGTCTGAAAATAGTCCGAACATATTAAATTGGACTATTTTTTGAGTTAAATATTCGTGCCCAATAGTATTAATTAAAAAAAAAAAAAATAGACATGTAAAATCAAACAAAGCCATATGAAGTAGAAGAGATATCTCTTTGAATTTTAAGATTTATTGACCGAGGTTGCTCAGACTCCTGAGGTCTTGAGGCCTTTGTGGGCTTCTTGATTTGCAACGCCCCTTATCTGGCCTATTAATATATAATTGTCTCTTGAGGTGTTTGTGGAGGAGTCAATCCGCGAGCCTTTCAAGAAAAACTACGCTCTCACCTCAAAGATCAACGCTATTGCCTCCTAATAATAGTACCATCTATCCCTTTTCCTTTTTTTTTTAAACTATCGTTATGAAATCCATAATAGTCATACGGTTCCGATTGACGCTATGAAATTTAAATACAGATTTTTCATAAAAAACACCATCATCTTTACGTGGAAGAATTGACAGGCAAGAGGGAGTAACTTGTTAGATTGCCAAAGAAACTATTTAAATAAAAATCACAAGTAACAATATATTTTGATCGCGTATAAAATCAAGTTAGGGATTATTCTAGATTTAGGATTTGTCCAATATTTTGAATCTGGGACCTTTCTTTTATTAATAGGATTAAGGTCCTATAAATAGAGGGAGGAGATGACTTCTTATGGGACTCAACTCGATTCGGAACTCGACTACGTACCACCGCGAGTGAGCACGAGAGGGAAGACCAGGGCGTTGCGAAGCCCAGGTCCACGTGCCTTAGAAAGAGGACTTAGAGGAGATACTAAGACTCTGCGAAGCTCAGTCCTCAAGTCAACCGAGAGATTATTATAATTATTTTCTATATTTTAGTACATATTTGTACCGATGGCGACGTAAAATTCCGTAGTTCTACCTCGGGATTTTCTGAAAGTTTCAACGTAAAAAACATCGTGTCCTATGGTTTTACCTCAGGATCTCAAACATCATGTAATATCGGACGTTTAAGACAACTATTATTGATGTGGTGTTCTTTAAATGAGGACAATGTCTTTCAAAAAAAAAAAAAAAAAAGAAAAAAAAAAGTTCAGCTGATATCTAGATCTTCTAAAGAAATAATAATGCAATAGCTATCTATACTTGGGGAGCTGATATGGTGTTTACTGATGATGCCAAAAGTCATTGCATGTTGTCAGGCAATCAAATCCAACATTCATATCTATTCTCCGTTCGTGACAGATAATGCATATATGATATATCCACTATTTCTGAACAGTCCAGTATTGCAAAATTGGTGTTTTTTTTCAAAAGAAAAATGGCATTACCATTAACATAAGAAACAAATTCAGCTATCTCGAAGGTATAACCGAAAAAGTACACCGCTGTTAGATGCAGAGAAGTTATAACCATAGAGAATGACAAGCACACACATCTATAATAGAGAATGACGAGCAAACTCAAACTAACATCCACAATGATACGGGGTTTCTCTGCAACGTTCCTAAGACCATCCAACGCGCAGCAGGCATTACCTATGCCATCAAATGTTGCTCGTAATCTGCAACACTTTGCCATTACCAGTAGCTCGTCCACATCACTTCCATTTTCTCGGTTTTGCCATCACCGTCACTCAAGACGACAATCCAAGGTACAATTGAGCACAGGAAGCCAAACCACATCCATGGGAGATAACAACATGGTAAATAGAGAATACATCGAAATGCAGGTAAGATAAGATAATTAGGCAAAGGAGTGAAAGAGATGTTGGCTGGCTATTCGCCACCTCGTCTCACGAGAACTCTCCAACTTCGACAACCAATTTAACTGCCGGCTCTCCGCCATCTTGTCGTCAAGAGAACTTGCCGACTTCGACCGTTGATGCACTAGCTCATCCCAATGAGCCATCTGCCCCTCCACAGCATTACCGTGTCGCCAACAATGCTAGCAGACACAATTTCGCTGTTGATGGCCCAATCCACGCGCCGTGGTCAACTTTGGATCCACAAAAAATAAAGGAAAAGAAGAATGTCGTAGGAGGAGAGATGGATGGTTGTAGAAGACCGACAGCAGCAGAAGGACGACGCCGCTGCCTGTCAGCCGAGACAGTAAAGAGGAGGAGATGGTTGTGGGAGAAGCAGTGACTGGGTGTGGGGTGCGCCAGAGGCCGATGGCGGAGGAGGTTGGGATTTAGAGTTTTTAGAGATAAGGAAGAGCTTTTCTCTCTAGATTGAATTGGCAGAGAGATGGGAGAGCTTCGCTCATTGTCCGACCTGCCAGCTCGCAGTTAACAATGGCCCATAAGTAATGGTTCAGTTCAATTAAGCCCAACTAAGTCTATTAGGCCTAACTAAACTAAATTGGCTCGATTAGGTCTATTGAGTCAGATTAAATTGGATTAGGCTTAGCTAGACTCGTTTGGCCTGTTTAGCTTAATTTGGCCCAATTAGTCCAATTAAAGTCCAAATTAAATTTATTTCGCGTAATCAGATTTAATCTGATTTTATTTTTAAAATTAGACGGAAATGAGCGATGTGATGCATAACCGGTCACGTATAAAGGAAACATAATTGCTAGAAACAAAATTTATATGGAGAGAGGCTATCTCTGTCAAAACTCAAAATGCAAGACTAAGATTTGCAAAATCTTTTGAGGTCATTTTGCAATTTTGCAAACTATGTGATTTTTTGCGTTATACGTCAAAAAACCATTAAACAAGTAGCCGATTCGCCGTTGACGGCCCATGATCCCACGATCGCTGACTTCTCGACTTCGAACGTGTAACAATTGCCCCACGTCCAGCTCTCATAAATATATTCGGCAAAGCTCGTCGGTGAGGGAGGAGGCTTTTGGCGGAGAATTCCTGCGAGAGAGAGAGAGAGAGAGAGAGAGAGAGAGAGAGAGAGAGAGAGAGAGAGAGAGAGAGAGAGAGGGAATGAGAGAGAGCCGCCGCTAATCTTGACGGATATCATCGCCGTCGTCTCTGAGCATGAGAGACCGCGAACGAACATCTCCGATGATCCTTCGAGCTCGAACCGGCGTCGAACCGAGTTTTCATCGTCGGCCTAGCATCTCAATAGATTCGGAAACGCAAGGTAATTCCTTCAACACCAACGAAATGAGAACCCTCAAAAACCCCAAGAACGACCGTCCCTGCCGCGAATGGTGACGGTCGAAACCGGCCGAAACTTTGCATGCCTAAAAATCAAACAAGACCTCGAACGCGATTTTTGATATCTCCAATGAGTCGGGGATGGCTAACAACCCCTGGGGTGAGCTCTGGACGGTCGTCAGCAACCACCGATGAGGCCATCGGCGGTGTTATAAAAAAAATAAATAAATAAAATGTAGTCGCGGACGAAGAAGAAGACTCTGACGAGTCGGATCCACGCCCGAAACCCAGAACCCGGAACCCGCGCCCGTTTCAGCATAAATAAAAAAGTGTGAAAGGCTTAGCCGGTAAACCGATGCGAGCGCACGCGCACGTGCTTGACGATCCAGGTTGGCTCGGGCCGAACCGTTTTTGTCATGTCTAGCCCATTTAAGGCCCAAATTAATTTAATTTCATTTTAAATCAATTTTCATGTCTACACATGCATTTGGAGGTGTATAGTTCCAAATTATTCATTTTTAAGCTTAACAATTTTGATGGGTTATAGGTGTATACTAGTAATCCATGAATGCATTTTAAGCTTAACACCATCCCATAAGTCCATAATCTCCTAAAACACACTTCTATAATTTGATAAATGAGTACATACACTTATAACTCAAATAAGGATTAGAAAATAGAAGTGTATACTTTTTTTTCTAATTCATTTAATTCACAACAACACCTATAACTTTCGGACAATGAAGAGAAAACGGAAACACGCTAAGCCCAACACTAACAAAAACTAATATTTTTATTACACGAGAACATAACTTTCGATATTTAGCACATCAGACACACACGAATTGACGCGACTGACAAAGTCGGTCGCTGAGGACCAAAAATCGGTCACTGATAGTTTCAACGACCGCGGTCAAATGTATGACACATAAGGTTTCTCGTTGACGCTATCAACAACCGCTTAAAAAAATCGGTCGGTAAATGTGCTCGCTTCTACGACCGCTTTCAGGCGGTCGCAAAAATCCACCTTTTGCGACCACCTAAGTGTAGTCGCAGAAGGGCCCCTTTTACGATCGCTTATTGCGGTCACATAAATGACTCCTCTACGACCGATATAAGGCGATCGCAAAAGGTGGATTTCTGCGACAGCTTGAAAACGGTCGCAGATTTCTATAGTCAACGACCGCTTCGGCGGTCGCTGATGATAGGTTTTTTTTTTATTTTTAAACCCTCTCCCGTCGATTGTCGGGAAAAGCGTTCGTTGCCGTCGTCGTCTTCGAATTAGATGGCACAACATGTTATCAATGACCGCCTTCCTAATCGGTCACTAAAGATCTGTTACTATCATCGACTGCTAATAAGTCGGTCACAGAAAGCATACTATCAGTGACCGATCCTTAATCAGTCATTGAAAATTAACACTATCAGCGACCGACACGATATCAGTCGTAGAAAGTGACAAACTTTTAGTGACTGAATCTATAGTGGTCACTGAAAGCTGACTTTCAAGGACTTGCGTATTTATCAGTCATTAAAAGATGTCTAATCAATGACCGTTTGTTGATTGCAGTCAATTGTGACCGATTTGTGTCTGTCGCAAAAAACCAAATATGTTGTAGTGAGACTTCACATTTTACAATTTGTGATTATTCATGCCATAAATAAAATCAATCTACTTATCGATGCCAAAATAAATCTAAAATCGTTATAACTATCTATAGAGTACCCTTTGTGAGGGATGATGTGGGGTGTACCATCTTTCCTGCACGTAAATGACAAACGAACCTAAGAATTTCAAAACTGTCTTATCCAATTTCTAGTTTTCTATTAAAAACTTAGGCGACTCCAACCCTTTTTCTCGTCGAAGAAGGTCATCAACAATTGGTGTTGTTAATTTTTACATAGAAGAAATGTTTGCAGAATGAAGGAATTAGTTAAACTAAGAGCTGCAATTTTGATTCACAGCTATCAACTGCCACTAATAAAATTTACGTTGAAGATAATCGAAGTCCTAGCATATGTTCTACTGTAAGCAAAGTTCTCGGAATACCTCGATTGTATCGGAAATGGATCGTTACGCTCATGCTCACATTTGTCAATGTGACTTAATGAGGTCCAGCGAACTCCGACGATCTCTCAGGCAATGAGGGTGGCTAGCAGAGTCATCCTCTAGATCGCTCTCCAAATCCCATGGCTTTCTCACCAGTGGCATGCCATAGGCCTCATCATGTGTGTTTATACCCATTGGTCCCTTATGGACTTGGGTTGGATGTGTTTGAAGAGGAGACCCTAAGGACCCTAATGACTATTTTGTAGGAGGAGGATTGTTGTAGAAATTTTGTAGGAAGAAGAATAAGTGCAAGTATGGAAGAATAGTGGGAAACTCTCTCAAAGAACTTGATTACAACTCTTATTGCTTGCTTAGCTTGCAAATGCAAGTGTACATGGATATTTATAGGCACTTAGATATTCTACACACTACAAAATATCTCAAATGTTTACATGAATAATTAAGAAAGAGATATGTATCCATCCTAGGTGGCATAACTAGAATTCTACCAAAATGTCTAAATCTAGAATTCTCTCATAATATCTCCATAGATGGATTGGATTTGTTGTGCTCCATAGAATAATGTGGGCTTTAATTGGGCTCTAAATCAAATTTATTTCTATGATGCTTGCACATATTGGGTTGTACCCAATATTGTAAAAATATAGATACTATTGTTTGTGGAATTATATTGTATTTATAGCTCATGCATGAATACCATCTTATCGTTTCATATCTAATGAAGGGGTTATGCCAAGGATGAGACTTACACGCGTCATGCAGAGAACGGGGATAAAGCAAGAATAGTGGAACCACAAATTTACGTGGTTCGGCATATTGCCTACGTCCACGGGCAGTTGCAGAGAGTAAATCACTAAGTAATGGGAGAGTAGTGAATGCCTAGCCCTAGGCCGTGTGGCGTTAATATGTACATATAGCTGAATGAAATCCTACATTACATATTGTAACCGAAGTGTAATTTGATGAGTAAATCCCCATAAATGTCTCCGTGATCTCAACTTCCTTAGTGGCTTCTTCGATTATGATTCTCTCACGTGCGCCGAATATCCCTCAGGTGAGTGTTAGAATATTTCCGCCTCTATCAATCTCTAATCCAAATTCAGCATGCATAGTTGAATATTGCGTAGTTGATCTTTGAAATACAAGAAACTTTGCATTGTTCTGTGTTGGTTAAACTAAGATCTGGAATTTGATTGAAAACTACCAATATCAACTCAAAGTTACATGGATGCTACCATTTCTGGAAAAGTTATGTCATGTTTAGACTTAAACATTGAAAGAGCCAAGGAGATTGCTCTATATTTTGATCAAAGCCACTCTTCCTCTCACTTCTAAATCCCATACATAGTTCAGGTGCTTGGTAAAGTCCCCAGCCTTCTTTGTTTACTTTCCGAATACCAGATTCAGTAGAAGACGAAGAAAAGCTGGCTCCGGAATCTGTAGTATGTTGTGTTTCTTCTGTCTTCCTCTGGCTGCTTCCTATTGCAAGTGTTAGCTCCAAATCGGATTCATATTCGCTGTTGTAATTTATCGAATCTCGTTTTTCACCGTTCTTGATAAATGCTTCTGCTGGGAGCTCTAGATCGAATTCGTGGTGATTCCATCTCTCCATAATTTTCCTTTGCTTCTTCTGCTCCATGCTCTTCACATCTCTCATCAGTAGCATCTGTTTGCGGTAAAGACGGTGAAGTTCATGGACCTGAACAATAACATACATTTACTTTTACTTACTAAGAGATACTAATAAATATAAAAAACAAAAATACCATTCTTCGGAGGACCCTGATGACTCTGATGTAATCAGAGCCATACAATGCATCAGGATTTATATACATATATCTCAAAGCACTGTATATAGTTTTAATTGCATTAAAAGTCCTGATAGTCTTGATGAATGACAATGCTCTAAAGGAAATTGTGAGACAAGTACCTGCTGTCTGAAAGTTTCTTCGTGCTTCAGCATGGCGATCTTCAAATACTCTTTATCATACTGTTTCAAAGTTCTCTCCATTTAACTTTCAGTAGCTGTGAAGATTGTCTATATCCTTTGTCTATTTCCCTGTTTTGAGAAGCTAAATATTCAGAGCACCAATCTTTGTCTCTGTCCTCCACTTGTTTCTCAGATGTGGCTGTCAATCATATTCCTTCCTCTTCTAAATTTTAATCTGCACTAGATATTATTACTGAATTGTCAGTACTGGACAAAATGATTAGCTGTTTTAACAATAAATAAGCTCATATATCTTAATTATCAGTAAAGAGAAGGTCTTTGGGGTGACAACCAAATCTACTTTTTGATATCAATATTAGAAGTTTCATGAATATGTAGCAATTTATTAGAAAATAAGAACTTCCAGTAATGAGGTTGATGTAGTCTGGAAGCTCAATGAATTCCAGATCAGTTAAATATGAAATTTGACACACTGAAAGTTTTATCTAGGAAAAAAGCTGGCCAATTTCTATAATATAATGGGTCAGCGATTGGCCAATCTGGTAAGGCTAAGGCTAGAACTCAATTGACCCATTTATCTTCTTCAAAGGAAATAATTAAAGGATTTTAAAACTAATTTTGGCATTAGTTAATCTCTTCAAGATCTTCCTAGTTCCTACTATCTGATGAAGTAGATCAATTGTCCTGGTTAATGAACTTTTTGGACTTTATCAGGACTTGTATACGAATCAAGAAGCAGCAGATTTAATGCAAGTTACGGAACCAGAAATCCTAAAACAAATCGCACTTGAAGAATTCAAAATGATTAAATTGCATAGTCCAGATGCTGAGTTAAGATCAGAGTTAATTGATTAATTTGGAGATTTTCCAAGAGAAAAGTTAATGGTCAATCAGCATGAAGAAACAGAACCAAAAACTGCTATAGAAGCTAATGACAACAAATATATAAATATATATATATATATATATATATATATATATATAATACTGGAGAAAATGGTGTTATGGCATTAAATGATTAAGAAGAAAGAGATCTAATATGAGCTGATGGTAAACCTGGAGATCCATAAAGAAAATAGGAAGGTAAGAAGAATAGAGACATGAACCTTAAAAAAGATCGGCAAAGAATCGTGTATTTTGTCTTAAACCAAGGAGAAGTTGAACAGATAGAAAAGAAAGAAGAGGGGAAACGAGAGAAATTTGACATGGAGATCATTCATCATTGCAGAGAGAAGAATGAAAAAAAAAAAGAAGGAAAAAGAGGGAATATTACCTAAGAAGAGA
This sequence comes from Xerophyta viscosa, assembly GCA_002076135.1. Lineage (NCBI taxonomy): Eukaryota > Viridiplantae > Streptophyta > Magnoliopsida > Pandanales > Velloziaceae > Xerophyta > Xerophyta viscosa. Next base: position 1,586,181 of record MJHO01000001.1, read on the forward strand.
TGCTCTAAATCTCAACTGGAGTTCCCTTTGCTGTGAAGTCAGAACGAAGGACTTCAAAGAGTTGCACCAGTTTATATCCTCATCCTCAGGCCACGGTTTTCTTGGAAAAAGCAACTCTCATTCAGCCAAGCTGAGAATTTAAGATTCTGTGCCACAGACTCTCACCACATTTTTTTTATAGGGGCTCTATGGCGTGCCAAACCAATCCCAGTCCCATGGTCAATGCAGTTTCAAGTATGATCAGAGGGTAAAGATGCTTCAGACACTGCCAACAAGGGACAGTATTAAAAAATTATGATAGACCCACTTATTCTATCATCTTCTACTCTAACCATCCCCCCTTCTATTAGTTAATATTTAGCACTATTCATAAAAAAGAATCGTCAACACGAACAGCTAAACACTGCCATTCTACATCACATGTCCCCTGGAATTCTGTGATCAATACCAGTTGTTGATCACATATCATATTGTCTGAATGTCTCTAAGTTCGTCTGCACTATGGTATTTGTACTAATATCAGATTTGATGGTAGGAATATATATATATATATATATATATATATATATATATTGGAAATGAGTCAGATCCGGCTCAAAAGAGGCAACTATCGGCCCGATATCCTGATGTAGTCTTCCGTTGCATGTGAGGGAGCGTATGTGAGCGTTACAGTCAGCGCTCAAACAAATATCGCTCAGACTGGTGGCACGGTGCTGAATGGAAGAGTTTCTGAGCCTCCATCCATCCAAAGCAACATCCCGCCCCCATAAGGTAGGAATAATAAATTAATAATATAATGATTCTTATGCATATGATACAACAGAATCAATATTGTGGTTTCTTGGACTCTTATTACTAATTAATGGCCTTCCAAACTTGATGGTGATCCATAACTGGACCATTCCATTTATTAGGAGATCATTGAGCATCCAGTATATCTCAAAGGCTTAGAAAGATTCTTATATACAATACAACTCATGCATTTGAGATCTAGCTGACGATGTAAATGCTCTACCTCACAATACATTTGGCTTGCATGTCATAACTATCTAGCTGGACCTGGAAGCACAGGACATCTTATGGGTCCTCACTGCTTTGTGGATCCCGTTGCTGCGGATCTCGACGAGAACGACAAATGGATGAATTTTCCACGCCCTTCTGTCCAATATACTTCGTCGATACAAAAGAGCATTCAGTAACTCCTACATTGACTGCCTGGTACACTTACAAACTCCTACATCAGGAGTCACATTCATATATATAATTGTCTTTAGATGGAAAAAAAAAAAGATTGCATTTTTTGAGTTTCTGACTGAATTTCTTGTCAAATTACTTATTAAGTTAGATTAACAAATTTGAATGTGCTTAAATTGGATTTGAAAGCTTGATTTGCCACAGAAAATGTAGGTGAAGTTAGTTAAGATACTTGAATGTCCATATCATGTTCTATTACTGTTGCGGCGTCCTCTAAATAGTTATTTTTTTCATTACTTTTCTGGTCATTCTGAATTAGCAAAAATCATAGTGCTGCCAAGTACATGAAGCTAGTCCATAATTTAGGACAGGAGTTCAACTTTTTCTGCCAAAATTCACTTTTGTGGGATGAAATTTAGTTCTTTTTAAAAATAATAAAAAAAAAAAAAAAAAAAATCTTTGAGGTTATGGTAGGAAAACCTCACCAGTAAACGACTCGTTTTGTGGAATATTATAAAAGAGAAATTTACGAGTGGCATTGACCCATGTTTCACTAATTGAGAAGTTTTGGCTTGAGCATATCCATGTCACCATTCATGAGATATAGAAGGAATAAATCTTCTACCATGTTTCAGGTGACGCTTGTGGGATTCAAACTAGATACATCCACTTTATAAGGTGGAAGCCCCACTATCCATTCTAGACGTCCTGGGATTAAGTTTAGTTTAAAACTTGAACTTTAGGTATCTTGGAGGCCAAATTGGTGACCCTAGAATATGTCTGAATGAAATAGAACTCGAAGAAAATTACTATGAAAATAGGCATTGATATGTATAAATTGATCTGCAACGAATTTCTAGACTTGTTTGTGATGACGACTTGCAAGTTTCTGATGAACTTAATTAGCTTGTTTTAGAATTATTATTACATCAAAAGTTTATTCATTTATCAATCAAAATATATACACTACCTAACCTTTTTTATACACACATTTTGAATTTGCAGCACCTGGGTCATATCAGGGGAGGGTTATGTTCTCTGTTAGGTCTATTACAACAACGGCAAAAAGAAATTAAACCTCTTTTTTTTTTTTGTAAAATTATTATATAGAAATTATGCCCGTAAACAACTCATTTTTGTATAATCATTATAACAGATCAATCCGCAGATGACACCGACGTGGAAACCTTTGTTATGCTTATATAAAAATATCTCATCTTTTCTTTTTTGGATCAAGATAACAGAACTCCGACCGGGTTGGCTAACCATGTGAACAACCCCGCGTTACTAACGCAGGTCGAATTCTCGTGTTGAAAGTGTATATTGCAAAGATCATGTTAGACATTATCAAGGATCTTACTCAAGTTATTCCATACTTAGCATACAATCTAAAACAGGTCGACGCGGCCGGATTAAAGCATTTCAAAACTATCTTGACGGTAGTGACCTGCAACTGCCATAACTGCAAACACTACAACAAATACCACCTTTAGAGACAAGGATCCGGCGACTAAACACTACTTAATTTAGTCGCTGAAAGCTACTGCGACTAAAATTAGCACTATTAGATACTAAACTACAGTGACCATTTAGTCGTTATTTGACCTTTTCCCTGTAGTGAAAAGAATGAACAATGAACTGAGTAACCTCAAATTACTTGGTGAAAGAGAAAATATCTCAGACCATATATGGATCTGAATTTTGAGACTATTTTGCATAACAGATAAAATTACCTTACTGAGGTGTTTTTGGGAGAAATTTGAGATGGTGTTGGATCCTGCCAAAGTGTTATTTATTTAACCTTTAATGAGGCTACATAAGCTGGATAGAAAGTAAAGACTAATATTTTTCAATATTATTATAAAAATGACAAAGGTACTTTAAAATAATTTAGTTTATAACAAATCCAGCCACATTTCGCAAGTATAAGAAAGAATATTGTTAGAATTAGGAGGATAAGATGTTGTTTGCAAGCACAAGCACATGCGCTTGCATTATTGCCACAATAATCGAAGGACTTCCTTTCCTTTGGGAGCATAAAAGGCCTGGTTTTTGTCCTTTTGGCAGTACTGACAACAAGGAAGCCTTGTTTTGCAAAATATGAAAATCCCAAACCCCCTGAAAGGGAAAAAAAAGAAAAAGAAAATAAATATCATAATAAAATAATTCAAGGAGCATGTATGCTCAACGAAAGCTCTAAAAAATTCTTGTCATCGTATATTATTTTAGATTGTTTGGGCGTGCTACGCCACTTAAATCTTGTTTTACGAACTATATGTTAGCCCGGCCGGTTCTTTGGACATTGTCTCTTCATGACGAGAGTTTTATGATATAATTGTTGCTGCTTTTGTATATGATTTTAGAAGAGAACAAAATGAGCAAGCAAACAATCATGGCTAAGCTGTTTGGTCGGCACTATCAACATCGATCACATGGAGGAGCTTCATGCGAACAAGATAAGCCTATCAGTGGTGTTATATGGATATAAATCCGAACTAAGCAATTCTGACCGGATGCATACAATTTTTGATTCAGATTTTCGAAGAATTCCTAAAACTTCTCCAGAATCAATCAATTCATTTTGTTGACATATTGTTCAATAAATAGAAATAAAGTTCATAAAGAAATTTCAGAGAAAATTTGGGATCTCTACCGTTTCTTTTTTCTAGCTCACAAATGAAATATAGTGCTATATACCTTATATATGGAAAAATGAAATACTTATGTTATTTCCTTGAGCCACACATCGAACCTAAGTGACAAATTTTATTTTCAAATTTGTGATCTCCTCAACGCCTCACTATTTTCGGTCACTCTGGAGAGAGTGGAGAAATAGACTTTACCATGCACGTTCGCATTGACCTCTTTTGGGCTGAAACAGCATTGCCGTGTCTTACATGCGCGTGTATCTACCTTCATCTTATTTACTACCGTGCCGGAGCTCTAGTCATCTCTTACACACGTTAATGGATGCAAGGGTTATAAGATTGCCAGAGAGCTACTGTAGCTAGACGATGCCTTGTCTGGCTGATCACGGTTTTTTTTTTTTCATTTTGAGGGTTGTTTATGCCTCTACTATTGACTGCACTAGGGTATGATTTGTATCCATTCTTGAAGGACACGGCTCCCCTGATTCGGCCGAATCAGGGTGTAGGAAACGGACGGCCGAGATCGGCCGATCCGTAAAAATACGGATCTCGAGATTTCGTATAAAACTTTCGTCGACTTATTTGACCTATTTTTAAGTATTTTTGAAAAAAACTTTGAACTACAAAGTTATAGATTTTGCTGAGATCTACAACTTTGTAGTTGAAACTATTTCGAAAAAATGCCAAAATACATATCGAAATGATGATCAAAAGTTTTAATTATCATTTCGGTATGTATGTTGGTATTTTTTCGAAAAAGTTACAACTACAAAGTTGTAGATCTCATCAAAATCTATAACTTTGTAGTTCAAATATTTTTTCAAAAATGCTTAAACATAGGTCAAATAAGTCGATGAAAGTTTTATATGAAATCTCGAGATCCGTATTATTACGGATCGGCCGATCTCGGCCGTCCGATTTCCTACACCCTGATGCCTCAGCATCAGGGGAGCCGCGCCCATTCTTGAATGCTTGTCTTTGTTCTGTCCGTATGTACTGTTTAGTAGTCTGTCATTTTTTTGTTGTATTATTTCTACTTTGAATTTGTACAATAGGCTGCACTATTAGATTGAATTTTGTATTATAGGTAATTTTTGGCTTTTTCGTCAGCCTCGGCTGATGTAATTTTGTATCAATAAAAAAGGCCAACCCTAAAAAAAAAAAAAAAAAAAAAAACTATGCGGGTTAATCCTTGCTGGCAATCTTACAAATTTTTTTTCTCATTATGGCAGTAAATCTTATAAAATAATTTCTAATTTCTGCTTATTCATGTTGTCATTCTTTCTCTCTCTAGTGTCTTTAGCGAAAATGCTCTCTCTCTCTCTCTCTCTCTCTCGTCTATTTTGTTCTCTTCTCCTTTTAAAGGGGTGAGGGGAGGGGGGGCCAGCATTGGTGCACGCGTTGCCGGGCCGCAGAGGCGCAGCCGTATGCGATCGTGGCCCACCATTACCACCGGCCATGGCCCCTAAGGGCCCCACTTATCTTTCTCATAATAGAATAATTGGGTCGACTTTGATATTTATTGAAATTTGGGATTTACAAATGAAAATGGAACTGAAACATTTTTATAAAATTTGGTAATACATTGACGTCTACGAGACTCTCAATAATTGGTCTATTTTATAAGTCTTGCTAATTTATCAAAAGATGGTGCTTTTTTTGTTTGCTTTTTTTTATTAACATGAGAAATTTTATACGTAACCGATTTTTTTCAAGCGACAATTATAGTAAATAAACCATACGAATGATATAGACCCATAAATCACCAACCAAATAAATATATTCTTATAATTCAGAGAGTTAATTTCACCTTTCACAGGGTATAGGAAGAGTTTTGCTCTCCACACCTTTACAGTTTGCAGAATTCGAATCCGAAATTTTTGATTTCGAATTGGAAGCACTAATCATTTACTTAAGTTGATTGAAAGTAACTATTATCAAAATATCAAGCATAAATAATATTTTAAATATATTAAGTGATAAATAGTGGTGTTTGATTTTAGGCTATCATGCTAACCTTTGGGTTCTTTGGTGGTGTTTTATTTTTTTACCAACAAAATAGATTGGGTGATTTGGCTCAGACTGGATTAAGCTAGAAAATTTTAAGCATTACATCATAAATCTGCTCTTTATCATGATTTTGAATTGCAGTTAGTGGTTTGAAATGAGAAACCAGAGTACCATCCAATTCTTTGGCGTTTACACCCTGCTATATATGGGAGGAACACTCACACTAACAGAGGATGGATGTGGAGAAGAAGCCATTTATCATGAACTCATGGCCCTAATATAATTAGAACCACAACGGTACATCGGAAAATATATGATATATTCCAATATAATATATATGATTCGATTATCATAATATATAATGTTGAAATAAGAAATAATTTCGACAGATAAGGTTATCTATGCGGCCGCCAATAAAACTTTTCATCAAACTTCAACATGAAGATTAAATTCCAGTTTAATTAAATGCAATATGAGAGCAGTTATGGCCTAGCTTGTGGTTGTCCCTATATTGTATTGACATATTATTCGGAAAGACTTATCATGAAAGAAAACGTAAAGAAACCGAAAAACAAAAGATAAATGGAAAGCCAATCTGCATCACTATCGTCATCCATGATCCTTTACTTTGTTCTTATGATGCTAATATCCCTATCTCATTTTTTGGTGGACCCTATATATATATATTATGAAAAATATTAGTCCCCATACAGATTTACCAAAAATCCATAATCTGCATGATTAAAAAATACAAACAAATTTGGAAGCTTTTTTTTACAAAATTTTTAATATTAAAATTGTATATTTTGAAGAACTACAACTTTTATGTTGACTATTTTTCCAAACAAAATATCTAAATAGATGTTTTAGGACTCTAAAATCTAATGTGCTTGAAGCATATTTCAAAAACCGTTTTGAAACCCATAAAATTTTGTAGCCCTAAAACACCTACTTAGTAATATTCTTTTTTAACAACTTTTAAAATCAAATTTATAAATCTTATTAAATTTACAATTTCATGTTGGAAATTTTCACTCAAAATGCTTCCAAAAGTTGTTTTTATTTTTAAAATATGTGGATTGGTAGATTTGTGGGTGATATATATATACATATATATATATATATATATATATATATATATATATACATACAACATACGTTAATACATCAATCCGTATATACATTCATACATACATCAAAATAACATATGTATTAGTCTGCTTGCTTTTGAAAATTTAACGGGTAAGCGTTGTAGTAGTAGAAGCTCAGAAAGTCACAAACATCATGATTTTTGTCTAACACTATAAATAAAAAGTAATAAAGAAAAGCTGTCAAAAGAGAATTACAAATAACCGGGGCCTTCTTTTGTAATTTTACAACAAACAAAGATTAGTGGAAGACTCTTGCAGTACACCTGCACGAGTACTTGGAACTGAGAATTAGAATAATTAGTCTATTATTATTTTAATTTGAATTTAAGGTATGATAATGTTAACTGCAAGAACAATAATAAATTAATAATTAGGAGCCTCGTTAAATTTCAGGACTGAAGGGCTACATACTTTGAAACACGTAAACTAATTTCTACTGGCAGTAAACTCTTGTTCCCTTGCATGCTCGAAAAGTATCTTTATAATGCACGTCTGATAGTAATAATAATCATTACTGTAATAATCGTAGTTAACGTAGAGGCTTTTGGTGTCTGAGACTTGGAAGTTTGTGAGGTTTGTTTGGCATCATCATTTCATTATATATATATATGTTGCCTTTAACATTATTAATCTATGATAAGTAGGGCTGAGCATTCTGGTCAACCGGAGCCGACCAAAACCAAACCAACCTGAATTCTGAAGAGCCAAATAGGACCATTTTTGTCTGGACACGAATAGATCCGAATTTGGTTTCAACACGGACTGAGTCGAACCGTTTAAAGTTTAGGTCATTTTCGGTCGGTTCGGGTTGATCATGAATATAAAGCTGTCGATTATAACATAATTTACATAATACTTAATCTCGTGTCTAACTCAAACTGACGTGAAATTTTAACCCAAAATACATAATTATTATTTATAATATAAGTTACATAAAACTTAATTTCGGGTCTAACCCGAACCCACCAAATTTCAGCTTACGAAGAAAAATTATAGGGGTTGATTCGAAGTGAGTCTTATCTGACAGCGAGTATATAACATGGTAAGAGTGAGAAACCGGCACATATAACGCATAGGATTTTATCTAAAATGTTACACGTCCTGTGCCCGTGGGACGGATGTGGGGCACGCAGCTCAGGAACTGCGCGTCCCGGGTTTGAATCCCACGGGCGTCACTGTGGGCGTGTGTCGGGGGATTTCCCCCGCTGTACCTCATGGGGAGTGAAATAGGTCAGTTTGATATTCTTTCGGAGGCGTGCACCGTGGTATGCCTTACCCATAAGGATGTGATCTTTCGATTAGTGGAACAGAGATCGGTACCACCCATGGATTTATGTGTTACGACGGTCACTCAAAAAAGCCGGTTACGGACAGGATTTCTCCCACGCTAATCTCAAAAAAAATAAATGTTACACAATTAATATCATATTGTGACTCATATTTACTAAAGAGAACTGATTATTTATATTTCATTTCTTAGAATAGACATGTCAAAAGTATTTGAAACTCAAGCTACAAGTTTTCTACACTAGGTCATATCTAAACTTCTCTCTCCTCCACGTCTTTACCCTTCACATATTCCGAGAGGATGAACCTCTTCAATCCCATCCGTAGACCTGGTACTAGAGGAGCGAAACATACAAGCGGGAAATAATCGGAGGTGCATGTGGTCATTGTGATGAGTTGCATGCGTTATCGGATCCAACGTGATTGCTTCGCATCACCACGACACAAACACAACACGCCTCTTCTGCTTTTCCTTAGTAATCACTTTTCATGTATCATGATATATATATTCTCTTTTCCAACACTCCCCCTCTTTGGGCTTCTCAAAAGCTTGTTTTGTTTACTTCCGCTTCTGGCCAACGCATGAACAGAATCATTGCATGTACCAGATATTAGAGTTAGGGTTAGGGTTTTTCTTTATTGGATTAGCTCATCGTGGGCACACATGGGATGACGAATTCTTTCTTTCTTTTTTTTTGTGTGTTTGAGAAAACATTCCAAGGCGCCGCTATGTTCTTGATTTTACTTCAGGACCGCTATGGTCCTAATTACTTTAGGACCGTCAACTATTCATAGCCTACGAAGGTGAGACTAATCTTGCTTTGAAAATAGAGCGATTATAGTACCTTCTCTTTGAACAGACTTGTTTGTGCATATTCGAACCTCGATCGATCACGTGACGCATGACGAATTCTTTGAACTAGTTCTTCACACTGTCTCCTCAAACTTCTTATATCCCTTTCTAGGCCAGACTGGCAACCATGTTATTGTTGGTTGTTGGGTGCTAGTATCTTTATTTTTTTGGTTTGTCGAAAAGGCTCCTGCATTGCAAAACTGTTAAATGAGACCCTAATCTTTTTCAAAATAATTTACAAAATCATGCCAAAATAAACACACACACACACACACACACACATATATATATATATATATATATATATATATATATATATACGAGTTTTTTGGAAAAATAAATTTATGATACTTAACAATTTTTGAAAAAAAAAAAAAAAATTCAAATAATGGTTTTCCAATTTATGCATCAAAATCTATTTTTTTTTAATAAAATTGTTTTCCAAAATATTTATGCATATGTGTTTTAGCTTATTTCGATAATTATCAGTGAGTTTATTTGGAATAATGGTTCAAAAGCCGGGACTAATATGTAAATGTTCTTTTTTTTTTCCCTTCTCTCTTCAATCTACAGTGAGTAGTTGATTCTCTTCCAATGTAACAATAAGATGAGATATGTTATCTATGATTCACAAGATGCCACATGTCACACTGCATAGCATCGACAGATATTGTGTATTCGTTCGGATCAGACCGCATGAATCAAACTTCGGGAGGAAATTCATAAGTTTTTAGAGTTAGGCTCATGATCGAGTTAGTTTTTTGTGAGAGTACTTTAAGAGTTACTTTTATATGACTGATTATCTCTTGAATCACATCATGGATAAATATGCATCATAATGTATTGTGTCATGTTAGTGGTGGGCACAATATAGCATTGAAATAACCTAATTTTCAATCACAATCCTAACATTTTGCGTCATCCATCAATAACCAAAAATTTTGAAAGTTGGATAGTCCATTAGGAAATGTTTATCATATATTATTAATCAAGGTTTTGTCCCTTTATCATGAACGGGATTGATTGACCTCAATCAGAATTTGTACTTTTTCGTCGTTGCGCAAATACTATATTAGTTTTTTTTTTAATTTTGTTTTTTGAGATTATCATCAAAATACTATGTTCATAACTGGTCCGCAATGTACATATACTCTACTAGTTGATAATTGTTGATTTGAAGAAGAAGATGACCTAATTGTGAGGTTTTATGAGGATGATGACCCTTATCTACACATATACTAACTTAACGGATTCTTTAATTTATCCTTTAAAAAAAATTGTGGTTCTAAGTTCCAAATGTTATCTTAGATTGCTTGTCCTTTGGGTGATAGGAACGGGTAATGGAGATTTAATTTGGATTGATGAAAAAAAATATATATATCTAATTACCAGAAACATATAAGACTTACAAAGGATGGTCTTTATGCGTGGCGACTTTAAACTTCGATAAACTTTTAAAGGTCATTTTTCTCTTGCGATATTCATTAGTTAAGGACTTATGGAATGTAAATCTAAACTACATATGAAGTTAGTCCCTTTTATCGGACATCCTAACTCAAGGAAGTTCAAGATCTTTTCAACTAAAAGTATATAATAATTAATTGATAAAATTTGAAAATTCAAGATCCAGTGACCGCTCTTTCTTTTTTAAGTGCAATAAGATAAGCAAAAGATTCTATTCTTCTCCCTATTATATTTTAGATATATCACGTCAAATAGCATAAATGTCCGATATATTATTTTATCCTAACTTTCATATTGATACTTTGAGTTTACTCTAGCTTGTCATGATGTATCTTCCCCACCTAAAGCATAAGAAATCAAAGGGGAAGAAAGAAACAAAATAGATTATGGATTGGACCAACTTTGAAGAAATGAGATGAGAGAATCTCAAAGTTATGGGTAGGGCTAAGTATGTTTCCCACCACCATCTCATTGTGCATGTGGCATCTTGGTGTCACTTTGGAACATATCGTACATGAACATGAATTCAATTTATAGCCTCCATGATCGGATCCACTCCCATGAAGAAAAAGACCACAAAAAGTTGATTATTTCCTCCGTAAATTACCTTTATCTTCTTAGTTAAGTAATAAGTAAGATTCATAGCAAAGTTTTCCCTTTTCTTCTTATAAAAAACACATTGAGAAATTATGTAATTTCACAGAATTATGTAATTTTCATATGTTTATTTCGTCTAGCGCAGAAGGAAATATAACCAAAATAATTTCATATGTTTATTGAGAGCTACATAGTGTACTCCCCTTGTGTAACAACATTTAAAAAAAGAAATAGCAACATAACTATTATTTAAATTCCAAATTAAAATTAAAAAAGAAAAACTCAAAGTAGACCACCTTTTTGCTGGAGAGATCAAGAGGTGTTAATGGGCTGTAAATATATTACATTAGCGGCCTAATGCTCTCTTGGCATAAATCGCCATTTGGTGAGCTATGCTAATTAAATAATTTCTAAAACTAAAAAAGAATATTTTCAAAGAAAATGAAAAATGTCTCTAATTTTAATAGGAGGAATGGACTTTATGCCTGGAATTTTGGATTTTTATCAAGAACTAGCACTAAAGTTAACTAATTGAACGGAAATTATTTTGGGACAAGTAAAACACAATTTTAGATCACCCAAACATCTTCATTTTGGGACCATTTTAGAAACGTAACACTACCAAAAGTTTAATAGTTACATTAAAAATTAGTAATGGTGCAGAATTTCTGTTTTTATCGGCATTCTGTCTGTAAAATAATAAATTAATTTTTTTTAAAAAGTTGTCCGATGGATCGATATTTCTGTCAATAATCCATCAGTGCTATGTTTTCCAATGAAGCTTTTTTTTTTTTTTTTGTGGGAATAGATGTTTCCATTGGCATTCCGCTTTTTCCGTTGATATTTTGTCAGCATGTTTTTTTTTTTTTTTCTGCAAATACCTACAAAATTGGTCCGTGGAAAATTAAATTTTTAGTAGTGTGTTAGTATAGTTAATCAATTTTTCTTAAAATATCCAAAATAAAACTATCTGGGTGGTGTAGGGGAATTTTTTAGTAGTGTGTTATTATAGTTGATCATTGTTTTCTTAAAATATCCAAAATAAAACTATCTGGCTGGTGTAGGGGAAAATTAGTGATGAATTGTATCTCTCCAACGTAGCACACTAACGAGGGAAAAAGCTAGTTGGAACGATTACTTATTTGTTCCTTGATACCAACGCGGTATAAATGGATGCGATTCAACGGCCTTGATTTAATATAAAAAGGAACAGAGAAGGGTGACTATGATACAAAAGTCAATGCGAATTACTTTTGGATAATTGCATAAGAAATAACTGAAGTTAGGGATTGTAAAATCGTACTGGACGACCACAATCACAAAGATCGAGAAGAAAATAAACACAAACAAAAACAACAAGATTTTATGTTGTTAGGAGATAAAACTCCTACGTCTATGAACGAGGAATAGAGAATATCCACTATCCATCGGAGAGTATAGAAATGTTGGTGAACGCAAAGGGCAAAATTCTAGCCGCCAAAATTACAGAATTTTTTGTCAAAGAAAAAACATTATAGCTGCTATTTTATATCACACAGAAGTTCTATGGGCTAATGGGCCTAACGGTCCGGTATTTCTGCTACCGCCACATATTTCAAAAAAAAAAAAAAAAATTCAGATATTTTTTTCAACTTGATTTGGATTGAAAGAGGCATAAGTCGTGCTGTATGAAATTCGAGACATATTTCAACAATATGGAAAATGGCTAACCACAATAGAATTCTAGATGCCAATATGTAGAAAGTTGATATAGACTAGCGGTTTTATATTACTTTGATATTTTAAAAATTAATAAACTTTAAATTATATATTTATTTTGCTTTATAATTTTATAGATTAAATTATTTTTAAAATAAATAATGCCAGAATCAGCCCCTCCTTTTCTTGGAAATGAACGCTCAATTTTTTAGTTAGGAAGTACGAACATTCCAAAATTTTGTCCAGTGCAGTGTCTGACACAGACACATTCTGATACGTCGGAGAAGTGTCCAAAAAAAAACTGTTATTTGTTAGTTTTTTATTTTTTCTAAAAGAAAATTTTGTTTTGTTTTATTTTTTTTATTGTTAAAAAAGTAATTTATAATACTAACAATAAGTAGCAGTAAGTAATATAATATAGTTATATACTCAAATATTATTTTTTTTATTTTTGTTGATATAATTAGACTTTTTTCGCTTAAATTTGTCTTAAAAATATAAAATATTATATTATACATAAGTTTATTAATGTTTTATACTTTTATATATTCACATACTTAAATTAGTTATTTTTTAATTTTTTTGTTTATTGCCGTGTCCAAACCGTATCCGTGTCCTACTTTTTAAAAAATTGCCGTGTTCCGTGTCCGTGGCATATCGTGTTCTCGTACCCGTGTCTGTGTCCGTACTTCCTTATTTTTAAGCATACAACTCGTCGTGCCCTAGCCGATGTGGAACAATTTCAGATTGCAGGTTCAAAATCTGCAGTAGACAGGATTGGATTGCCCAATCCAAGAGTGTGCTGATCCCTACTGTGATGTCCTTGGCGCATGCTTTTCTCCGGTTGGACTTGGCCACAGTAGGCCTACACCATACAATTCGGACCAAGGCCTTCCTTGCCCGCATGCTCCAATTTGTAAATGTCCAACCCAAATAAAATTTAATTTTAGTTAGAATCCAAACCGACCCGAAATTTGAAATAGCTTATATACTTTTGTGTTAGGCTATATTCTAACTATTTACTAGCCGACTAAAGTCAAATTGAGATAATATCTCTACAAGCCAAATAAAATATTTCTCCAAAACTAACCCAAAATGTTTATGTCGGCAGAAATGTTTTGGTTGTTGGAATAATAAATTGGTCTTAAAAAATTTTGAATGATGTTTTGAGATTATGTCCAACTTACGTGAAAATTAGCAAGGTATCTTTTAGGTCCCATAATCAATTTCTTATCTTACGACACAAAATGTAGTAGTATTTGTACCACTTTCTTAGCAGTGGTTATTCTCTGCAAAATTTAAGTGATAATGATCAATTTGTGATCTTATACTTATGAAAACACAAATATAGAATTATAAAGCAAAAATTATAGGAAAATAACGATCCACTTTTAAAAGTATCAATAAAAGATAGGTTGGTGGTTCACTCCATAAATGAAAATCTTGTATCCGCTATTGCTCCACATTATAACCGCCAGAATGGCTCAACCATATCGAGCTGTAATTCTGAATGTCGCAATGTGTTATTTCCTTTGAAAAAGAACGATCCACTTTTAAAGTCCTTATCCAACATATAATCACTCAACACGTCTAGTCCCAACAGGCTTGGGATAATTTTAACAGATAATTGCACTGCACTTCCTACATTAAGTTTTAACATCACTTCAATCCACATCTATTAATAAATTCACTGCAATCTCTCCCATTAACTATTTTTTTCACTGCAGTCCCTAATTTCAATTATTTTTTTGCGTTGCTTTCAATTCCTAAAATAATTATTTAGAAGTATTTTTTGAAAAAAAATTTACCATGAAAGTTATAGATTTTAATGAGATCTACAACTTTTATGTTGAAAGTTTTTTCAAAAACTATTTTTAAATAGGTGTTTTGAGTCTTCAAAGTTTAGATCGCGTTTTAAAATGTTTTAATTTTCAAGGTTTTTTACTATTTTTTACACCTCAAAATAATTAATTAAAGATATGTTTTGGAGGAACTTTCAACATGAAAGTTGTAGATCTTATCAAAATGTAGAATTTTCATGTTGAAAGTGTTTTCAAAAAATATTTCTAAATAATTATTTTGGAGTGTTGAAAATAGCTGGATCTAACTGCAATTGAAACTTAAGTTTGGACCCAAATACAATAAAACTTAACGTTTTGGACTCAACTGCAACTCTCCGTAATTTTAAAGTGCACCTTTAATTACAAGTTTTTTTTTGCTTTTTCCACAATTAACACGCAAAAACTCTCATGGCCCATGTTCAAAACTCTTCACCAAACAAGCAGGGACCTTCTTAGATAGGCCCAAAGGCCCGCACAATGCCATTTTTGAATTTTGCAGATATTTAACCAAGATTATTAAAATCGGAATTGGAGGCCCAATCGGTGAGGCGATTGGTTCCGGTTGAACCAGCAAGCTCAACCGATTAGGCCACTTCGGTCCGGTGAATCATATTGCAGGCACATATTATTTAAATTAGGTATTTATTTTTAATATGAGACTTTTTATAATTTTCAAATACGTTATGTGATTTTATAGCCATATGGCTTCTTTAAAATAAAAGTAAATGCTACATATTACACAAAAAGTAATTCAAAATACCATGTGGTATAATAATATTGATCACCTAATATATATATATATATATATATATAATATATAGATTGGGCTCATTAGGAATCCTTGTGAGACTTCTATGCTCTCCTGGAAGAAAAAGCCCGGAGAACAACAAAAAATGGACAATTAAATGTGGTTAAAAGAAATCATTACAATAGTTAATTATATAATTAAAATAGATACTATAATATAATAATTTAATTATAAATCAATAATTAATTAATATTAATTTAACTGCAATTACAATAAACTACATTATCAATCTCACTAGCTAATTATTCTCCTCCATCTCCAATGACCAACCACACTAACTTTGATATAGATTACCAATTTTCTGTTGAAATTTTAATTTGACAACCATATAACTGAATGTGCTCTCCTTCACACTCCAAAAGATTCTGTATATATGCTATTCTACTATATTTTCTATATTTCAATCAAATCTACTTTGCCAAATGAGACCCCAAATGAGACCAAAATACATCTTTTTTAGGAGTTGGATTTTTTCCGGCGCTAGGGTTCTACGTACAACTATATCTAGCTAGCTCTTCCGGTGCAAGTATACCACGTCATACGTAAGGCATACTCGCCGATATAATATTCGTAAATATGTAAACTGACAGCAGGAAAAGCTAGATAATATTTTCTGTGCTTGCATTAGTTGTAGACCACAACTAAAAACACATCAAAGTATTTCAAAAACAATCTATTGCGATAGATATTTTCTACACATGCAATGGTGTGTGGGAGGCGGCTACAAGAGAATCTGAAAGAAAGCCAACCAAAAGAAAACGAAGAAAAGGACCACCAAAATAAATTAGCTATAACAAATCCTATTTACATATACTACATTCTAGTCTTCTTTTTTAGTCTTTTATGACCTTAAAATATATAGGTTAAGTAATAGGTGTATCATTCTTAGATAGGTCAAGACCCACCGACTTAACCCACAGGATAACTAGTTAGGTGGTAGCTTAAAATTAATTTTATGGTGATAGAAAGATGAATAATTAAAATACCTAAGATCATAGGCTAGCAGGCTGGCAATTGGTAGGTAAAAAATGATAGAAAAATTAAATAGTTTACAGTAACTCCCTTTTAGAAGGCTTAGCCAGTGGGATAGCCAAAAATTAATGAGACCAGTTATGTGCCGGGATGTTGTATAAAGATTTCAGAGCAAGTTTTAGCTAGAAGTGAGTGGATCTAGCAAGTGTGTATATCTCAAATCGTCTAGAAAGAACAGGTGACAATCCATACCTGTGTATGTAGGAGAAGTCACATACATAACGTGAGAAGAATGTAATATCTTTACATTTGCCAATGCTCGCGTATATAAAAGAACCAGCTAGGTGCTAGTTAAAAATTTAGTCCTATGTCGCTGACGGAGACATTGAAGGTTTAAATGCATAAGCTCCTAATGTAACATTATCCTAATTCACACCTTTTTAGTGGAGTAAGCTAGTAGGGTGGTCAGGGGTTGGTAGGACTAGCTAGGCGTTGAAGGCGAGGGATGCTTATAAAATGGTAACAGCAAAAAACTTAGTCAGAAATCTAAGAATCAAGTAGGCGTTTAGATCTCACATTGTCTAGGCAAAATTGAAATAGTTCCTACACATATACGTGGGCGACGGGGACACTACGTATGTAAGATAGAGAGAATGTAAAATATGTTTAGATGGGTCAAGGCCAACGAGGTTGATCTACAAAATAGCAAGCAGAGTGCTGTTTTAAGATTAGTCCCATACGGCGATGTGATGGAAAGGTTAAATGTAAATACCTAAGGCCCTAAGTTATATTAAACAGATCCACCTCCTTAATAGGCTCTGCCAATGAGATGATTTTTTTTTTTTTTTTTTTTTTTGATAAGGTGGGGTGGGGGACGGGGGGATGCCGAAGGTGGTGGATGTTATTGAATGGTATTAGAAAAGACCGTAGTCGAAAGAGTGAGGATCAGTAATGGCCTATGCCTAGTGACAAGAAAAAAAATGCCTCTTAAAGAAGCAAAAAAAAAAAATATATATATATAAGCTAGGTTTGGCTGGACTATTATATTTTGAAGTTGTGGTATCTCTTTTGTCTTTGTCTTTATTTTTACTTATCACTAGAATGTATGTAGAGAATTAAATGAATTCTTATATGCATTATGCTTACTTTTCACATTTTTTTTAAGTTTTTGAAAACTCATTAACCTCGACGTGGAATTTTCCGTATACCCAACTATATATAAACTCCTAATACTTCCAAATAAACAAAAACATGAATTATTATTACCATTTAATAAATGCATTATATAATTAGGTTAAACACAAAAGTTTAGTTACAATAAAGGTGTATTTCAGCAAGATAACCTTGCACACACTATTTGAAGATATTAAGAAGTAAATATGATAAGATACGACAATTTATACTATTATATTGACTTTTTCTTTGTCATGCATCTTGATGATCGATGGGCCTCGTGCCAGATAAGGCCTGCTTAGAAAGCCCAACTGGACCTGCAGAACTAGATCTAATAATAATTGACCCCGCGACCTTACCAATTAGGAGCAGACAATTGGCAAAATGCTAAAAAAAGATTCCCTCGACAATGAGAAACCTAAAGTAGAGCACTGTGATTGGCCGTCGATCCCTTCTGCTCCTCGTCATTTACCATATTATATTTAATACATACAATCAATGAAGAAAGTTTGGCGAGTACTATAAATACGTCTGCCGAGCAATGAAGGCAGTTTAATTCAAGACAAGTCTACTCACACTATTTTCTTTGTAATTTATTTTTTTAAGTACGAGGACTTTTTCATCTTCCCCTCTTTATTTCTCCATCTATCATCGTAGCATTATTAATAAAGTTTTCAGTTACTTCCGAACTTTTCTTTGCCAAAATACGTATTTGTATCTTCATTACTGACAAGACTAATCTAGCACCAACACATATTAACAATAACTACGCTACCGCAAACTGTAAGATCCAGTTGGGACCATCGATTGTATCAATTCTTTTACTTTGATTATCAATACTAAGCATTATTCATGATTATCATGAATATGTTAAAGAATAGTAGTGTGACAGAATTATCATATACATGCACATGCCTCATGAGGTTCCATACCATATTTCTTCTTTAGCATCCTAAAGATCGATGTATGGTATGTCTGATTGTCATTCAATAATTACAGGATAGATGTAACTAGCGATAACGATATAAAGAAATCTTTGCATTGGCCAATTCAGTGCGGGCCAAGCGTTAGTCTCACTTCTTCCTATCGGCATAAGAGTAAGTATGGTTGATCCCAAAAATTTATCGAGTTTGAAAAAAAAAAAACTAATATATTATTTTTAGTTTGTGGATCCTACTTGTAGAGGTGTTCCCAAGTATATGTTAGTTTTCTTTTACTAATATTGGTGGGTGTTTTGGGTACCCTGGCATTGCCCTTGTCATAATAATGTTTCATGCATAGCCAAATAATAATTTTGAAAATAAAATAGATTTTATCTGCGTTCTTGGATTCACACTATATTTATTTAGCATGATTTCATTTAAATATAAAGAAGACAGATGGCCGGCAAAGTTCAACTCACCATTATCAACAAACACGTTCATCACAAGAATAAACAATTTCCAAAATGATCCGTACAATTGACGAATCTCCAATATTAAATTGGGTATTCCACTTTCAGCAACCAAAAAAGAAAAATGGTATTTGTCTAAATCGTAAAAAAAATTAAGAAAAAAAATTTCAAAAAGAATTCTTGTTTGAGATATTGGCACATATAAATCCCTGCCTTTTCCAATTTCAAAAAATCTATCTCGTAAACTCAAAAGTGTTCCGAGCGAGTTATCGTGAGCTAAATATATTCTGAACGAGTTAAAAAAAGTGTTATGCAAAATTTAGTATATTTATTTGAGAATTAATTTATTTAAATTTTATTATTTTTTTTGACAAATCACAAATATCAAGCCTTTCTGATGTTAGATTAAGTTTCTTAGTTGAAATTATTATAATTCTTGTATTATTTGAGAAATAATTCATTAAATTCTTCTCCTGTAAATTGTCATTTAGTAAGAATTTATGTCATCGTTTCTTCCAAAACGAAGTAAATTGCGATTCAATCCTTTGCTGCTTTGACCTTCTTTTTCAGATAATTATTTGATGTTTTCTAGGGCTGAGCATTCGGGTCAACCCGAACCGAACCGAAATTCTTAAGACCGATCCGAACCGAATACTTTCAGACCCGAACTGACCCGAATTTTGTGTCAACCCGAACCGACCCGAACCGACTAAAATTCGGGTTGGTTCGGGTTGACCCAAATAATAAAAAAAAAATATTTTTATTCAATAATAATTCGGATTCGGGTCGGTTAGGGTCGACCCGAATAGTTGTAATATGAATATTTTATTTAAAAAGAAAAAATTAGCACATAAAAACCAACGAAAACTAACTAAAATATGACTCGCGAGGATAATTCGGGTCCAACCCGAACCGAACCGAAATTCGACCACCGAACCCGAACCGAATTATATAAACCCGAACTATTAAAATATCGACCCGAACCGAACCCGACCCGAACTGAAAATTTTGGCTTTGTTCGGGTCGGTTCGGTTTGGTTTTTCAGGTAGGTTCGGATAATGCTCAGCCCTAATGTTTTCTATGTGGTAGGAGTACAGATATTTTAATTTATTGAAATTATTTTACGATAGCGGCAGCGGTGAAAGGGAATATTACAATATAAGATTGAAACGTTAGGAAGAATAATTTGGAAAAAAAAAAATGTTGCATATTACCTTCCGTTTCTCTGAACTTTATATATTAATGTTTAAAAATTAAAAAAAAATTACTAACATCGTGACATATCAGCCTCAAAAGTAGAGAACCGTATCAGCCCTTGAAATTAGAAATATTACAATATAAGAATGAAACAATCGTGTTCTAAGAGTGATGTGAGATTAAAAATAAAAAAATATGTTGACGTGGCAATTCATATGTACTGCCATGTCAGCTTATTTTCTTTCTTCTTAGGGACTGAAACACAAAGCTCCGGAAAAAGAGCTGATATTCAACTAATCCAAAAAAAGCAAAATGAAATAAAAAAAATAATAACTTGCTTTTCGAGATAAATTAGGGAATTTTCAAAGGCAAATAAATTAAGGGGCACTGTTTGATTTTAAGAATCATTGTTTCAATTTAGTAAGTCATTTTTGTTATTTACTTGTATTGAAAAGAAACAAATTGACTTGTTTCGCTCTATAACTTTTACTTCTTTTTTTTTTTTTTTCCAATTTTCCGTAAAAAAGTTGTGAATACTATTCTTCGGGTTTATTTTGATCCCAAGAATTCAGTGCCATTATACACATCAACCCACTTTTTAGAAAAATTTATTATTAAGAGTTTTGCAGATAACTATTTTTCATGTGATTAATATAAAAAGTGAAAAGTAATTATTTCAAAGGCATTACAAAGATTTCTTTTCAAAATATTTATTAAATATTTGAGCAGATACGGACAATATCATATTAGTTTTTAATTTAATCACAGTCAAAATAATCATAAAAAATATTATTACTCTTAAGAGTAAAACAAATTATTACAAAGAATAAATTTTACAACTCTACAAAAAACATATTTTAATAATATAACGAATTTACTTGTTACATAAACTACCTAAAATATTTTTCAACTTAAAGTGCTATTATAAAGGGGCATTTATATTTTTATATTCCATATAATTCGAAATTAGGTTTTTATTTTTTCCGAATTTAGAATGACACTTTTCGCTTCCTGAACTGTGTGAAAAGATGAAATTGTCTTAATCTTTTTTTTTTTTCGTTATTTTACATTGTCGATAGGAATATAAAAATGTCTTTGAATTATGGGGCACATTTTTATAATTTTTGTCACTTTATATGGTTTTGGGTATAAGAATATTTTTTTTAATTAAGGAGCATATTCTTATAATTTTCATTATTTCACACAATTTGGAGGTATTCAAATATTATTTTAAATTAGATATATATTTTGTAATTTCGAAATATAGAGAGCATTAAAATGCAAATACCCTTATTAGAAATTTACAATATATTCTGCCACTTTTCAAGTTTGCTAACTTCACCACTTCTCAATATACTTTTTTATATTTTGAGCTTTACATAAGCAAACAACCACTAGTTTCAAAAAAAGTCTTACCTTCATTTAGCAAATATAACAAGGTGATATAATATTTCAGGTATTCCTTCAATGTAGAATACTGGTTTTTGACATTACAAACCCATTTTTTTTGTTTTTGACAATGTACATATTTTCATGCAATGTCATTTACAGAAAGTACATTAATTGAAAAGGTCCGCGGTTTGGGTGCTCGCATGGTGAGCATCCCCAGATAGCGTTCGACTCATGGTGACTGCGAAACTTTAAATTCTTTGAGTGCAAGTCAGTGGATCTATCTATGAAAAGTTCAAACACCAGAAGGAATGTATAATCTTATATCTGAATATATTAATGTTGTTATTACTTGAGTATACAAAGTGGATGCAAAGGTCCGAAGGAAAAAAAGCTGGTATCATATGAAGGTTTATATAGTATGACAATTATACAAAATATACTAATTACGGACATAATTTTTTCTCATAAATTTCAAAAAAAAATTATATAGGTTAGCGTCCTTTGAGATCATCACGCGTTAATGGATGCGGGACCATTTTCTATCTTTTTGTTTTTAAATAATAAGTAGATGGTCTAGATATACAAAGTAATTATCTGATACTAGATTATTCTTTCTTTTTTTTTTTTTGTAATTTAGCGCTATATTTTATACGCTGTTTCTCCGCAATTTAAAGTGAAAGAAACATCTAAGTTGCGAGAAGACTTGGATGCCAAATTCACGCAACCTTAGCTGTCTCCCTTGTTGTATATATTCATATTTTATTCTATGTCTTTTACTAATTAAACTCCATGTTCTCTCAAACTTTTTATTATTAGACCGCCTCCCTTATCATCCAATCATCACTAAATAGCATGGCCTCCATATCTAATTTTCTATTAGCCATCGTCTTCTAGTTGCTACTTTGTATGTTTGCAAGATCGGGCCACTTCCAAATTAGTTTTTTGGCACGGCGTAGTGTCGTGATGACAGAGCGGGTCTTATAAAGCTTTCTGATCTTGAGTGTGACTTCTCACGTTGCCTTGCGTATAATTTATACTCCGTTGATGGGTACGTTCATGTGCGCCCCTCGCGTTCACGGAACACTCCTAAAATAAATGTATCGTTCTCGGAGAGTTAGGTGAAGTCTTACACTGATAGAGACTTAGCTGTAAGTAGTATCTGCGGCTCGTAAGAAAAACTGGTTCAGCTGCGGTCGGATTCATTAGCTACATTCGACTAGCGGTGAATGTGATAAATAACTCTCGAGTAGCTCCTCCAAAGACAACATTATTAAAGCTTGAGGCTTTTGACCAAAAAAAAAAAAAAAAAAAAAAAGCTTGAGGCTGACATGAACCTAAACTAAGAAACAAGCTTCAACACTTTTATTTTTATTTTCTAGTTTAGGCGTTGCCTGCATATATAGGAACCAAAAACAACTTAGGGGCTGTTTACTTCGTGCGGAACTGGTGGAACTGACGGAACTGGAAAGTGAGATCTTACTTCTCTGTTTACTTCGTTGTGAGAAGTGGCAGAACTGTCTTTCGCTGTTTACTTCATTTGGAACTCGTGGAAGAGAGAACTGAAAATTCTCACTTCTCACTTTTGCTGTTTACTTGGTATACAAATAGATAAGAACTCAGTTCTATAGGTTCCTCCAGTTCCATGTTTTAGTTCAAAATTTATTTTTTTGACTTCACAGCTTTTTGGTAGGAAGTGGGTGAAGTAATGATAGTTAATCAGTAATTATGAGTAATAACCATGGAGATTTTATAATACAGGTATACATTATACTATAGAAAATAATTTATAAATTTTACATATTACAAATAAATAATTAATTAGTATTTTTATTATATATATGATAGCATAATATAAAAATTGTATTATAATTAATAATATAAATATATTTAGATTATAACTTTAAAATTTTATTATTGTATATTTATTATTAATGATATTTATTATATTATTAATAAATACAATAATGAATAGTATTACAAATATTTTTTAAAAATATAATTTATATATAATATAAATATATTACATACATATTAAATATTAATGTATTATAATCATATTATTATTTATAACTATAAATTTATTATTTAAGTATATAATTAAATAATATAATAAACATTTTATATTATTAATTTATATAATAATTAAGTAATGAATAGTTATTTAGTATTAATTAAATATTTATAAATTAATTAAATCAATAATTTTAGATAATACTAATATATATTAAATATTATTTATTATAAAAATATTATTTTATGTATTAGTATTAATAGTTTTTATTATATATTTAGTTTGTACAATATTTATTTATTTAGTATTATATTTTATAATTATATATATAATTATGGGATAATAAAATAATTTAATATATATTTATTAAAATATATTTTATATATAAATATATAACTTTTTAGTACAATTATTGTACAATATTATTTATTATATATAATATTGTTATTATAAGTAATAAATATATTATTTAATAATATATGAAACATAATTATATTATTATTAAATATAATAAGTAATAATTAATAATTATGTTATATGCATAGTTATTTATAAATTAATTAATTTAATAATTTAGATAATACTAATATATATTAAATATTATTTATTATAAAAATATTATGTCTTTTGTATTATAATTGAGTTTTTTTATTATAATTTATTGTAGTTGTGTCATACAATATTTATTTGATTCAGTATTATATTTATTAAATTATATTTATTAATTATATAATAAATAAATAATATTTTTATATGTTTATTTTATAATTTTTTTATTTTTCATTTCGATTTATCACTTCTTATTTTTTACTTCCCATCTACTATTCACCCACTTCTCTTCTAGTTCTCACTTCTCACTTTTCAACACTCACTTCTTTTTTATGGTTCTCACTTCTCACACCTCACTCACTTCTCATTTCCCACTTCTCACTCACTTCTCACTACTCACTTCCCATTTCTTCCGCCAAGTAAACGGCCCCTTAGTCTACTAAGTTTTGTCAAAGGGGCTAGTTCATGTTTCCGTAAAGTATGTCTAGATTTAGCAATTTAAAACCATACAATCATACATGCATGTTACACTAAATATCGACTATTAATTAAAACAAAAAGATCTCAAGCTACATTATTCATAAGATAACTATTGCTCGGGGTCAGCGCGTGCGTCTTACACCTCCTATTATCATCCTTCCTTGCCAAGGCGCATACACTGTTGCATGTTTTATATCTTGTTAACAAATTTTTTCTTGTATGACTGAGGGGATAACTCAACCGGTGGGATGGAGATTCATGAGATATTATTCATAAGTTTAAGTTTCGTCTTATTGTAATATAGAACATATATGTATTTATACTTAATGCGTGTCGGAAAACAACTCATACTCAAAATTTTATTATCTAATCATAGTCTAAAAATTATGATTAAAAAGTAATATTTGATAAAAGAATCTAATTTTTAACGTAGAAAAGAAAATGTAATATAAAGAAAAAGAAAATCTTTGTTATACTAATAAAAATCAGAGCACCAACCTGCAAAAGTACTATATTCCCTGCTAGCAAGGCAATCTCTCCATCAGAGGTCAAACAGTAAAGATCTGCACTAATTTGGCATTATATAAGCTACTAATCCTTCCCTTTGTCTCTAACGTGTCTCGATATCTCTCTGCTTCATTCTCAAATCCCAATGGAGAAATCCGGGATGGTGATCCTTTTGCTAGCTCTAATCGCTTGCTTCTTCCTTGAGAGAAGTTCTGCGCAACTCCGGCAGAATTACTACGCAAACATCTGCCCTAATGTCGAGAACATCGTCAGAAACGCTGTCCAAACGAAGTTCCAACAGACCTTCGTCACCGCCCCGGCCACCCTCCGCCTCTTCTTCCACGACTGCTTCGTCTCTGTACGTATTAATATGTTATGTCTTTACTCAGAGTTGTAATGGCATCCGGTGCAGTACTCGTTTAAATAGGTATGTTTTATGAACACAGGGTTGTGATGCGTCGGTGATAGTGGCGTCCACTGCAAACAACAAGGCAGAGAAGGACCATCCGGATAACTTGTCCCTGGCAGGGGACGGATTCGACACGGTGATCAAGGCGAAGGCGGCGGTGGACGCAGTGCCTCGGTGCCGCAACAAGGTCTCCTGCGCCGACATCCTTGCCATGGCCACCAGGGATGTCATTTCATTGGTTAGTAAAACTTATCTTTCTTTATTTTATTTTTTTTAAAATTCCATTTGTATCCAATTTTATTGAATCAACAGAAGCAAGTATTTATATTGAGTGTTTGTGTAGACTGGAGGGCCATCATATGCCGTTGAACTAGGAAGAAAAGACGGGCTGAGTTCGACGGCGTCGAGCGTCAATGGAAAGCTGCCGCAGCCGGGGTTCAATCTAGACGAGCTGACGGTGATGTTCGCGTCTCACGGCTTATCCCGGAACGACATGATCGCCCTGTCAGGTTTGTAAAACAGAGCTTCTTCTCTATCACACATCTTGAAGACTTGAACTAGCTAGTGTTGTTATTTAAGTAGTGGAAGAATCGGCATGTCTCTTTACAACTTTCTTTTCTTTTGCTTTTAATTTTCCTTTTTTAAAAATATTGCTTTATTGCCCCAAAGGGATGGTTTTCCCGAGTGCGACATCCCATTGTTTTCTATAATTGATTTTATACAATATCGGGCCGACATTCTTTACGGGATCAGGTGCGTTATGCTTGAGCATAGACGGCCTCTCTAAAATGTCCAAAAAATATGTTTTTTAATATGAGAAGGAAAATTATTTTTTATAATATATATCAAATTATATATTTTTTGAGCATAGATGGAGAGCAAAATTATAGATTTTTTTTTTTTAAAATAAAATTTTATATATTTAGGTTTTGGATACGTAGAAGTGTGAATGCCCTCATATTATGGAGAATGCTTTGAAGCTTCATCTTGGAGTGGTCCAGCAATTTTCCTGAACGAACCAAAAATGTAGCATACACAGTGAAGTACTTTATTAGACCTGTCAAGTCTATTTTGGACCTACAGAACAATTATTGATTATTGATTATCAACAAGTTTCTTGACACATGCTTCTTCTATCTAGATTCTTTGCTGTAAATTTCCTCCATTTTGGACCACTTGAAAAATATATTAAGTTCCAAAGTTCGAAATGCCTGGATGCCACATACTTTACATGGGTATATGTATTATATATATCTTGATGTATAGTATATGGCTCTTATAAAAGCTATGATAATGCGTGATTAATAACATTGGACTTCTATAATATTCATGTGAGTGGTTCATAGCTAGAATACCTATTTGCGAGCAAAATATTCTTCTGAAACACCATTAGGGAGCGCATTATCGTGTTGTCTTTGGCATTTTCTCAGCAGCCACACATGGGATAAGAGTTAAATTTTGACGGTAGAGCAGGAAAAAAAAAGTCATTTTAACCTAGGGCAGGAAAAAAAAAAACTTCATTTTCAGCTGAAGATTTTCTAAGGCTGAATGGAAATTCAAACGAAATATTTTTCATTCTATTATGCAAAACTTTGCTGTGGCAAATGAGCATCTTACATTTATATTTAATTGAACACCTTTGAAAAGCAACTTTAGAACGTTCTCTTTTCATAGAGAGTCAGAGTAAAGTGAAATAGAAATAGACTGTTCGGTGAGTTTTAGCCGAGTTTGCTGATATGAAGGCAGAATGACTTTTAGTACTCTATATTTAGTTCGAAGGTGAATGTCAAATCGGAGTTTTACTTCATGACCCATTTAGGTCCAATACGGACTGAAGGATTTTATTAGACAAACCGGAGTTTTACTTCATGACCCATTTAGGTCCAATACGGACTGAAGGATTTTATTAGAAAAATGTGTGTTACCAGAAATATTTGATATTGTTGCACCATTGATTCTGGCTTCCAAGCTTTCTAACACAAATATTTAGCTCAATTCTCGTTTAGATATTATTAATTAATGTTAACTTTGATAATGGAATTTGTGCAATTTGACACAGCTGCCCACTCTCTGGGTTTCTCTCACTGCGGTAAGTTTGCGAACCGGGTCTACAACTTCCAACCAGGACGTGCACTCGACCCGACCCTAAACCGGACCTATGCTGCTCAACTTCGCGGAATGTGCCCTAGGAATGTCGACCCTTCCATAGCCATCAATATGGACCCCATCACACCACAAGCTTTCGACAACCAGTATTATAGAAATTTACAGAAAGGAATGGGCTTATTCACCTCGGATCAGGTTTTATTCTCCGATCGACGGTCTAGACCTGTTGTGAATGTGTGGGCTCAGAGCTCGTCAGCTTTCAACCGAGCGTTCGTATCAGCAATAACCAAATTAGGCCGGGTTGGGGTCAAGACTGGCAACCGGGGGAATATCCGGCTGAATTGCGGAGTGCTAAACTAACCTTTATTGGGGGGTTAAGTTTGGAGTTTTTTTTAATTGAAATTATGGGGTGATTTGAGGAGGAATAAGAGAAGTGACATGCGGCGATGTGATTCACAATTATTTGTTAGCTTCTGGACAATAATTTGCTTCGATTGGCTAATGTGAAGCTGCCTTTTGTCTTTTTTATTTTTAATTCTATTTTGCATATTTAATTTTGAAAGCACAAATGCATTTAATAAAGAATATTCTAGTATTTATATATGGAGACATTGCTATTATTCCCTTCTTATACATGTTTATGATGGAATAAAGCATTTTTCCCCTCCTAACACCATACACGAGACGATAATCTCATCATCCCTACTATACACACTTTCCTGGTATCCATAAGATGAATAAATGTATAATTCTATATGTTTTCTTATAACAAGCCAATAAAATTATGTGACTGAGCATTAATTTTTTTTTGTTGGTAAAAAAAGGGGACGTAATGTCCCTAAATTTTTATTAATCTTTTTGAGCCAATACCAAATAAATTATAGTTGAGTACGCATATAGCCTCCGGAGGAGGCGACATAAACAAATGACAACCAATATAAGAAAAAAAAAAAAGGCTTTTCTAGCTAGGTGGTCTGCTAGTTGGTTAGCTTCGCGATATATGTGATGTAGTTGTATCTCCCACTCACGATTAAGTATTTCCTTATATTTGACTGCTAAATTTTCGGCGCTTTCATTCTGTAAAGAGGAATGCTATTCTTCAGGGTCATTTTGACCCTGAAGAAATCAAGGCTGATGTGGCACTGATATTTTTAATAAAATACTAAAAATTTAATTATACACATATCTCGATGTGTTAGAATTAATTATTAACATATCTCAATGTGTTGGAAATAATTACTTCACACTTATCAAAAAAGTTATATTAAATTTATTTTTTTTCAAAATATTTAATATAAAAAAATAATAAATATATGCTGATGTGGCATTATCCACATCAACCTTTATTTTTTCAGGATCAAAATGACCCTAAAGAATAAATTTATGTTTTAAGCCGTTGAAATGCTTTCAACGAGTCCCTCCTCCATCTCAACTTTGCGATATTCACAGTTCCAAGCAAGCTCTAAAGCTTGCAAAACACCACCACAGTTCAGTCTCGATTACCATGCACGACCCAGGCGGAGACTAAAACAAGTAAGCCAACGTCCCGTGCATCAAGATTCGGTCAAATTCAATAAATCTTGGATCTTAAGCCGAAAACATAAAAAATTAAACATTTAAGGCTTAATGATTAGCTTATAAATACATAGCAGAAGAGAAAAAAAAAACCCTGAGAGAGGGGGAAGCGGCAGAAGTGAAGTTATATATAAAAAAAAAAAAAAAAAAAAAAAAAAAAAAAAGGGATGTTGGAATATTATCAGGCCAAAATCCGTAAGTTCCATTAAACATTAATGTGGCCCTTATTTGACATAGTTTAGGATTACGGAATTAGTGGACTTCTTATTTTAATACAGTTATAGAGTTAGTGGGCCCAGGAGATTTTGAAGAAATATCTCATATAAATACTAACAAATATTTGGTCTGTTGGGTTATGGGGGTCAATACGACATCAGATGCGCAGCGAAAATTTAAAAATTTTTAATACAAAAGCCCCGTGTACCCGAATACAGGATCACATTGGTATGCTATAATAATCGAAACAATTACATCACATGTAACCACGCATGATAATTAAAATTAATCTAATTAATTTTAACGCGATCTTATCATGCATCTAATCGCGGTACGAGTTTTATCGAAATACCTTGGCGGGTCGAACACGCCACGTAACGATTCTCGGATCCTGATGAATTGAGCCGCGAACGTACCCGGCCTCTAACGCTAGTCCACGCTGAGACGCTCGCGAAACCGAAATTCGATTTAATCTAATTAAATCAAATATTGGGCTTTAATCAAGTTTCGGCCCGTTAAGAATAACCCTTTATTCTTTTTCTTCTTCTTCTTCTTCCAGACGCTGCAGCTGACACCGCCCGCGATCCTTGCCGTCAATCCTTGCCGGAGAAAGTTTCTCGGCAACCAATCACCGTGTTAGTCGTCTCCTCAACCAGTCGAGGAGGATGCCGTCGTCCAGACTTTCCGGCTCGGCGTCGTGTAACACTTACACGCAAACGGAGATCAGCCGAAGCTTGACGTCGTCGCTGTCGGCCGGCCGGGAGGTTGAAGGTCGACTGTCCGGTGGGATCCAAGGTGTAGCACTGTCGGCCAAGAGCCTAACCGGTATCTCGGATCGACGAACAATTCGTCAACCGAGATTGAAGCTCGCCGGTTAATACGCTCGCCTTCGTTGCACGTCGCCGGAGGAGGGTGGTGGCGACGGACGACCGATCAATGGAGACGGGTGACCGTGCTAGCGGCGTCCTCGTCGTGTCGGCGCCGCGCTCTCCACCGTAATCTACCGAAGAAGAAAGCACTGTGCATGCATATATATAGGGTCATAAATTACATAATAAATCTGCTCTTTTGCGATTTTGCAAAATCGGCCCACTTGCATTTTGCAAAAGCTAAGGTCCAACACTTTGGACATTGGCAAAAGCAGCCCCTCATGCACAAAATTTCGGTTTTTCGCGATCGCATCTCATTTGCGTGTGACCCATTAGGTTCAGTACCACGCCGGCAGTGAATAAATAGTTAATTCAACTAATTAACAAATAATTAATTCAACCAATTAATTATATTTATCCACAGATCGTGGTTAACGTCTAGCAACGTGCCACGACCACCCGTGTGGTATGAATATCAATATTCATCACTTGAAACCTTTGTGTGAATAGTTCCATGCCCTATAATCCTTCTGTTCCTTTCTAACATCCCGAACGAGCTTAGAGTATGGATATCCGTCAAACTCTAATATAGCTCGAACAAATATATCTGTCTTAATAGATTCGCTCGTCTGTGACATTAAGAACATTTCTTAATTCACATCGTACCTCGGCCAAGGATTTTGAGCTAGTTCTATTCAAAGACACATAGGATGTTCTCCTCCTTTATAGGAGGTGACAGATTCTCTATTGATTATCATCTATCTTCATGTGCTATTATTTATACCCAGATGGTTCCCTTGTACAGCTGAGCTATACTTGGAAACACACTAAAGTATAAATTATGAACACATAAGATACTATGATAAACTCAAGTCTGAGGATCAAGGCATAACTATCACACTGAAGAATAACCATTGACAGATTCCATTGGTATTCTTCGAGTAAGTCAGTTCAGTGAACTCATTCATCCAATGAGCACCTACACACTTGCTTCAGTGTCAACTACGCGTAGTAATGAGATCACTACTCTCATCGTATGAGCAAGCAAGCTGTGTATTAGTCTTTCCGGTGACATTGAGCCCCTACTCAATGCACCTATGACTAAGAACATTCTGGACTTAGGTTTATAAGACATTAGGTCTCATTATCATGATCAACTAACATGATCCTAATTCTGTCGCCTTAGTCCATGGGGTTTATCACATACATTCATACAACATATTAAACATGACGATGCGATAAATAAATAACCATAATCAAGTAAATCAAAAAGGATTTATTACAAAATATGTTAGCCAAAATATCCAATATTATTGGCTTTTAGGGCATTTACTCTTTCATGTTTTCCTTCTCAAGAGATCTAATTAGAATTTTTCAGTAGCCGTCACAACCATCGGTGGGATTTCTGAGAGTTTTGGAAAACCAACATGCTTCTAATTTTTTGATGTGCAGATTATTCCAAATAACAAATTGAAGATTATGACAATATCTATGAGTTCAAGTACACGATTTTGACTGTATTAATTTTATCATTGGTATCAGAGCATGTGATTATTTAAAGTTGGGATTGTTATTCTTCATGCAAGTTTATGAATTTCTTGAAGAGCATGTTCTTATTCGTTCAGCCTACTTAGCTTAGTTATTGTATAAATTGGATCAAGATGTCTATATGTAATTAATCATGTGCATAATTGATTTCTTCAAATTAATATGTGACTTAACATGATTAGATGGATTTAATCATGTGAAGAATTGTTGAATTTCCTGTACATAATAATCAGAAGTGATCTCAAACTGTTCAATTTTTCTGTACATAGCAAATCATGTAAGTATTATTGATTTCTTCAAAATAATCATGCAATTAAATGGCTTCCCCCTATAGAATTAATATATTGGTAATTAATTCAGAATTTTCAAAATCAAATATCCTGGGCCCACTAACTCTGTAACTGTATTAAAATAAGAAGATTTTGATGGAAGATCTCCTATAAATACTAACAAGTACTTGATCTCCATTTTAAGAAATCCAATAGTATTTTCCGGTAGTCGTCACAATCATCGGTGGGATCTCTGAGAGTTTCGGAAAACCAACGTGCTTTCTAATTTCCCGCTATGCTGATTATTTCAAACAACAAATTTCAGATCATGGCAACATCTATAGCCTCAGGTATATGATTTTGAATTTATTAATTCTATCAGGGGAAGCCACTAGGAAAGAAACGCCAAAAAAAGGCTTTTCTAGCTAGGTGGTCTGCTAGTTGGTTAGCTTCGCGATATATGTGATGTAGTTGTATCTCCCACTCACGATTAAGTATTTCCTTTATTTGACTGCTAAATTTCCGGCGCTTTCATTCTGTAAAGAGGAATGCTATTCTTCAGGGTCATTTTGACCCTAAAGAAATCAAGGCTGATGTGGCACTGATATTTTTAATAAAATACTAAAAATTTAATTATGCACATATCTCGATGAGTTGGAATTAATTATTAACACATCTCAATGTGTTGGAAATAATTACTTCACACTTATCAAAAAATATATATTAAATTTATTTTTTTTTCAAAGATATTTAATATTAAAATAATAAATATATGCTGATGTGGCGTTATCCATATCAGCCTTTATTTTTTCAGGATCAAAATGACCCTAAAGAATAAATTTACGTTTTAAGCCGTTGAAATGCTTTCAACGAGTCCCTCCTCCATCTCAACTTTGCGATATTCACAATTCCAAGCAAGCTCTAAAGCTTGCAAACAACACCACAGTTCAGTCTCGATTACCATGCACGACCCCAGGCGGAGACTAAAACAAGTAAGCCAACGTCCCGTGCATCAAGATTCGGTCAAATTCAATAAATCTTGGATCTTAAGCCGAAAACATCAAAAATTAAACATTTAAGGCTTAATGATTAGCTTATAAATACATAGCAGAAGAGAAAAAAAAAAAACCTAAGAGAGGGGGAAGCGGCAGAAGTGAAGTTATTAAAAAAAAAAAAAAAGGGCAAAGAGAAGGGGATGTTGGAATATTATCGGCCAAAATCCGTAGGTTCCATTAAACATTAATGTGGCCCTTATTTGACGTAGTTTAGGATTACGGAATTAGTGGACTCCTTATTTCAATACAGTTATAGAGTTAGTGGGCCCAGAAAATTTTGAAGAAATATCTCCTATAAATACTAACAAATACTTGGTCCCCTTCTCAAGAGATCTAATTAGAATTTTTCGGTAGCCGTCACAACCATCGGTGGAATTTCTGAGAGTTTCGGAAAACTAACATGATTCTAATTTTTTGATGTGCAGATTATTCCAAATAACAAATTGAAAATTATGACAACATCTATGAGTTCAAGAACACGATTTTGAATGTATTAATTCTATCATTGGTATCAGAGCATGTGTGTAATTATTTAAAGTTGGGATTGTTATTCTTCATGCAAGTTTATGAATTTCTTGAAGAGCATGTTCTTATTCGTTCGGCCTACTTAGCTTAGTTATTGTATAAATTGGATCAAGATGTCTATTTGTAATTAATCATGTGCATAATTGATTTCTTCAAATTAATATGTGACTTAACATGATTAGATGGATTTAATCATGTGAAGAATTGTTGAATTTCCTGTACATAATAATCAGAAGTGATCTCAAACTGTTCAATTTTTCTGTACATAGCAAATCATGTAAGTAATTAATTTGATTTTCTTCAAAATAATCATGCAATTAAATGGCTTCCCCCTATAGAATTAATATATTGGTAATTAATTCAGAATTTTCAAAATCAAAATATCCTGGGCCCACTAACTCTGTAACTGTATTAAAATAAGAAGATTTTGATGGAAGTTCTCCTATAAATACTAACAAGTACTTGATCTCCATTTTAAGAAATCCAATAGTATTTTCCGGTAGTCGTCACAATCATCGGTGGGATCTCTGCGAGTTTCGGAAAACCAACGTGCTTCTAATTTCCCGCTATGCTGATTATTTCAAACAACAAATTTCAGATCATGGCAACATCTATAGCCTCAGGTATATGATTTTGAATTTATTAATTCTATCAGGGGAAGCCACTAGGAAAGAAACGCCAAAAAAAGGCTTTTCTAGCTAGGTGGTCTGCTAGTTGGTTAGCTTCGCGATATATGTGATGTAGTTGTATCTCCCACTCACGATTAAGTATTTCCTTATATTTGACTGCTAAATTTCCGGCGCTTTCATTCTGTAAAGAGGAATGCTATTCTTCAGGGTCATTTTGACCCTAAAAAAATCAAGGCTGATGTGGCACTGATATTTTTAATAAAATACTAAAAATTTAATTATGCACATATCTCGATGAGTTGGAATTAATTATTAACACATCTCAATGTGTTGGAAATAATTACTTCACACTTATCAAAAAATATATATTAAATTTGTTTTTTTTTCAAGATATTTAATATTAAAAAATAATAAATATATGCTGATGTGGCGTTATCCATATCAGCCTTTATTTTTTCAGGATCAAAATGACCCTAAAGAATAAATTTACGTTTTAAGCCGTTGAAATGCTTTCAACGAGTCCCTCCTCCATCTCAACTTTGCGATATTCACAGTTCCAAGCAAGCTCTAAAGCTTGCAAACAACACCACAGTTCAGTCTCGATTACCATGCACGACCCCAGGCGGAGACTAAAACAAGTAAGCCAACGTCCCGTGCATCAAGATTCGGTCAAATTCAATAAATCTTGGATCTTAAGCCGAAAACATCAAAAATTAAACATTTAAGGCTTAATGATTAGCTTATAAATATATAGCAGAAGAGAAAAAAAAAAAAACCTAAGAGAGGGGGAAGCGGCAGAAGTGAAGTTATTAAAAAAAAAAAAAAAGGGCAAAGAGAAGGGGATGTTGGAATATTATCGGCCAAAATCCGTAGGTTCCATTAAACATTAATGTGGCCCTTATTTGACGTAGTTTAGGATTACGGAATTAGTGGACTCCTTATTTCAATACAGTTATAGAGTTAGTGGGCCCAGAAAATTTTGAAGAAATATCTCCTTTAAATACTAACAAATACTTGGTCCCCTTCTCAAGAGATCTAATTAGAATTTTTCGATATCACAACTATATTCTGAGAGTTTCGGAAAACTAACATGATTCTAATTTTTTGATGTGCAGATTATTCCAAATAATAAATTGAAGATTATGACAACATCTATGAGTTCAAGTACACGATTTTGAATGTATTAATTCTATCATTGGTATCAGAGCATGTGTGTAATTATTTAAAGTTGGGATTGTTATTCTTCATGCAAGTTTATGAATTTCTTGAAGAGCATGTTCTTATTCGTTCGGCCTACTTAGCTTAGTTATTGTATAAATTGGATCAAGATGTCTATATGTAATTAATCATGTGCATAATTGATTTCTTCAAATTAATATGTGACTTAACATGATTAGATGGATTTAATCATGTGAAGAATTGTTGAATTTCCTGTACCTGTTCAATTTTTCTGTAAATAGCAAATCATGTACGTAATTAATTTGATTTTCTTCAAAATAATCATGCAATTAAATGGCTTCCCCCTATAGAATTAATAAATTCGTAATTAATTCAGAATTTTCAAAATCAAAATCTCCTGGCCCTCTAACTCTGCAACTGTATTAAAATAAGAAGATTGAAGATCTCCATCTATAAATACTAACAAATACTTATCCCGCTATGTAGATTATTTCAAACAACAAATTTCAGATCATGGCAACATCTATAGCCTCACTATATGATTTTGAATTTATTAATTCTATCAGGGGAAGCCACTGGGAAAGAAACGCCAAAAAAACTTCCGCTGCGCTCAATGCCACCATCGAAAATTTCTGCAGGGTTTTTGTTGATTTGTTTGTTTGGTTTCTTTTCTATTCAACAGACACTTAGCGTTTTATTGTTCTTCATTTCTATATGCTTATTTGCTCATGACCCCATATTTGCTTACTCCTTTATACTATTCAGTTAATTCCATTTATTTTCTGGTTTTTAGCTTGGCTTGCTAATCGTATTCAAAACTATTTATATTTCCATTTCAGCTCAGTACTTTCAGTCTCCATCTTGATATACATACATATACCCTTATCTGTTTATGAAAATAATGGATCCAGTACATCAAGGTTTTTCATGTGCATGTAATATTTTTTTTTTACAAAATGGAGAAAGAGAATAAAAAAAGATATCTTAAGCGGAGGTTTCGTCTAAAATTCCATTTTATGTGCAAATTGGTCGAGGTTGAGCCCCAACTCCTAAAAATGTTGCCGTTATGTCAGTTCATACATTGATGAGTACAATTATAAATGTTGTATTTCATCCCTGTACACAACAGTAGGTACGTGTAAGAAATTTTACTCCCTAACCATGCTCCAAGAATGCAGCTACAAATTTTCTAGACATCATCGGGTGAACAAACACCAATAAAAAATTTAATATTTATTATATGGGAGATTCTCCTATTTGTCTTAAAAAAAATGCTATTTTATGTTCTAACCTGATGAGGCAGCAAGATCACTGTATCCTATTTTAAGAGGTAGATGAAGAACCTGGAGTAGAGCATTATAGATGGTGGATTGGAGGGCTGCCTCAGGTCTTAACTGCCTAATTTACTGAACCAAGATATGAATATGCAAAACTGATAGATCGCTGTCACTGGATTTATACATATATGCATACATATCGCATCAGCAACCATTGAATCGATTAGTTTGACCAAGATAAACAGTTCGAATCTTATCTTGATCAATGGTCCAGATCATATCTTAGAAGATAAGATCTAGCCTGTTATTCTTGATCAAGCTGATCGGGTAAGACCTCGGTTATAATAAGTATTCCAAGGCAGAGATGGACTAGAAGAGTATAATAAATAATCGCACAACACAAATGATTTTTATATGGAAACTCTCAAAAAGGTAAAATCACACGCTTTATCGTCGCCACCGATTGTGAAGGTGCACTAATGTGAATAAGGTTATAGATTTCTCCCTCTATAGCTTCTCTCAAGAAGGTGGACTTTTCCTATTTATAAACATGTGCTGTTTACGAAAAATAATTACAAGAAAAGTTAAATGTACCAAGCATATCCTCAAGCTACCAATCTTGATGACTTGTTATATTTGAAAAAAATTTCCTTTTTGATCACTTTTTTTTCATTATAATAACTGATTGAATCTGCGGATATCATGCTAATTGGGTAGAGGAAATTGTTATCTTGGCTAAGATGTGCCGACATTGAAGTCGACCGAGGTCATTCAGCTGAGTTGACCGAGGCTTGATAATTCTGAGATCAACCAAGGTCCCTGTTGAGATTACCGTGACTTGCTAATTTTGAGGTAGGCCGAGGTTCGTTGAATATGGTCAGATTTTCTTCACGATGTTGAAGCATGTGCTTGTTAATGAAACTGCCGCACAGAACATCCTTACAACTCAAAGCATAGCACAGAACATCCTTACAACTCAAAGACATTATCAATTCAAAGTTCAAGCTCTACTTAAATATTCATGTACCACCAAACATATCACTATTAAACAGACTTTATCATTCATTTTATAGATAGTAAGAACCTGGAGACAAAATATCCATAAAAACTAAAACATCACCACTACGATAATCCAGGTTGCTGGATCAGACATGTTGAAGATCGATCGCCATTGTCATTAGAATCACATATAAAGAACTACTTGTCACTGAATAAAAAAAAAAAAAAAAAAAAAAAAGACATAATCTACAAAGCTAAACGATTAATCTAACCAAGACAGAGAAGCGAGCAAACTAATTAGACAATGTAACATAAGTCGACTCTCTGGTGGACATCAAATAACAACTGCTTCTCATTTATAGACTAATCTTGTAAGAAACAGGAAATCGATGATCCATGACACCGAAGATACCACATTTCTTATAATCTAGTTCTTGTGCATCCTCTGGGTTAATCAAACTTCTTAGCTTTACTCTCCTCTATCTATTTAATTAAAACCACCTCCAGCGTTGAAATGGTATACTCAAGCTGCATTGTGTTACCCTGCATCAGAATAATTGATTCTCATGATAATGCTTCATGGACCTCTGGTTTTGTTGTCAGCAGACCATTAAAGAAAAAAATTGCAAGGCTCTTTGCTCCTAGGGTGGCTTCACTTATTTGGTTTGCAACTGGAAGGACATACTTTACTTTTATTATTAACATGTTTTACTTTGGTGAAATGTGGAAGGGGCAATTGTTGAGTGTAAATCAAATATTTAAAATTTATTATTTATTATCTAAAATGATATTTTGGGTAATTTACTCAAGTCAAATTTCAGCAAGAATTTGCTGAGATCTTTTCCTTTTTCCAAAGATACACCATGATATTTTCTTTTAAACTAAGCTATTTCCTTTTTCCAGAATTTGCAGGTGACTGTTGAACTTCCATCCCATCTCATATCTTTATATTGTTAATTATTGAAATAAGTAATAATAACATATTGAAAAGTGGATTTCGGCTTGGTAATGATGGATACTCTTCTAAACGTGGCATTGAAGGGTTTTATTATTCATTCCTCTTCTCTGGAACTTCCTCTTCTCTGGACTTCCTTTCTCTGTAGTAACTCATACATGTTTTTCTTCTAAGCTTCTTTCTAAGTCAATTTGAAGTTCTACTTTGTAATTTTCAAGCTCATGTTCAAAGGCAAAATATTCAGTGGTGTCTCACTCGACTCCGAACGTGCAAATCGGAGACCGAATGTCGTTGTATCTCCGTCGAATTTGCTAATGAGACCCTTGCACGGGGTGACAAATATTCGATTGGGACAAGTGTTACGTATGCCTCGGCCGGTGAAATTTCTAACTTACTTTTTATTTTGAGTTGTTGTTTTGTAGGTTATTCGAAATACTTGATGTGATAGTATTTGTAAGTACTCTTTGATTATTTGTTTAGTGCTAAATCTTTTTTTAAATTTATATATTTCATAAATTAAATTGTGTGTATTTCTACTATTTAGGCTCAATAAACTCAACAGCAGTCACTGCAGCAACTGGCGGAGTAAAAGCACACTCATCAACCTGGAAGAAATTATTACTTAGGTTTAGAAACATGGCTAAGAAATTCATTAGATTTGGCATTGGTAAAGGTCATACTGATTTGGGTCGTGCTTGGCTGCACGGAGCCAAACACGGAATTTGTCACGTACGGAGAAATGCATTTTCCATGTGGTTTTGCGACAAATTCTGTGCTTGTTCCGTGTTGTGTAGCAATTTCCTACTGATTTATGGTATGACATATCGACTGGTGACTAGCCATTAAGTGCTGGCTGCAGAACGAACCACCGAATGGGATCCCAATGGAATAATTTTGGACTAAGGCAGGAGCTTGGAACTTAACTAAGCTGCAATAAGAATTGCCAGCAAACCTTGTTGCAGAAATCTCCACCAAGAAATATGATTGATCATAACAGAGATGATACTGTAATGTGGAAGCCAAATCCACTAGGTAGCTTTCACTTTTAAGTCAGCATCGAACATCAGCAGATAACCGCGGCAAACCGGGCCCTATTTCAAGTGGGTTTGGCCTTCATTCTTGCATGAATTTTGGTTTTACTTGGTTGGAGGTAGAAATGGATTCTGAAATTGTGTCTTCAGTGGTTAACAGCAGCAAATGTAAGTTGGGATTTTTTCTATGATATCTTGCCATGCTTTCAAAGTTGAGATCCCATGTTCAACTCGATGGGAGAGAGGCCAATAAAGTAGCTGATTTTCTTGCTAAGTAGGGAAGAAATCACTTTTCTTTTGGTTACTTTGATTCTTTTGCAGTTATTAGATAAATTGTGTATAGTTCTTATTAAACTAGATAGGCTTGCTATTCCAGCAATTCCTCAATAGCTACTATTTCTTGTATTGTTTGAAGTTGGGTATTAATAAGATTCGAAAGGTTTAGCCTTTTATCTTCTTTCCGATATTCAGATTGCTTTAAAAATTTAATATCTGAACGATATTCAGATTGCTTTAAAAATTTTATATATATTCAGCATTTCTTCGGAACTACTATGATCGTGAACAAGCTCAAGATAATTTCTTGTGCTATACCTACTTTAAGACAATATTACCACCACACACAATGATTTGAAACTAGATAAGAGCAACTCTGGAAATATGTTTTGAATTTTATTGCAGCCCATGTTAAGTTGAAGAAAATTTATTGGGCCTCAAGTCCACTAATCCATTGAGCTTTCTAGTTAACATATAAAGAACCGTTATACCCTTTCATTGTAAACTCTGAGAGATCTTTGTATTTAACGGCTAGGATTTTATTTCTGCTATGTTTACCGTCAATTTTGTACTTCCATAATTAATAGTGAATCTGCATCTTTTTCATCCGTGGACGTAAAAGCTTTATCTCCGAACCACATAAAATCATGGTTTCTATATTGTGTTTTATTTTTTTTCTTAATTTTTTGTGATTGTGATGATCTCGAGATCTGCCATCTACCGCTCTCATCTAACAGTAACTTCATCTGCTTATCATTGTCAGCATTTCAACTTTTAAGAAATAGAAAAAAGCCTTAAGATCCACTGAACTCTCTTTAGTAATGTTAGCAAACTCTGTTAATAGAAACTACAAAGTGCTCTAACCATTTAAAGTGTTTTCTTCAACTTTAATTTTCTTGGTTACGTACAGCGGTACAGAAGCCAGAAACTCTGAACAGAGTTGCCTCTTTTACGAATGAAGAGAGAAATATTGACATTCCCGACAAAATATTTGTAATTTACCTTATGCGAAGAAATTCTTGGACTTTTAGTGACAGATGTGACTATTAGCGACCATGGGAAAGTCCATGGTCGTCGCCAAAGCTTTCGGTGGCTGATAACCAAATCTATCGATAGTTTTCGGTAATTAACAGCCATCTTGATCTCTGAAGGCCTTCTTGGCTTAACAAATGGGTTGATCACAAAGGGATTCAGAAAGTAAATAGGGAAACTTGCACTGAGATCTAAAAGACCTAGACATATTAAACTTAGATCCATTTGTCAAAAATTTTTGTACTTAGATTCAAAAATTTTGTACTTAAGTACTTTAGAAGAGGCTATCAAAAGTTATCAACTGAGTGTTATAAGCAATCAAGAAGGTGTTATTATATTATTTTTCAACACAAATGTGTTAAAAGTTCACACTAAGGTGTCAAAAATTAACACCAAAGGTGGCGTTATATTAAGATGTTAAAAGTGGTAGAAACTCATTAAAACGTGTTATAAATGCATTAAAAAAATATCACATGACCACAATGCAAAAAAAAAAAAAAAAGAACAAAAAAAGAAAAAGAGAGGACTTAAGTAATATTAAAACAATATAGGAGAACTACAGTGCAATTGTCCATAATAAATAATAGTCAGCTTTGCTCAGTGCGTCTTCTGGTGTCCCTCCTTTCTTATTCTTACACTCATCCCCAACTGCATTTTGTTTTGAGATTATATCAGAAAAGTTTTACTTATAATCGACTTATTTTTGTGCGACTATTTTGACAGATAAATCCATAAGTGCCACCAACCCATGTTTTATCAAAAGAGAAGCCTGAATATTTCGGTCTCGATGAGTCTAGAGGCCAATTCCGCGTAATACATAGAAGATGAATTTGTCCATTCTTGTCCATTACCTTTCCAAGATTCTAATTTGGGACATCCTTTTTATAAGATGAAAGTCTCACTAGTTGTTCTAGACATCGTTGGCCTACAAATTGCATCTTAAATTCTTAAGTCATAACCCAACTACACATATAAGGATGAGCCAAAAGCGAAGGTAAAGAACAGGTAGATACTAATGTTGGTCAGCGGTCGCTTTTGAAACGGTCTCTCGTGATAATTTTTTCGTGCTCCCTCAGGAATCATATTTTGCAATATGATTCCCACCGCCTTAGTCTCCGAAAATGCATGCAGATATCAATAGCTCGGATGGTCGTTGAAATGTCACTACTGGTACGACCAATATGGTCGCTGAAGATATTTTGTGGGTATTACATCAGATGCTGGTTTCCGAGAAGATCGGTATTTCTATATGAATCTATTAAGCTTAGGATACTGAACACATACAACAAATTAACAGCTAGGCTGGTAGACATGCTAATAAATAAAAGAAAATATAAAGTAAGAAGAAAGAATAAAATAAAATCACATGCCTTACTAAATTATAAACCTCTTATCAATGATTGAACAGTCATTCATTCTGCTAGGACAACAACAACAATAAAGATCCAGTGGTAAGCCTCGCCTAGCAGGGTCTAGATTGAGTGAGGTATATATGTAGCTTGCAATGCCTCGGAAGAGGTTTGTTTCGTACGACCCTCAACTTGAAAAATCAGAGACCGAAACATTCTAGCACTCAAACACACAAACATAAAAGACTGTAAGTATACTTTCAAACCAGGCAAGCCGTCAAAAAGTAAAAGGAGATGGACATAA
The DNA here is from genome assembly GCA_002076135.1 of Xerophyta viscosa. Taxonomy (NCBI): domain Eukaryota; kingdom Viridiplantae; phylum Streptophyta; class Magnoliopsida; order Pandanales; family Velloziaceae; genus Xerophyta; species Xerophyta viscosa. Next base: position 1,629,009 of record MJHO01000001.1, read on the forward strand.
CAAATAAGCAATACGAGGACAAAACAAAAGAGCGAGAAAGGATTGCAAGATACAAAGCTCCCCGACGATAGAAAATGAGGAGGACCTGGCCATTCATTCTTCTCTATTTACAAAACACAGCTCATCAGAAACAGCATCTTAGACCAAGACATAAAACCCTAGAAAGTTGTCCAGTTCTCCTTGGCCTCCTCACCTCCAGGGTATAATTTGCACAGACATTGTAGCAGTGGTTAAACTTGTCTGTATGCTGCTGATTAACTTAAACTAATTGCGGGGAAAACCCAAGACGGGCACATGGTCTCTCATTCCTTACTTTGGTGCTACAAAATTCTTGTTGTTCTTGGTGTCGTCAGAGATGATTACAGGGAATTAAGGTAGGATCTCAATGCAGAATTTCCTCGAGAAAGGGCAATGTGAGGATTGAGTGCTTATAATTTAGCTCATCGTCGTCTAGCTTTTGTAGCTCAAGCTTAGGAATCATCCTTTTAATTCTGATGAATAAGCGGATTAAAATGGTGATTAGTTTAACTTATGTCATTTTCATCTTGTGCTTTTCAAAGAGATTCTTCTAATACTCGTTCAAATCAATTAATTCATCTGAGCTCAATAAAGGCAAATTCGTCAGCTTTTTTATGAAGATGAAGGGAATTCTGATCTGTAGTGAATGGTGGTTATTGAGCAATGTATATGTTGATAGCAAAGAACCACCAAAGAAATAACAACGGATTTGAACTTTTCCTTTATAATTTTGTCATAGTCAGCTTCTCACTTAAGAGTTTCAAGAAGATTTTGCTACTCAGATAATAACCTGCAGGAATTCAGATGAAAGTCACTTAATTGTTCTTTATTTGACTATAAAAGAGAAGGCAAAAAATCATTTAAAAAATACAAATAAAAGAGAAGGCAAACATCTGTCAATTAAAAAAAAAAAAAAGACAAATCCACGGCACAAGGCCATTCCCCGCCTCCCTAAGTTGCGAGGGTTTTTTTCGGACTTCCGGGGTACACATATGTACCCATGTTTGTTACTACTGGAGGATATTTTCATCCTACCTTCAGCAAAATTCAAATCCGCCAGTAGCATGGTGAGGAATAACCCTTAAATATTGTGCTTCTAGACTCGAACCTGGAAATATCTATCGATTGTTGGTACGATTTACAGTTTCATCCACCATGTCACATGTTGCAAACTCCATGAAATTCATAGGTGATGAGAATTTAGATTTTGAGAAATGTTTGTTCAATAACAATGAATTTAATTTCCTTAGTAAGTGGGTAATATGATTATTTAAATAACATAAGAACTTATGTGACGAATTGTTTCAAGGCTGCATATTCAGCTTGATTTGTTCGTTTTTACTGCATGATAATATAAAGTACAGTACAAAGTAAAAGAGGGAGTAATTTTTCTTTTTTTTTTCTCTTAAAAAAAAAGTATAAGGTTGATATTGAAACAATACTAAAGTCAGTTGACAGGAATTTACCAAAATGAAGGGCTCGTTTTGAGGACTTGTAGGCATGCCATACTTGGACCAACTTGATTGACTGAGCTATGGGGGTTCAGTTTTGATTCGTCGGAGATGACCGCACCAAACTCCAATAAGTTTTTTTTTTTTTTTTTTTTTTTTTTTTTTTTTAAAAAAAAAAATTAGATTTTGTTTAGATCAATAATTTTGGTATTCAAAGTTTTCTCCAAAAATACTTATAAATAGGAAAATTTTTTGAACTTGCTAAGACTTTGGACCCCTAAATATCTACTTAAAAGTATCTTTTATAAAATTTTTGAATACCAAAGTTGTATATATTATCAAAATTTACAACTTCAATATGGAAATATTTTTTTTTAAAATTGCCCCTATATAGAGATTTGGTGCATTCAGCTGCACAGGAGCAGCACTTGGGGGTTTTCTCATGCCAATTATACATCAGAAATTCATATCATCGTAAATAAAAGTCTTAAAAAAATATGCTGCACTCCCCCAACGAGCTTGAACATTCCACTTTGCCCCTCATGTGAAATCCAACTACTAAGTTTTGTAAATTAGATTGTTAGATCTGCAAATTAGAGTATCACAGAGGCCTAGCTATAAATGTAAATAGTGCCAGGGAAAGAATATAGTTTGCCTAATAAAATATCTCCTTTTTTTGTCTTAATCACCGAGTTCGGTTCCTATCCTACATCTCGATCAGGAACAGTGCGCGTTAAAGTAAAGTCCTTTTCATCAACTGTGTGTTGCTGGAATCTTGATATGTCCTTCACGAAGAGTAGGCTACGATCTCCTTTCAGCTTACAACCACGCTAATTAATTGGACAATGCTGGTTGATGCCAAATAAAATATCTCTATGCCGCATTTAAAACACACCAAGTGTACACACACTGAACCTAAACATCGCATCTTTTCCACTAAGTCACAAACTTTGAATCAAAGACACACAAGACATTTTGCTAATTGCGCTAATTGCGAGTCGGCAAGAAAGAGAGCTGAATTTCTGTTTGTATCCATAGTAAGCAGTCAGGTACGCGCATTAATTAGAAGTTGTCTGAGCTCCAAGTAGTTTGTATGTCTATGCAAGCTCACGAGCTCTGCAGACCTCATTAATTTCAAAAAATAAATAAATATAATAAAAAGAGAATTTATTCTTGTATGTTCTGATATTTTGGTATAGTAATCCCATGATATTGGCCATGGCACTTGGAGATGTTTAACTGGTCCAATCCATTTTCTTATTAGTCTACCTCTGTAAGCTCCTTAATATGCTGCAAACTAGAGAGAGTTTTCTAATAAAAAGAAGAAATGAAAATTCAGGGAGAGAGGACCATGTACGAGATGGAGCTCATGCAAAAGGGGTGGGTGTCCTTTACCTGCACGAACCAAAAGATTCGAGTGTATCCTCTCACGTGCATGAACGAATGCCATGCATGCATGCATCCCGTGCAATCTTCTATACCTCTCAAATATGCGTCTTGTTTCGTTATCCGAAACATTTCCTTTCCGAATATTGGATTGTAGACGGATCATAGGAATGCCCATAGTTGTGTACATAATTAAAAAGCATTGCCATTCTGTCTATCGGATAAGTTTCGGATTAGGGGTTTCGGAGTGTGGGTTTGGAGACGTAGGCATAATCAAGTTGTCAGTGGGGAAACTGGAACAGAGGAGCAGACGCAGTACTATAAGATATGAAAGTGAAAGCCCATCGCGTTCCTTTCTTTTTTCCATTTAGAAAATGTGTCTATTCTACTCATACTCCTAATTTAGAATAGATTTTGACACTATTGGAATACATATTTGTGAGTATCTACAGTAAAAGAATTTATCTAATTAAAATGAAACCAACAGGATCAAAAACTAACTTTACCAAAATTAATACTACAGCTTGCACATATCCACTATTATTTGGAAAAAAAAAAGAAGTTATCTTTTCATAATTTAATGTGTTGATAACCATAATATCTCATATATATATATATATATATATATATATATATATATATATATATATATTTGCTTGTAATAGCTTGTATATATCTAGAAACAATTAAGAAAAGCAACGCACCGAAAAAATTTGTGGTGGTTGGTAAAATTTGTTTCCGTAAAGGAAGTATCTAGATTTAAAACTCTTCGTACCTTGGTATTCTTTCCTTGATTGCAAATAGACACGATAGTTACAATTTATATGAATTTGGTCAATATGCCACTTCTTGGGATCATATTCCTAAGCAGCCTAGAGAAAGGATTATGTGGACCAATCGAGTCCATTGATCTAAAGAGTGCAACATAACTTTGGCTTTATTTACATAGCAGTATTGATATAACATAAAAGAATTGTATTGTTGTGTATATAATTTTTTTTTTAAATAAAAAAGACAAAATGTAAAGATGATACAAGAGGGTCATTGTCTATGCCAGAGAGGAAATATAAGTAAAAAGTTGATTGATTAAATTGGCCCATTTTGAAACTGACCAAATCATTTCTATATGATACGATATGACCCCGTGAGCCTCTCTCTCTCTCTCTCTCTCTCTCTCTCTCTCTCTCTTCTCTCTCATATCCTTCTCAACTCATTACATGACAAGCTTGAGTTCCCACCGCGTATAGACAGTCCCATGGCCGGCTTGTTCACATGCCAACCAAAACTACCCTCTCTCTCTCTCTCTCTCTCTCTCTCTCTCTCTCTCTCTCTCTCTCTCTCTCTCTCTCTCTCTCGTTTTCTAAGTTTCAATATTTGTTGATCCTTTCGCCAGAACAGCGAGTGATCAGTATATACATTGGAAGCCAGCTAGTTAGGGTTTCACTTCAGTGCTAGCTACATGAGATACACTTGAGAAGCTATATCTCCTTCTTTCTCTTATACTTTCTCTAAGAACATTCTGCAGCTCTCCTTGTAAGTTGATCAGTTTATTTCTGATGAAAATGTCATAATCCCTTTTCTGAATTCAGGTTATTCACATGTATTTTTAGGAATATAATTTCGAGAAGGAAGACCCTTATTGTAGTACTAAACTTGGGGCGGATTAATCAATTACTCGATTTGATCTCAGCTGCAGTGATTGTCTATGCACAAGTCAACCTGTTCATTCACGTACCCTTTTTCCGATTTTTGTTGGAGATTTTCTCCATTGATATTCAATTATTACTACCAGTACAAACACCAAATCCAAAGTCTGAAATAATATTGTCACATTTTTCATATCCTCCCAATTTCCCCCACATGATGCAATTCAACCAAAACCATCCAGCACCTCTCCTCGACCTCGTCGGCGCCGCCACCACATCAACGGGCGGCGGAGCTAATCCTCTCCACTTTTCCAGGTCGTGGCCCAGCAGCTTCTCTGCCGCCAAGTCATCGTTAGGAAGCTTCGCGAGCGCGAGCTCTATGGAACAACTACTCATCCACTGTGCCAACGCCATCGAAAACAACGACTCTACTCTAGCTCAACAACTTCTGTGGGTTCTCAACAACATCGCTCCGCCAGACGGTGACCCCAACCAGCGGCTCACTGCCGCATTCCTCCGCGCCCTCGTGGCCCGCGCAGCTGCCACGGGCGCTTGCAAAGCCCTCGCCGCCGTTGCTGATATTAGAAGATGCGAAATTAGGTACTAGAAAGTATTAGTAAGTCTATTGGAGATGATGGTGAACAGTAGTACCACATCACCCAGTTTCATGTTAAATTTCTTAACTGATCACCACTCTATCTCCAGCACACTGTTAAGCGTTAATTTGATACACCGTGCATGATATTTAATTGTACATGTATGTGAAATATCTTCTATTCGTAAGTTTTCTTAAGCGGACAGTCTAAATTTCAATTTTTTGATCTGGGATAGAATTTCTGCATTGGAGTTGGCGAATTTTATAGATATAACACCATGGCACCGGTTCGGGTACACGGCCACCAACGCGGCCATCGCAGAGGCAGTGGAGGGATACTCCGCTGTTCACATCGTGGACCTGAGCATGACGCATTGCATGCAAATTCCTACCCTCATAGATACGCTCGCCAGCCGGCCTGAAGGGCTGCAGATCATCAGGCTCACCGTTCCGGCACCCACCGCAAATTCTCCGCCACCAAAGCTTGATCTTTCCTACGAGGAGCTAGGGGCTAAGTTAGTGAAGTTCGCATTATCTAGGTTTGTGCTTCTATAACATGTTTTAGGTACTTTGTTATACCTCGCCATTTTTTTTCTTGGGCAAATTTCTAAAGGTAAATGCCATATCAGCTCATAATTTCAAGAACAGTGCAAATATACTGATGAGGCAGCATGTGTGTGCTATCATATCAGCGTATTTTTGCGTTTCAGGGACATATTTGCACAGTCCAGAGAAAAAGGGGGTTGATATGCAACTACCCCAATTTCAAATGCAGTAACATACTTCTACTTTGGCAAGTTCACTTGCAATATTATATAATTAGAATGTAGATGATAAATCACATTAGCAATTCGAGTAGCATGAATTTCTCATTAAAGGTGCAAGACCAGAGATCACCAAGACTCAGAGTGACTCTAGTTTTAATTGTTGATTAATCTGAAAATGGTAGCAAAAGTCATAAATTTCGCAGCCAAAGAGCCTAAGAGCCAAAGACTCAAAATATTTGTGGTTAAAATATTGATAAATGCTTAACTAATCCTCTTTTTTTATTAAGAGATTTTCTTTTAAAGTGTGAGAGATATACTAGTTAATCATGGTTTCCATAGAGAAAGAGAGTGAGAAATCATGCTCAACTGCGTGCATCGAATTAACGTTTGCCACCATAAGGGATAAATGATATAGATTTGCGGTGATTATTAAAATTTTATCAATATAAAATATAAATTTGTTTGCTGAAAATATGGATAACTGACCTATACTAATTCAGTAATAGTAACGTCTGATATATACACCAGGAACATTGCGATGGAGTTCAGAGTAGTTGATTCGAGCCCATCGGACGGTTTCAACTCGCTCATCGAAAACCTCCGAATCCAGAGGCTGATCTCCGAAGGATCGTCGTCAGAAGCCCTCATCATCAACTGCCAGATGATCTTGCACACCATTCCCGAGGAGACTATCTCTTACACCCCTTCTCTCTGCCTTCGCTCCATGTTTTTGAAGGCCCTTCGAAGTCTTGAGCCTACTTTGGTGACTCTCGTTGACGAGGACGCCGACTTCACCTCCGCCGATGTCGTAGGTATTATTCGTATATATCAGCTAGTTTTCTTTCTATTTAATAATAAAGAAAACCCGTATTATTTCTTATTGTATACTAAAAGAATACACAATAAAGTAAATCAATATAGAAATAAATTGTTGAATTGGTAAAGTCAATTGTTTTTTGCTCAACTGTTACAACCATTTATATGTAATTTCGAAAAGTTTATTTCTAATTTGCAACAGCTGTTTATTTCTATGTAGTTTTTTGCGACTTTCAAAATCGGCCAATCTTTAAAACTTCAATAATCGACTCCTTATAAGGGTATAATATTATGTTACTAACTCCATCAATTTAAATCGGAAGCATGCCTAGACCCGGCAAAAATTACCCGCAATTACGGGTTTACCCATACCCGCCCGCAAACGGGCGGGTACGGATAAATAATTCACTCTTGAATAATAAAAGTGGGTACGATCCATACCCACCCGCATATAGCGGGTGTGGCGGGTGGGTACCCGCATCCTAATAACGCAACATTGAATAGTCTTATAGCATACTTCACATCCAGTTGTTAGGATGGCCAAAATTTTCACATCAAATTGTTAACAGTCATGGGCCAAATCCTTAGAGGGCCCGACTGTAAAAGCTTGGAAATAATCAATATTCATACTTTCAGTTTTGAATATTCTTGAGTCTGATTTCTAAGTACATGTAGTAGACTGCTAGTTTTTGTAGTGGACTATTCTCTTCTTTGGATCTTTTTTTTTTTAAATTTGTTTCTATATCTATTAGTTTTCTTCTTTGGTTTTTTTCTTTGGAATTATAGGCTGCTTTGAGTAATCTTTCATAAAGTATATTCTTCTTCTCAAATAAAGAGTTATGTGTTGGTCTTCTGATAGTGGTAGAGCATAAAATCGGATAGCTAAAGGTTATTTTTCGAACCACTTATTAGCAAGTACATTTTCAGCAACTATTAATAGCACTATCGCAACATAACATAATTCGGGAGACAATAATTTTTCTTGTGCAAGAAAAATAAATTTAAGACGGGTACCCGCATACCCACCCGCATTACCCGCAGGCGGATACGGGTATCAATATTTAGATAACTCGAGAGCGGGTAAGTTTTTGACCCGCGACCCATTGACCCGCGATTTGGCGACCCGCGGACGGGACCCAACCCGCCCATTTGCCAGGTCTAAGCATGCCCCCAAAATTAACTCCCAATACAATGGAAAAGGACTATTAACCCAAAACAATACGGATTTATCTTGTATTTTGAAGACTAACATATATCTCGAATAGTAGGGAGGTTGCGGTCCGCGTTCAACTACATGTGGATCCACTATGACGTGACGGATGCGCTTATCCCGAGGAAGAGCGAGCAGAGGGAGTGGTACGAAGCAGCAGTGAATTGGAAGATAGAGAATGTGATAGCACAAGAAGGGTTGCACAGAGTGGAGAGATTGGAGTCGAAGGGTAAGTTAGCCCAGAGGATGCGGATGGCCGGGTTTCGGTTTTCGGGTTTCGGGGATGAGGCGGCATCGGAGGTGAAGGGGATGCTGGAGGAGCATGCCGCTGGGTGGGGAATGAAGAAGGAGGAGGACGATGGATTGGTGCTCACTTGGAAAGGACACAATGTGATATTTGCAACTGTTTGGATGCCTTGCACTTCTTCTTCTTCTCTTCTTCTTCTTCTCCTTTATAGTGATTCCAATTTAAGAGATTATTTTACTGATATGCATGCATAATATGGTGCAATTGTATTTGCAAGTACTGATATTCGGTTTAGAGTGTTAGTGATGTGCTTCATTCTTTAGAAATTGCTAACAAATTCCTCCCCTTTGCTACGATTTGCTTCAGCGATAACTTGAACTTATCGATTTGGTTGATAACTTAAGTACGTATGTATCCATGCTCAGTTAAGACATGTTACAATATGTTGTTGGCTTATCTTCCTGATCCTTTTATTTTATTTTTATTTTTATTTTTATTTTTTTTTTTTAATTGTGAGTGGTCTGATCCTATACATGTCTTTTCTTTATCTAACTGATTGAGTTCATTCTTCTCATAAGCAATTTGCATGATGATTCTTTAATTGCATCCTTTTATCGCACTTTGCGTAGCAAGCTTCTTGCCTTAAACAATGGTGTATGAGGAGTTTTAGCATAAATCAGGTCCACATTTATATGATCACATCAAAGACGTTCGTTCACCTGCATCCTTGCATTCATACTTCTAATTGACCAAAAGCTGAGAACTAGCAAAGGAGTACAGATCTAAATGGGAAGTTCTCAAATCAGTACCTTGGCTTGATCATATATCTTGCTATTTCTCTAAGTTAGGTTGGTGACTTTAAATCAAACATCATGTTCATTTAATTTGCTTTAAGCATGATGTACGTGCTTATATATATATATGCTCCTTTAATAAAGAATATAAGTGCACAGCACTCTATTTATGCCCTATACTTCTATATTATTAATATCCGTGTCTTGTTCCTCCATCCGGAATGAAACTAAACTTTATGGACCTCGCTTGATTTCATTAATAGTTTTAAGGGGGTTTGCATATTAGCCTCTCTATTGTTCAGTTTTACAGATCAACCATCTATTTCTAATTTGTTAATTTTTTATACCCTAAAATACTTATTTAGAAGTATACTTTAAAAATACTTTTAATATTAAAGTTATAAATTTTATCAAAATCTACAACTTTTATTTTAATTTTTTTTTAAAAATACTTTAAATAAATAATATAAGATTTTAAATTTTTAATGGGTTACTAGATAATCTGCTAAGATTTTAAAATCTTATACATTTATGTAGAAGTATTTTTTAAAAAATAATTTGAAAATAAATATTATAGATCTTATCAAAATTTATAATATTTATATTAACTAAAATATTATATATAAATTTATAAAAACTAAAATATTATATATAAATTTATAAAAAAAATTAATTTATAAAAAAAAAATTTTAAAAAAAATGACAGATCGGTGGCAGATTTTAAAAATAGGACTTATCATTAATGATGGGATCCCGTGAAATTCATCCTCTCGTGTTGGGTGGTTGAGATTGACGGGTGACATTCGAGGAAGGTAAAAGATGTTTTGAAGGTGGTCCTCAAATCTATATACATATATATAAAATTGGGTGAACAAAATCGTTATGCAACATGACATTTCGAATAACTTATGGTGTGCTATGTGGCATATACTGTTATTTTAAATAAACCATATGGTATGTATTAATTGATAGAAATTTATAAAATTATACAACTTATTTAAGAATATGAAAAATCTAATATTATAAATAAATATTTGATTAAAATAATAATCTATAAAAATTATCTAAATACAACATAAAAATTAGTATAAAAGTAATTATATTATATATTATTAATTTTTTAAAATAAAATTTTACCTTTTACAAAAATTTTAAATGTATATTAGAGGAAGAAGAAATGTCAAATACCATACACAAAATTATTCGAAAATTGATGTTAAATAGTATATGTATATGATTTAAAAAAAATTTAAATGGTAAAATTTTATTTTAAAAAATTAATAATATATAATATATAATATAATTATTTTTATACTAATTTTTATGTTGTATTTACATAATTTTTATTAATTATTATTTTAATCAAGTATTTATTTATAATATTAGATTTTTCATATTTTTCAATAAGTTGCATGACTTTATAAATTGATATCAATCATGGTTTGTTTAGAATAACAGTAAATGTCACATGACACACCAAAAATTATTCAAAATATCATGTGTCATAACGACTTTAATCACCCAGTTTTATATATATTATATATATAATATATATATATATATATATATATATATATATATATATATATATATATATATAATTAAAAATTAAAATTTTTAATAATATTATTTATATATATAATTATATATATGATTTATAATCGTGTATCACATTGGTGCAACACTAGTTCCCTATGAAAATCAAGATTTAAGGAAGTACACTTGAATTACAGGGTGAATTTATTCAAGATCTCAGGGAGCATGAAGTGTGGATTTGTGGGTAATGAATGTACGAGATTTACGGCAATAATTGCATCATCTATGGTGTCTTTAATTAGGAGAGGAAGAAAAGATTGATTGCTCATTTTTTTAAATATGATAATATATATTTATGACGAATGTTCGAATTCCAACAATATATAATTATGATGGTCTATCGTTTACCACTAATATTCGATCGAAATATAGGATAAAAATTATATCAACGGTCAAAGTCATATATGTAATAATCGAGCTCGTGCCCGATCGATAATTTGTGTGTTCGAAAGTAGAAGGTGACTCGAAGAGATGATAGAAAAATATATGAGACTAGATCTTTAACGTGGAAATCCCTGAATTCCAATTAGAGGTAAAACCACGGGTCATACGTGACCAGTAAAAGAAAACTCACTAAAGGCGTGTTTACTTAAGAGGAAAGTGAGAAAGTAGGAAAGTGAGAAATTAGAAAGTCAATTTTTTTTTGTTTATTTTAAAAGGAAAAGTGAAAAGTAGAAAGTTGGAAAATCAGTTTTCTTATTTACTTTAAATAGAAAAGTGAGAAACTGAAAAACTGACTTTCTTTTCACTTTCCATCTCTATGTAATTTTTATTTTTTTAACTATCTCATCAAAAGTTAGGAAGTGGGAGAAAAATGAGAGTCATTAGCATTTAGTGGTGATTATTAATAATAATTATTTTTTAAAATAATTAGATATTGATATAAATTAATTAATATTTATAACTAGCAAATACTATAAAAACTTTATAATAATAAAAAATTTTAGTTAATTAATTAAAATAATAAATTTATACTCTTTAATAATAAAAAAATAGTAATAAAAAATACAATAATAATAACAAAGAAATTACTACAAATAATAAATAATAAATAAATTATTTATTATATAATGATTTTAATAATTTATTACTATTTTCTAAAACAATAAATAAATAAAATTGCTAAATAGCTAAATAAAATAAAAAATAATTTTATAAATATTAATTAATATATTAATAAAAAAGTGTAATTATTTTTAAATTTATTATTTAAAATATTAATTATCAATTATTTTTTGTTAAATAATAATTTTTAATTATCATTAAAGAATAAATTTATAAATTATTATTAAATAATATTATTAAAAATTATTTTTTATAAATAAAAAATTTTACTTACGTTTCACTTTACAATAAAAAAAGTTATTATTTTAATAAATAATAAAAAAATAAATTTATATTATTTAATAATAAATAATAACAAGCAATTTACTACAAATAATAAATAATAAATATATTATTTATTAATTATTTTAATTATATACTAATTTTAATAATTTATTACTATTTTGTAAAAATATAAATAAATAAAATTACAAAATAGCTAAATAAAATAAATAATAATTTTTTAATTATTAATTAATAAAATTAATAAATAAAATAGTAATTTTTAAATTATTAATAAAAAGTATTAATTATAAATTATTTATGAGTTATTATTAAAGAATATTATTAATTATTATTAAAGAATTATTTTAAATTATTATTAAATATTATTAAAAATTATTTTTATAAATAAAAAAATATTACTTACTTTCTATTTTACAAAGTAAACAAGAAAACTCAAATATATTTTCTTATCACTTTTTCATCTCTTTTTATCTCACCACTCTCTTTTCACTTTCTATCTTACCACTTTTTTATCATTCTTTTTGCTTTTCATTTTACTATTTTCTTTCCACTTTCTTCTCACTTTCTTACTTTCCACTCCAAGTAAACAGCCCCTAAAAAGAGAATGAACTACGAGCTACAAGAATTTGGACCGAACTTTACAAATTGCTCGGGCTATTTTGCTCTCAGCTCTCTATTACAGTAGTTCTTCCTATACTCAAGTCAAAAGTAAAACCTCACGTTATTGTAGATCGGCATCTATACACCGTAACGGTTATCATCCACTTGCGTAAGTTACGAGCAAGTGAGCGCGAAAGCTGTTATCCAGGCTGGGGACAGTCTGGCGCTAGTTTGAATTTTCCGCCACATTTTCCGTCGAGCATTTGGCCACGTGTCCTCAATCTAGAACTCGGAATGAACGGATGATATGATGCAAGAAGAGATTACCTTCGTTTCATTAGTGCACTGATCTAAATAATGCACCGACTCTAATAATGCACCGACCTTCCTAAAAACAGAGGCCCTGCACTCGATCAACGACGACCTAGGTCGGTCAGTATTTTCGACACCATATATATATATATATATATATATATATGTCCATCCTGTTGTAATAGAGTATTCATGGTGGGGCATGCTTCCCTTTAGGAAGCTCTTCCAGGGTTCATTGCTAGGCAATTTTGAGTTACGTACATTTCTTTTTTCTTAAAAAAAAACAAGAAAAAGAAAAAACTAAAGCAAAATGAGGAACTTGTATGTGTCAGCCTCTTTGCACCAGTATTATGTACTTTAACCACTCGCATTACAAACTTTTGCCCTACTTTGGGTCGGGCGATCGTCCCACTGAACTTGCGAGTCCAACACCCCCTACCATCTACTCAAAGATCCATTTATTTCACCCCTATAATTCAAAAAATTAGCCCAAAACTAAATTTCTCTCCAAACTCATATATAGTCAACTCTCTAAAAATCACCCATTATCCGGCTATCTCAATCCCTAATTTCAAAATCAACATCGATAATGTGCCGGCGGCCAACGGCTGCCTACGCACCTGCTCGGTCCTCTCGTGCTCCACCCAAAATCCTCTCTCGACTCTCATCTCCTCTCTTTGGTCCTCCTCTCCAGCTCTCCCTCGATTCGAGTCACTCAAAGTCGACGACAACCTCCAACCATCCACTTGTGTGGACCTAAAATTTACGATGAAAGGTTAATTTTTTGGTTGTGTATTTAAACTTGTATTTGGTGATAAACATTCTTTTATATAACCTCTGCATAAAACTTTTTACTGCGGACATTTCTGCTCCCCTTTTCCGGCTGGAAATTCCGGCTCTGCAACTAGGTACGGAGGATTGTTATTCTTCGCACGAGCAAAGGAGCATATGAGGGCTTTCGCGCAGCATGTGAGGTCATAAAAACCACACGCATGGATGAAACGGGAGCTGCATGAAACTATTGGGGGCTGTGCTCGTTTAATGTGGAGTTGGATTTCGGTGGGCTAGATGTATCTTTTTGTCATTTCACAAAAAAAAAAAAGGCTACAATTTTAGACAATTACTAATCTAACTTTTTACTTGAAATGGGAAATATGAGAGTGAGTTATGCTGATATGGTGACTGGATATGGGCCAGTACTCCATGTTTGAGTTGAAATACATATCATGCTGGAATTTTATTTTCTGACCATAATTTCAGCTTATACAGGCTGATGAATCGTAGTTACAAATCGGTATTTTCAGTAACATCTAGAGGTCAATACACCGACAAAATTTTTCCTTGTTATCTCCCAAAAAAAAATGCCTTTGTGCTAGAACTTGAAGCCCATCTTTTACATCCATAGTTGATGCTGAACTTACACAAATAGAAGTTTGTCTTTTTTTTTTTTTTTTTTATAGAAAATGAGTGCCTTGCAATTTTGCATATCTGGTGGATCATAGCTTCCTCCATCGCGAAGAGATAATATGTGACCTTTTTTTCTGAAAAATAAGTAGATTCTTCGAATAACTTAATGCTCAGCTATATAGCCAAGTTGGTAGTTAAGCTGCTTCAGTTTTAAAGAGGTATTCTTTTTCTTCAGTTATAACCATTGAGTCTGATTTTATTCTATATCTTAATCGTAAACTGAGCGGTATAATATTTTCTCTCAACTCACGCTTGCTTAATGTTCAAAGAGGTTTCTAATGCTTGGTTAATGTTCAAATGTAGGGCAAGTTGGGTCTGGAGATGGGCTTGGATTCTATGGGCTTTGTGGACTCAAACAAACATTAGAGAAGATGGGCTTGGATTCTAAATAGTAACAAACAATTCATGCAGCCTTGACGTGTCACTTGAACTGCCACCCAAAATATATGCCTATTCTTTTAACACTAATGTTTGGTATTATTTTGAACTGAGCATGAAAACAATTAGCAAATAATGTTGTCATTTCACCATTTTGAGAACATTAATGCTAAAGAGCCCACTCAGTTTTTTTATCACCCAATCACCTACCATTAAATTTTCTATTTTCCGGTTAAATATGTCGCTACTTTTAATTAAACTTGTTTTACTCTTAATATAAGAACAACATCAAATTTAACTAGAAATAGCTATAAGTTTAATAGGAACAACGGTAAGTTTAACCAGCCAATAAGTTTAGGAAAAAGTCATTCATCAGGGGCCCCTGACGGCCCTGATGAAATCTGGGCCATCCGAGGCCCCTCAGGAGGACCTCGGGATGTGTATATACACATCCCGAGGGATCTCGGACGGCCCAGATTGCATCAGGGCCGTCAGGGGCCCCTGATGAACAGCATATCTCATAAGTTTATTAATAATTCATTCATACAATAACAAGTTTTTTTTCTCCATTCCTTTTTTTAAAATTTACGAGCGAAAATTATGTCCATAATAGGTCCATTTTATATGATTATCGTAATACGTAAACTATCGAATGACCATTCATTCCAATTCTACCATCAAAACTTCACATCCGATTCACGTGATCAATCGTTCCATTAGTATTTTGAGATATGCAAAATGCATCAAAATTGGTCTCTAAACACCAGAATAGTTGAAACTATTTGTTTCCATCGTTTTCTACTTGGTTTCAAAAAATTAAGAATTATTTCCATTCGATAAAAAAATTTAATTTCCTGTTTTTGTTCTGGGGCTTTTTGATTTGTTGGGCCAAAATTATAATCATAATTAGCCAATTAGGTAAGTCCTAAAATTTTAACCGTCAAATAACGGAATTTTTTTTTTATTTGGTTTTCCAATTATGTGAAAATGATCACAATGCAAACCAAAGCTTTTAGTGCAAGAGACGAGCCGTGCGATGTTCTAAGGCTACTTCCGAGCATAATCGGAGGCCATCCCAAGATACAATCGGGATCACAAGAAGACACCATCATCGTAACCAACTTTAAAATTTAGTATGCAAAATAGGAGGACATAAAAAAGTAATAGAAGAAGAAGAAACGTCAGCTGCTTTTTCAGCGGCAAAGCAGCAGGACAGATGGGTCTGCGCCTAGGAAGTATAGATACATATACGAATAGAAGAATACGATATAAATATGGAATAAGATAATTAAGGATATCTAAGAGATTCGAAACTTTATTTTCTCGCGGCACGAAATCCTCTCCCTGCGGGGAGAGGTCCCGGGTTCTAACCTGGAGTGGGGTATGGGAGTACTGTAGTATCTACATGGGTTGGGTTAGCCATCAGCTCCTTCAGATCAAAAAAAAGAAAAAAAAAGAAAAACACAAAGACATATGAAAGACAAATGGCCATTGCTCTAACGTGTTCGTTAAAATGTTTCTAAGAAATAGAGAAACTAAGAGATCAGCCATTCCTCCACCTCCACTGCGGCCGCTTCGTCTCCGTTGTTACATCCCCGCGGCCGCTTCGTCTCCACCTGCAAGAGCTCTTCTCCAGCTGCATGAAAAAAAATGGGATAATTATCGGCAGGCCCTGGTTTGAAAACATGTTTGCGTTTAGCCCCTCAAAAATGGCTATTTCGTTTTCAACCCCTCTCTTGAAAACCGTGCTCTTTATTTTTTGACCATCGTATCAGTATTTTTTAGAAAAATTTTCAACATAAAAGTTATAGATTTTGATGAGATCTACAACTTTTATATTTAATATTATCCCAAAAATATTTTTAAATAGGTGTTTTGATGCTCCGAAATATTAACGGATTTTGAATTCGACCCGTTAATCCGCTGAAATTTTAAAGTCTCAAAATACCTACTTATAAGTATTTTTTTTAAAAATGTTAAAAATTCTTTTTAAATCTACAACTTTTATGTTAAAAGTTCTTTTTAAAAATACTGATACAATAGTCAAAACAGTATGACATGATTTTCGAGGAGGGGTTAAAAGAGAAAAGGTGAAAGTATAGGGGTTGAATAGGAAAATGTTTGGGTTTTAGGGGCTGATCGAAAAAGATCCCAAAAAAAATCTTCCTTGTGATTTAAAAATAAACAAGTGAAGGACATTTTACCCTCCATGAGAGAGAAAAAAAGAAAAAAATTTTACATAATAATTAAAAAATTAATACTAGTATACTACTTCAGATTATAAGTGTCACATCAACGACTTAACATGTGTAGACGAAAAAAAACTGACCCTAAGATTGTAGTTAACATTTTTTTTTAAATTCAGAATTATCGTGGGCAATGTTGAAATGTTCGGCTTATTAAAATAAAGTTTAAGGGACTAAATATGATTCTCGTCCATAAAAAAGAAAATTTCTCAAACACCGACATTAAGGTGCTGTTTGGTTGGGTGCAGTTAAAAATCGGAGTTGTAAATGCAACAGTTAGAAGTGCTGGGAGTTGTATTTTCTGTTGTTGGTAAAGCAGTAGGTCTGTTTGGTTTGATGCAGTTCGAACTACTGCAGTTGGAAAAAATCTGTTTGGTTTGATGCAGTTGAATAGTGCAGTTCCAAATCATGTGTTTGGTTTGATGCAGTTGAGCGGATATGGTAACTCGTGTCAGGGACGGACCCAGTGTAGCAGCAGGGGTGTCAAGCGACACCCCTGCTTTTCGGCGGAGATAGTATATAAAATATTGATAATTATATATCAAATGATAAATAGAGAAAAATGAGGTCAGAAGCAGTTCGTGCTGGGTGGGTGGTAAGGAAGAAGGCTGGGCCGCGCGGGACGCGGGTTCGAACCAGTATCATGCATCCTTTTTTTTTTTATTTTTTTTTTTGAAAAAAAATTTTAAACTAACCAACAGTAGTTTAAATTAACCAAAAAAAATAAAATTAAACTAACCCTCCCCCAAAATCCCCATTCGCCCAATGCCCCCCCCTCCCCACCCCGTCAAAAGCCCTAATTTTCTCCCGTCGTCGGCCACCGCACAGCATGCTGTCTCACTCCGCGCAAGCGCCTGGCCGCGATATCCGCGCAGACGGCGCTCCCACTTGCAATCTTCTGCCGCAGCGCCGCTCCACCTGTGCACCACCACCGTCGGTTCATCGGATTCACCAGGAACGCGGAACGCCTAGTACGGACCTCGAGGTTTAAGGTTTGGTTATTTGCAGGTGTGCTATCATTGATCGTTTTCAAAATATGAAAATCCGTCGAGGATAATTGTAATATTGATTTTACGCAAGTTATGGTAATATTGTTTGCGGTTAAATGAAAATATTATTGTTATGTATTATCTTGTATTTCGACACCCCTGTTCAAAATTTCTGGGTCCGTCACTGCTCGTGGTAGAGTTACCTCCTCTATTTTTTTTTTTTTTGTTTTTATTTTTTATGATTTATGAAATATTATAAAATTGTAATTGCATTGTTGTAAATTGGACAAATAATATATGTAATAAAAAATTTAAAATTTGTAGTTAAGTCTTATTATTTTTATTTTATATTTTTATTTTTGTTTTGTTGAATTGATTTTATATAATTTTGAAAGCTGTTATAATGATACATATTAAAATATTAAGAATTACTAAAAAATATTGAACATATCTAAAATAGTTAAACATTAATGAACATATTAACAACTTTATTAGCAAAAAAATTTTTTGACATCATTATTTACAGTTCAAAGATTAGTGAACATATATTATTAAAAAAAGATATTATTTACAATGTTATTTTCAATAATATTGATGATACACATGTATTTAAAAAAATATCATTCTTACAAATGGATACAAATAAATTCGTAAATGATAAATATACAAAAGATTAGTTCCCACATATACTTTGCTTTTCCATTCTGCTATTCCACATGCGACGGAAAAACGGTTGTGTTGCAAATCTGTGCTGCCTTATCTGGTATTCCGCGAGTGACTCGTACCTTGAAATGTTGCCAACTTTTGCTCTCAGTTGTCCAAAAATAAAAGAAGTCATCACAGAAATTGTCATCGAAAGTACTTATATGTCACTTGCATGTGGTTAACTTTTAAGTGCCTTATGGTATTGCGCCTAGTATTTAGACGGTACCGAAGCCTAACCTATCTATTAGACAGCACCGATTCTATTGCCGGAATCGACTCCTATCCGATAAATAGACGGCACAAGTTTCCTGTCACAATACTGGCATAATACGAAGATACCTAAAAATAAACCAACGAAGCATGGTATAATACAGATTTCCTTGCAAAAAATTCTCAAACTACTCAAAACATACTTGTGAAAACTGCTCAAACAGACTTGCACTGTTGGTTTGCTTGGTTCGACTGCATAAGCACCAAACAATGTAAAGGAACATATATACAGATCTGAAGCCAGAATTGAAGGCAACCAAACAGCACCCAACTTCAACTATCCAAACTTTAGTTACCCACTAGATGTCAAGGAATACATACAACAGTCCCACAACACTGCATAGACTTGACTCCCAGCACATACACTCCAAAAGAACACCAAAGATATACACATTTAAATAATACAGTACAAGCTAGCCCCCAGCTTGTGCAATTCCAGCTCATACACACATTTAAATAACACAAGCAGCAGTCCAAGAATTAATCCCAAAAGCCAAGCACAACAACACAATATACCTCCAAGAATTTTAGTACCACCCAGCAAAAACTGCATCCCGTATAACAACAAACTTATAAACACCAATACCAGAACTGCAGCCCATATCACTGCACAGAAAATATACCCAGAACAAGTAAAAGCATCAGCAGCAGTTCTGAGACTGCACAGCTTGTATTCTCATGACAATAACCTTGCAACAACAGACAGCGCAGTTGCATTTCCAGCAGCCAAGCAACATTCCAGAAGCCGAGCAACTAGCAGTCCAGAACACATATAAGCACAACACATATACAGAGCAGTGCCACAAGTGCTCTCCCACAACAGCACAACAGCCTGCAGTGTTAAGACCAATGCAAACCAGCAGCTCAAGACACATATTAGGCACAACATATACACAGAATAGTCCAGATGCAGTCCCACAAGTGCAGTTCTATAACAGCACAGTAGCATACAGTATTACGAACCAAGCAAACCATCAAGTACACATGCTGCATCATATCCCACAGTCCATACCATCCCAAACCACATAATAATACTATAACATTAGTAAGGCAACTTATACGCATCAGCATAAGTACTTTCTCAAGCTGTAATTTGGACTTCATCATAGAGCATTTTATTATTCATAACTCTGCAAACACCAGCGATGCAAATAAAATCTCTTCCTTCCAAGAGTTAATGGATATGTTTTTCAGTGAACTGTTCAAATCCTCCTGGCATTCAAAGGCCATAAAATAGGTAAATTGAGCCACCAAAGATCCCTCCGAGTAGCGTTTATGCAACATAAGACTTTTATATTCTATACAACTCTTAATTTCAACATATTATTGAACTACAGCACATACATAAGAAAAAATCAAGGCAGCAAAAAAGAGGAAATTATACTAAATAAAAAATTATACTTGATATTTCTTTTAAATCAAGATTGCCTTACTAACTGTGACAAAAAAAAAAGCTGAAGAAATTAGGAAAAAATGAATCACCTAAACAGCTCAACCTAATTCTAACAAACAATTACACCACAAAATTCATTTAAAACATAATAATAAAACATAGCATAGTTAAAACAAAATTAAAACAAAGAGTTTGAATCAATACCTCGGCTAAAGAGTTAAACATAATAATAAACAGTTACAATCTGCAGAATTAAAACAAAATAATAATAAAACATAGCATAGTTAGGATTACGATTCAATACCTCGGCTAAGGAGTTTGAATCAACTCCTCTGCTCCCGGAACCGTAGAATTCGAAGAACTTTGGTGAAAAATTGAGGGATCCAGAACCCAAGGATTTCTTCGGAGCTCTGAAGCCGAGTGAATCGCTGAGCAAGGAATGGAGGACCAAAGCTACAAGTCAACAAATATCCACCACTTGATTGAAGAATTATCGGACGGTGGAGTTTTGTTCAAGTTTCTGATACATGTTACAGCCGTCGGAGACAATCGAGGCGCGGCGGAGAAGAAAAGCAAGCGGCGAGTGGTAACCCCATCGCGAGGGAGAGGAGAAGCAATTGCAGTTCTCGCTGCAGCCAAAACGCGGGCGCGAGTTGCAATTGCAACTGCGGCGATTCCGATCGTAGTTCAAAACGCTGCAGTTCGGCCGCGAACTGCAGCGTTTTGATGGTGGGCCCCACTCAAATACGGCGAACCAAACACGCGAGTTCGGAGCATGCATTGCAACTGCTGCAGTTCGTGCCTAACTGCAGGTAACCAAACGCGCCCTAAGTTTGACATTCTTACTTGGTTACTTTCAATGCATGATAGACCAAATTTTCTTAGTTTATTACATGTTCAAACATGAACTTCAACTTTTAGAAGAAGAAATTAAACAACCTATTTATATAATTTTCTCCCTCCTGTTCTATGCAAATTATATAGGGGAAATACCAAATCAGCCCCCCCCCTTTTCAATTCCCATACCATATCAGCCCCTCCTCTCCAAAACAGCCCAAATCAGCCCCCCATTCACTGTTTACCTTTTTTTTTGGACAAAACTGTCCTTTTGTTGCCGATACCGAGATCACCTACATAGAAGTACTTTTTGAAAAAATGTTGAACATTAAAGTTGTAGATCTCGGCGAGATCTACAACTTTCATGTTCAACATTTTTCCAACAAATGCTTCTAGGTAGGTGTTTTTGATATCCGAACTATTTGTAGCAATTTCGGGTCGGATCGGGTCGACCCGTTATGCTTCCGACCTCAAAAACATAACTTTCGAAGTATTTTTTTGAAAATTTTTCAACATAAAAGTTGTAGTTCTTTCCGAGATCTACAATTTTCATATTCAAAGTTTTTTCCGAGATCGCTTCTAAATGGATGATATCGGTGTCTGAGTGTTAACGGATATAGGGGCAATTTCGTCCAAAAAAAACTCCAAACAGTAACCAGGGGCTGATCCGACCTAAATTTGAAATGGGGGGCTGATTTGGGATGTTTCATCACTTGAGGGGCTGATATGGTAGTATCCCAATTATATATGGGCTGTAGTAATACAATTTGGCACAAATGACCCCTCTAATCAATTAACAGTAAGGCTTCTATATCCCTTATAAAAAGAAGTATTATTTACCAACAAAATCATATTTGGGTGTCCTTAGAAATACCCATGTACTCCTTAGTCAATAAGTACAAGTGCGGGTTCTATCCGAATTCGATGGTTTGAATTGCTGCAATAAGTGGATCAGTTTATACCTTTATTTCCTCGGATATCCCAATGCTTTTCTATCGCACCCATAATAGTTTTGTGTCAAGTTGTGTATACTTTAGATACAAAAGTTGTAGAGCATGTTAAATTTAATTTTTTATTTTTTTTAACAATACTTTTATATATATATATATATATATATATATATATATATATATATATATATATATATATATATTAAGATTTTGAATACCGTTTCGTGCCGAATTTCAGTAAATTTTAAATCGAAACTTGCCGACCGTACCGATAATAATATATTATTCTTTATTTTATTACATACTTATATATTTTTTATTATAAAAATAAATGAAAAGTTATAAAATAAAAAATAAAATAATGGCTTAGTTTTCTCCTCCCTCGTCTCCTCTTCATCTAATCATTTTTTTTGTTTCCCAAAAAAAAACATGCCGAGCGGCACGGTACGAAGCAGAACCGTGCCGCCCGAAACGTAGCTCCGTGCAGACCGAAATGGTCGGCACGCGACGGTACGGTCGAAAAAACCGTGACGGTTGTTTCGTGGGAAAAAATTTAGAATTCGGGACCTCGTTCCAATGAGCAATCATGCTCATTGTTAATTACGCGCATGTTTACGCAACCTCCGATTAAGGATAATATTATGATAAAATTATATAACAAGTCTGAAAATAAATAAATAAATAACTAAAATAATATATAATTTGAACAAATAATCTAATCATGTGCTAAATGATCGTGAGATAAAAAGTTAAAAAGAGTGATAAAATCAATACGGATTAGCAATTTAATTATGGCATATTTGACATGATATTATAGCCAAATCCTTCATGCATTTCATATGAACAGTAACATAACATAGCACCAAATGAAAATCAAATACAGATAACAATATTCAGCATAAGAAGTTTGGATATGCAACAGTTTATATCTGGAGATGGGCAATCGGGCGAGGCTCAGCGCGGCGAGCTTGTGCGCTTGCTCCCTCACCTTCTCTCTCCCTTTTCCTGCTGCTTCGTCCTTCTTTCTTTGCTTCCTCTTGCTTTTTTCTTTTCTTTTCCTCTAGAATCACTCTTCTGGAGTACCTCCCTCTCTCCAGAACCTCTCTTTTCTCCTTGTTTTTTATTTGATTTCTCTCTCTCAGTGGCTTTGTTGTGACTCTCCGATCCCCTCTTTTTTCTGGATGCATAAACCGATTTATATCCCATTGTTGTAACCTTCAAAACCCTAAATATTTTTAGGGAATGAGATCTATTTTCCATATTTTTCTCTCTACCATCTAATCACATTTGACTATTTCCAAAAACTTCTAGATTTGATGGTTAGCCGGTCACGTGCACCTCCCTGCATCTCCTTTTGTATTTTCAGTGCCCTAAGTTGATTTAGTGGGCTTGACTTAGTGGGTTTTTTAATGCCATTCCTAAACCCTGACAGAACATATCTCATGCACATCATGAGCTTCCTTTTGTATCATTGCTCTGAATAGATTTAGACCCAACAACGGTGCCAGATCTTTTGGGATCTGGCATGATGCGGGCTGTCCAGAATTTAAAATTTTGATATTGATGCGATTTATTAATTATCAGAAAAATATAGAGGTTCATTTGGGATGAGAGTATAAAATAGAGGTTGGTATGTAATTACCACAAAGTAATACCTCACAATGTATCGTGATTATTGAGATTAACTTAATTTCGGCCCTCTGCAGGTGCCTAGCTAGGCATCGTGTTGTGAGTTTGACTCATACATCTAATTACGAAACATAAAATTGTTCATAACTGCCGATAAATATTGGCTCAATTGATTAATAAAGTTAGGTTATGTAATTGGCGAGCTGCAAAAGATTAGATATTTAACTTCATAGTAAGTATTTATTGAAAGAAAAATTACTAAAACTGTTCAATCTTTAAATGAGATTGATGAAATATTCTTTTTTTTTTTTAAATTATCGTGGTGAAATTCGTAATATGAGCGCACGCTCTCTAAGGATCTCAAACTCGCAAAAAACCCCCACGTTCAGTTCCGACCGACGTTTTGGGATCCGAGTACAGACCTTTTATAAACGGGGGCTCCTGCCACAGGGTACAGAAAATCTTGCGAGAAATTTTATCCTGTACAAATTTGAAGCTGGATGGTGACGTTTTTTGAGACACTTTTCATGCGGTTCAGCTAGCCGCGTGGCACGAAAAATAAATAAAATTGTTCATAACAATGCCAAGGCAAATCTAGCACGTGTTCGTACCTACGAGCAGATGCTCCCGTAGCTAGGGCACAGGCCATCTGATAAGAATATTATTCAATTTGGAAATTAATTAAGATGAGATAATGTTTTTATTATGCTATTACTTCATTAAAGAACCCTGCTGCTTGTGCTGCACAATAAATATGTTGCACAAGCAGCAGATGACTCCTTTACATGTACTCTGGGAAGCCATCTACTACCTGATATCATGGAGTGGTGCAGAGCCCAACTCATCTTTCCTTTCTAATCTCTCTCTCTCTCTCTCTCTCACTCTCTCTCTCCCTCGCATGTTACAAATTTAGTTTATTACTTGGGGTAAAAATGAGCCGAATTTAAGCCGAATATCAAGTAACTGAAACTCAGCTCATTTGTTTTAGCTTAAGCTCGATAAGCTTGACTAGATAAGCTCCAACTTTGCTTTATTCAAAAACTCGTGCTTGATATTTACTCAAGCTCGGTTCGATTTCAATCAATTAGGTCAAGTATGATTCGAGTTCTAACTCGAAGTCGTTGTTGTACTCTTATAATAAATATATTTGAATAAAATAAAAAATTTATTTGTACTCGCCAACTACTACGTAGCTCATACTCGACTCGTTTTATTTATTGAGCTTGAATTTGTACTCGAAGTCAGTTCAATCTCACAAGATTTAAGTTAAAGCCGAGCATGAGTAAGTTTGAATCTCAATTGTTTATTGATAACTCTGGCTCGTTCTTACCCTTACTTATTATTAGACTCGCATTCCAAACAGTTTCTATTACCGCATTAAAGAAGCTCGCAGCCGTATTGTGTTGCGTTGCACATAAAATGTGTAGCAGAATCAATAGATAGTTCCTTTAATTACTTCGGGAAGACATCCACTGCATGATATCATGGAGTGCCCGCAGACCCTGGCTCTCTCTCTCTCTCTGCATGTGAAAATTAGGGTTATTACTAGGCTCGTATTCCACAGTTACCTTTTCATTCAATTCAATCCTCTCTCTCTCCTCTCTCTCTCTCTCTCACTCTCTGATATTCATATTCTAATTCAAATTTAACAAGAACAAGAATATGATATAAAAAAGACATAAAATAAAATACTATATAATATTAAAAATAAAATATTATAAAATACTAAAGTATATAGTAATACGTAATATAATATAATTATGTACTCAATTTTGCTGATGAAATTAGATTCTTATTATTTACATTTATCTAAAAATATAAATATTATATTATGTATGATTTTATTATTTGATGTTATTATATTTTTAGATATTAAAATAGTTAATATAAGTTTTTTTTAATATTTTTATTATCGCATCCAAACCGTGCTCGTGTCCTTTTTTTCTTAAATTATTGCATCTTGTGTTCATACTGCGTTGTGCCCCCTACCTATATCCATATTCGTTCTTCCTTAATATCAACCTTGGTTTTGAAATTATCTGCAAATTAGTCCCTCAATTCACATTCTTTATAAATCAACTCCTTTTTTAGAATTTATATAAGAAGTATTTTGATTACTATATAATTATTTTTTAAAAATAATTTGAATATTAAAAAATAAATTTTAATCTATAACTTATATATTAAAAAATTTTAAAAATATTTTTAAATAAGTATTTTAATAAATTAGCCACCATGTAGAAATTAATATCAGAAATATTTAGACTATTATATTAAAAAATTTAAGAAAAATTTAAAAAGAAACATATTTTCAAAAAAAATCTAATAGATTTTTTGTTTTTAAATCTTTAAAATTTTAGTGGGTTTAAAAATTAATTATCTAATCAGTTAAAATTTTGAAACTTCAAAATAACTATTTAGAAGTATTTAAAAATATATATTTGAATAAAAAAACAAATTTGATGTATTATATAATTTTTATATTTAAATTTTTTAAAAAATATTTTGGTGTATTGAAGAAGAGAGATTTATTCGTAAGCAAGTCTCCCTATGGAAAATACTTCCCAAAGTTCCCGGCGGATCTTTGGAAACCTGCTTCGTCTGGAGCTGATCTTGATTTGAGCTCCACCGCTTCCACTTTCTTCTCCTCTTCTTCTTGTGGCAGTGTCTGGTAAAATATTCATGGCTTAGCTCATGTTTGTCTTGTCCAAATATTATAGTTTTTCATTAGTTAAGCAACGATCACTACCCCAAGTTGGTATCTTTTCAACTTGGAAAATTGAAAGGAGTTATCTATTCATATACGAGAGAAAAAATTTGGCGGAGATGATAAAGAAGGGCCTTATTTTCTGGGTTATCTTGATCTTTGTGGGAGCCATCATAGTTCACAGCAGCTGCAGTCAAGGTGAGTTTATATTATCTCGTGTCAATGCTACAGCCTCTCTTTGCAGTATTTGTGTTTTCTTTGTATTTTTAGTTTCTGCTTTCAAACTTATCAACCTTTTTTTTTGTTTTTTGCTTTCCTACTTTAGTATGAATATTGTTATACATATTTTCAATAGACTTGGGAAAAAATTGCACAAAAAACATCCTGTAGACCTACCAAAATGAGGTTTTTTTTTTCTTTTTTTTTTTTTTGGGGGGGGGGGGGGGGGGGGGGGATATTTCGAAAAGAATAAACTGCTGTGTGACGCAATTAGCTTTGTTTTTAAACTTTGTAGTTCAAAGTTTTTGAAAAAATGTTGAAAAAAAAGGCGTAATGCGAAAGTTTATTAAAGACTTTACTAGGACAAAGGACCTTTATACTTGTATATGTCTTTTTATGGTTAGTAAGAAGATTCTGCATCTTTTCTGTGACTTCACATGATTTTATGCTCAAATGCTCCAAAGTAACACGTAATTGAAAGTTTTGTCATATATAGATTTTTCTCAAAAACATGTATTGATACATATATTTCTTACAGTATTGTTGCATATTTTTTCAAATATCTAAATTCAGTTAATGCATTTCCAAGTTCATCTGGCTCATTTCAGTAGCTTTACATTTTGATGAATAAATGTATTTTACTCTGTTTATCACTATATTGGTACAGATAACACAGATTCAGGTTTGAGCGACTATGTAGGTTCAAGAGAGAGAAAACACGTAGATGCTGATACAATTACAGCCACCGAGAAGTTTAAGATGAAGGTCTGCCATAATAACCTGCTTTTAATACAAACAAACAAAAGTCTTTGGTTTTGATTTTGTGCAATAATATAACAGTAAGAAAGATAAAGTATGTGCCTCAAAAAGAAAGATTATGTACTAAATTTCAGAGTATCAAATTCATTTTGTTCACATGTATATTCCTGATTAGAAAGAAAAAATTTCAAGCTTGCACAAATTCAAACTTGTTGCATCTATGAAATACTGGAGGCAGAGATACTTAACAAGATCAAGGCCTGCATTCATCTTAGCAGTCATGATTCAGTAAGTCTGAGTTCTGACCTGTGTGGATTCAAATTTTGTTAATGCACAAGCTGACCTTTTTCAAAAATTATCTCCGGGATAATTTTTCTTAAACATGGGCTGAGAGGATTTGAATCCCTTTGGATCTATACCATATGGTACAGACAATCTTTTGAAGCGATAAAACTAATAGTAAAGGTAAAAATTGTTCTTTTTCAGGAATGGAGGCATCAAACCAGAGTAATGCGTGAGAAGACGAGTATGGATGGTCTAAACATGGAGGACTATCCTCGATTCGACCCTTCACCAAGCTCCAAGGCTGTCATTAGAGCAGGACCAATCGAGCATGGGATCCCCATCATGCCGTACATACCCAAACCTACACCACCAAGTCACCCTAGGCATGGAAATCCATAATATTACAACTCTCAGTAATGTAATTTTACTTTTAGCTTAATATGTATGGAAATATGAACATCAAAACTACGCTTGCATGATCAAATGTCTTGAAAACATTATCTTTGATTTAGCTATGCGACTTTTGTCATCTGTGTAGTAATGAAATAAGATTTTCGAACTTACAAAGTGAGTTTTCATATCAAGTAGCATGGTTTATGTCTTAACTCTTCTTCGTATTTGTATGTATAAGCTATAAACTGCCTAGATTGTGCTTGTACAAACTGATGTCTGCTGAAATACGGCAAAATTTGGTTTTTTTTTTTTTTTTTCTGTGAACATACATCATTTCTCATTTGTAAGCTGTTCATCCGCCAAAATTTGACTCTTTCATGTTGACAATTGTTAATGTGAGGGAGTATTTTTGTGCTAAACCTTTAAATGCAGTCATTTGAGTAGGGGAAAAAAAAAAAATCTATTTTGAGCCGACAGTTTTTTGTAGTTTATCCAACATGTGCTAAGCCTCTTCGATATTCTTTTTGGAGGACTGCATCAAAAAGTCGAAGTTAATCTATTAAATGGACATGCAAAACCCCGACAGTAGTATATGTGGGCACAAAAGTGCAAAAAAGTGCAAGGGTCCGGCGTCCTCAGTCCTACAATATTTTGTATAAAGGAAAGTTTACAATGTCAAATTCCAACTATGCATGTTAATTGGTCTTAGAACTTGAATATAATTAGATTTCTGACTTTCAATTTCTGTTTGTCAAGCAACTCAAGACGTTATTGCTGTCTGATACCAGCATCCAATCACCAGTGTTCATATTAACAGTGATACTAGCTATTTTGCTTATTCTTATGAAGAGTATATTAAGAAAACCATTGGTTCCTCTCTTATAAAATTATTTTTGCTTGTTATATGTTATTTTTAGAGACAAAAATGTTTAAAACCGAGTAATTTGATCACTATGATACTTCGAGAAAACCTTAGTCCTTGTCAAGCATCTCCTAATGTTTATGAATGATTGAATTACATTGTGAACCATCTTAGTCCGATTATGACATTTCTAAAAGCAACATAACAAGCATTTACAGTAATGTTTGGAGTCTCAAAGCTATTTTTAGCTTCTTATATCTTATAAATTTCGGAAACTAAAAAATAAAATATATTAAATAATTCCAGAACTTCTCAGCAGAACTGGTACTCCAATATATGAAAATTTCATATTAGCTTAACATGTATGCACAAATATCATGTTCCATCCAGTCTGCAAAGTATTTAATTACTAGGCCTGTAATATATATATATATATATATATATATATATATATATATATATATATTTATAAATGGCCAAACCGCTCTAAAAGTGGCTAGGTTCGGCCGAATTGCCAGCCTGGAGTCAATGGGAGTTCTTTTTTGTTATTTTTCCAAAGCAATGCTAGAGTCACATGGGTAAAAGTTGCAGCAGACGCAGTTACAGGCTATAGCACTAGTTGCAGGTATAAAATGATCAAATCCCATCTCATTACGTTTCTTAAAATAAAAAAAGCTAGAAGCCATATCTTAGCCTTTTAAGGCTTACTTGCTATGTCTGTCTTCTCTTCACTTGCTTGGACATGTGGTTTGAATTCATACTCTGCAAAGTTACACGCCAGTATGTCTGGTTATATGTTAGTTGTTGATTATTCAGGTCATAATCTTACAAAAATAGCATGCTTCAGGATATAACTGCGTATATTATTTCCTCTCCAAACTTCGCCTCCAATAGAATTATTACTGTATTATTGTTGTACCTTTTTGAAAAGAACGCATCATTGTAAAATATTTACACCTGCCTTCCTTGATCAGTATGAAGGCGATGTATGCTGTACAAAGGTTAACATAAATTGTGCGTCGGTTGTAAAAGAACAAAAGAAACAAAGAAAAAAAAAGCCATGCCCTAACTCTAATATGAATACAAAAATACAAGAAGAATGCGCCCATCCTATGAAATCCGACGAGGTTCTTCTCACCCACAAACTTCCACTGCCCAAACAAACCGCCGCACACGTCATTACCTTCAAAGTTGATCGCCATCTTGGGTTAGCAAAAGAGATTGCTGTGGGGTTAGTAATCAGAAAATCAGTCTGCTCTATAATCGCAACATGCCAGGTTTCCGCTTTACTTGCAACAAATGGCCCCAGATGCTGCATTGCTTTACCTGTAAAGTTCTCGAGTTAGTTGCCTACATGTGCTGCTGGAAAAAGAAAAAATATAAAATATTAACACCGTCATGCAGAGCTCCCAAAATTTCACCCAAAGATCGATCAAGATCACTCTGCACAACTTTGGGAAGAATTTCAGACCAAATTTTGGGGCTCTAGCATTTTGGAACATTATAAGATAGTAGATCTCACATGCGCAGCTACCACCGTTGACAGAAGATCTCTGGACTGATCCAACAGTGCCTGTTCTTGTGCTGCCATTTTAGCAAGCTCAGACACCATGGAGCTTGATGCTTTGACCTGTAATTAGACAGTAACTTAGGACGTCTGCTAAACGGCAATTTAATTTGAAATGGGAATAGGCTACTATACTTTTTTTTACCCCAGCCATATCTATGCAGTTCCCTGATATGACCTTGTTCTTTTGTTATCTTAAGTGAAGTCGGCGAAGAAAACAAGAATGAAACAAGAAAAATAATCAAAAAAAAGTTTTTAATTGCTGAATGAACTACTTTGAGGATCGTTTTTTTTTTCCTTAATTCCTTTTTTTTTTCTTTTTCTTTGCATTTTGAATGGAGAAATGACTACTTGAGGTATCACCACGTCTTGTATATTGAGGAGCACTTACTTTTGACAACAAGGAGCATATTGACGATCCCATTGCTTGCACCACATCAACTGCAGAACCAACAGCATCTTTCACCTCCTGCAATTCTGCCTGTTGATTCAAAAGAGCTGGTATGTAAGAATACAATCTGGAAACCACTTTGCTGCTTATTAGTTAATCTTAAGGTTTCAAGATACCCTTGCTCCACCAACAACGGGAAGGCGAAGAGTGCTCGCCTTCAATGCTTCAGTAGCTCCTGATAAAGAACTTGAATGGACTGCCTCTATAGCTGACCACTCTTCCAGATAAGACATCTGTATTAATCAAATATGTTAACACTTGCTTTAACATGATAGGAAAGTATCGTCCTGATACAAAATATGCAAAGAACTAGATTTAAATCTTAATGGTAAGGAATATCCAATCATCTCTCGTACAGCTGAATCCTGTGCGTCAACTTATTTTAAAATGGAAGCATGAAAAATATAGCATGAAGAGGAAAAACAGTGACATAAGTCAGTTATTATGCAAAGCCTTCAAAGTGTAGTTCACTAACATATCCGCACCAAATTCACAAGGTCATGATTAAATCAACCACCTAACGCTATTTCCTGAAGTTACGCTACAAGAGTTTATTACTCAATTATTGAAAAATCAGCCATGTAACCTATGGATTCACTGAGATTGCTCAATGACATACTTTTAAGTCAAAGATTTGGTTTAGATGCCATGACTGTTGGTTTCATCAGATCAAATTGCATACAGATCAGTAAGAAGTCGATTTAGTTAAGGTCATTAGATGCTATTGGCCAACCATACGATCCAAAAAAGTAATACAACCATCTGTTTTTGATGATAAGTACAATTCAAATAGTAGGTCAGTGTACAAACATATGGACCTAAATGTAGGTCAGTGTACAAACATATGGACCTAAATATCGGCTGCCGGAAATTTCTAAATTAGCAGTTTTAGTAGATCAGAGGACCAACTGCAGAGGATTTCAACCCTAATACTGTTTTTTGTCTTTTGATCGTGTTGAAGAGCCACAGTGTAAAGCAAAGGTATTCACAGCAGCATAAAATTGTTGAAGGGTCATCAAACGATCTCTAGGTTCACACATGGCATTGAGAGGATATTATTGTGTTTTGCTGTTAGTTGACATTCTGTACTTTTGAAACTGGGTGACAGAAGATTTTCTTCTTTGAAGAGTTGAGAAACGCACTGCTTGAAAATCCTACATCAGTAACTGAAAACCTACTTACCTACAATGAATTATTTTATTGTAGCTACCATCAATATCTACCAAACTAACTTCACTTATAAGTAGCAAGCTTGCAAACTGATACCGGCCGTTCCCTAGCTTGAGCTTCGCTTACTTGATAAATAAGCAAGGTTGTAACTTGCAATTTTGGTTTAAAGCAGAATGGTTGTGCTCAACTGAGCCTATGACAAGCTTAGCTAAGCCTCAAATACCAAAGAAGTTCTTGATGATATCTAACATGTAGTGAGTCACTACAAGGTTGAAATCTTCTCCGAACAAGATAAGCGCAAAGATCTTTTATCTAAACATCTCTTTCAAAAGCAATTTTGGTACTGTTTCCTGCCAGTGCTTGGTCAAATACATGGTAGAGGCTTATCGGTCTTGGCTTTAACTTATCCTTTTAGGATGGCCTTCTCATATATATGAAACCCAATGATAAGGAGTTTCATTACCAGCTAGCTAATGATAATCCTTTCCAAATCTGATGAGGTCCGTTTACTTATCAGCTGACCTCCAAATATTTCTATGTAGTGAGAAAATGACTTACTGCTAGCCTGTTTATAACTCAAAGGTTTGTCTTGATGACCTGGCTGATCAAATGGCCAAAAAATCTCATATGTCAAAGTTGTTACTACAGCATCCCTCATGAAGTTTTAAAGCAGCCCACATATGTATGTTGTTCTCTGGACTTCTTAAGTTCCGGCAGTTGTATGTTTCCTCATCAACTTTTGAGAAAAACTGATGTGCCAGTTGTTAAACTTTACTTCTGCTATACTTTTTACTTTTCCTTTCTAATTTTTTAGTGGAGGGAATCATTAATCACAGATTGTTGGCAGCCCTTTGGAAATGTTTTTACATGCAATCAAAAGCTTAGCAAATTCTACAACAGAATAATAGCAACGAGGAACCATGAAGAGAAATATTAATTTGACGTTATAAATTTAAACCTCGACATGCCAGGGCAATTTTCAACTTTAACATAGCAAGGTAGTATAGTCAAGGAGAAAATCCTTACTTGTCCCCTCAGAATGGAAGTTAGCTTTAAGAGTTCTGTCAGCAGCTGTAGCTTGATTCTTTTAATAGTCACAGAATCACACAGCTCTGAGATTGTTAGCCATGCATTGTATAGGTTTTCCTGAAACACATGATAAAGATATTAGGTAAAAAACTCGAGAAGACTCTAAAGCATATGCAAGTAAAAAATATAAGAACAGGCAGCAGTAGCTGTAAGTAAATTATTACATGATTGAACATGAATTTAATGGCATGATTTTATATGCCAGTAAGCATGGGCATTGGGCACACGTGCCGAAAAAACTTACCTTTAACTTTTTATATTTTATTTTGAATTTTTATTATTAAAAAAAAGTGTATCGCATGGTAAGCATGTGCCAGGACCCGACTCGGGTCAGCTCTGAGAACCTTGATTAAGGCTATGATCCTAGTGCTTGATTGCTAAGTTGTATATATCTTTTTAAGTAACATATCCATAGTGTAGTATTCTGCTTAAAAAACACACATATCAAAATATATGTATTGTGACATATCCATATCCATGATTCTT
Source organism: Xerophyta viscosa (assembly GCA_002076135.1). Taxonomy (NCBI): domain Eukaryota; kingdom Viridiplantae; phylum Streptophyta; class Magnoliopsida; order Pandanales; family Velloziaceae; genus Xerophyta; species Xerophyta viscosa. Next base: position 1,662,649 of record MJHO01000001.1, read on the forward strand.
ACGCTAGACATCATTCACCTTAGATCAATTTGCTTGATAGATCTAAGAAATGGAGATACAAAACTATTATCCACTGAAGTTTAAGAGTTTGCATGAACCTGCTATATGATCCATACAGAACAGTGTAAATTGAAAGCACAAAAGATGCAAGGGAAAAGTTACAAAATTGGTAAGATGATTCAAAATTTACCTCTGCTATCTGCTCTCGCACTAACAGAACTGCCTTTCTTCTTGCATTAAGCCATCGCCACTGCACAAGCCGATTATCATGGAGCCTCAACATGTGCGCCTCCTCAATTCGACTCTCCCCCTTCTTTGCTCTCCTAACTTCAGCTGCAAAGCTTATAATAGACGGTGCATTTGTCGGTTGACTTCCATGAATTGAGCCAACACGCCCTCTAAGCGGACTAGCAATTCCTCTGGAAGGTGAGCTCACGATTTTGCTTGGCGAGGACGGCCGCACCGGCCGGCGTTGAGGGGATGAAATCAACCGTGGAGATGGATTCGTACTGTCCATCAAGCTCCTTACCGGAGTAATTTTCATGCGAGATTCTGTTTCCTGCCAAAACCTCGCCGGCATGCTGATTCCTCTCAGGTGATTTCGTGAATTGATCAGCACGCTTTGCTCATGCACTCCAGAATTACTTTCCGAAGAAACACTCTCGGTGTCAGAAGAAGCGGAGAGCTCCGACGCGTCGAAGGAAGCTCGGCGAGCTTCATCTTCAAATGGGATTGATTGGTGGATCAATCGAACTGCTGCGAAAACTGGATCTGGCCTTTCCAGTGAGCAATCTAGGCTGCGGGCGACGAAATTGGAGTGCCGCGGTTTGGCAGCGGGCCACCGGCGGCGGTCGTGGTGGTGATCGCGCGGCAGCCGCGCATTTTCGGATTGCTCCGCTGCCGCTTTCGTAGGTGAGGTGGCGCCGCGGCGAGCAGGGGAAGGAGTCATGACGACGGCAGTAGCGGTGGCGTGGTTTTTGCTGGTCTGGTAGAAGAAGGACTCCCCTTGGAAGGAGACAGACAGGCTGCGCGTCGTCGTGTACAGTGCCCTTGCGGCCGCCGATGATGCTGACGTGGCAGGGCGGATGGGGGCGGAGGGACGCGTCCGCTCCGCTGACTTGGATCTATTCATCGCCGATGACGTGCCAACGGCAGGTCGGGAAGCTGGGAGCATTGGCGAAGGGTACCGGCAGGAGCTCGCTCCACCGGCGCCGCCGGAGCTCGTAGTGCTACTACTGAAAGAAGATGAAGAAGAGTATGATAAATAGCGGGAGGTGATTACCCTGGACTTGGGGCGGCGGGGAATAAAGGCGGCATTGTCCTTCTCAGAGGGGATTAGAGGCGCGCGCGCAGGATTAGCGTCGGCGGTGGCGACCATGGTTCCCAGGTTGACCGTAGATTTGAAGGAATCACATCACCGCCAACGGAGGCAGCATTCAGAGGTAAGTGAGTGTAGAGACAACGGTCTCATTCCGCCATTGTTGCTTGCTGCTTTACTACGTTAGCTGAGCTTGAGAGAGAGGGTTAAGTTGACAACAACAAATTGGAAATTGAGCTTGGATTTAGAATGGAATCATATTAATTAATTAAGCTGGAATAGTGCCATGCTATTCTTAATATCTAGAGCGAAGGAAGAGAGAGAGAGAGAGAGAGAAGAGAGAGAGAGAGGAAGCAGGGATCGGTGTTGGATTAACGGAGTTACAGGTGAGTAGGAGAGGATATGACGTTCCCGTATTTTGATTAATATCTGAGTATATGAGACGTTAAAACGGGTTTGGCGGTTAACCGTTATAATAATAGGTGGGAATAAAAGGAATAATGAATTTGAGTAATGCTAGAATCTCCAAAAATTTATCAAAAAATCAATAACTATAATTAAAAACAAAATTAAAAAAAAATGAAAAATTTCTAATATAAATATTATAAATTTTGATAAATTTATAATTTTTAATATTTCTATAAAAAATATTTTAGAATTAAAATTTAATGAATTTAAAATAAATTTTAAAAAATAATTCTAAAAATCGTTAAATTTTAGAATCGAATTTTTCCAATTAATTTATGCAGTAACCGCGCAAGGGTGTCTAAGTTGAGGTGTGGTCAATGGTAGGTGACTGTTAGTTGAATCCAGCTTGTCGGTATTGTATGCTTATAATAAAGGGAGATAAAAGGATAAGCCCCTAAAGACAATAATAAATTGCATATCAGGCACCCTTTAATAAATTATTGTATTCTTATAATCAGTATTTATAGGAGTTGGTTTCATGAAACAAAAAAAAAAAACATTTTAGTAATTTGTATTTTTATATCGTATTTTAATATAAATTATATTATTATTAATGAGAAAATTATAAATTAACGTTTGAATTAACTGTTTACAAAATAGCTCCTGTAATTCTAGTCCTTATATATTAGTATCTGCCACAAATGTTTAATTATTACATAATATTGTTGAAAAACACTTTTTAATGGACAAATCAAGATCCACCTTGTATCAAACTTAGCAAATGATGAACTAAAGACGATCTCAGTTACAACCAAGTTTCATCTCGGCCATATTAGAGATTTAGAAATTAAACAATAGAATTCGTGGAGAATAAATCAGCAGCATTATCGTCATGCGATCATAAAAGAATACGCTTCAGAAGTCCAACTGTCTAAGAGCATGAGATCTTACTTGGCAAACAATAAATAAAGCTGAACAGTTAACTCATGATTTTCACTAGATCAATTTTATTTGTAACGGTGCGATGCTAACGGACTACATGTAACGTCTATAAATAGCAAGCTAGACCGCTGGGGTGCATGAATCTCCAAAGGGATTCGAGACTTAAACAATTCGAGGAAAAATTTAGAAATATTTGAGAGAGCTCCTGTAATCAATATGGAGACTCTCTAAATCTCGTTTTCATAGAGTGAAATTAAGAAGAATTATACTTTTTTCTACTTTAGTACATCTTTATCGCAGGTCTCATGAACGCGAATGTTTTATCTCTGTTCAATTGAGTTTTTCTATGTAGAAACTCTATGTGTTTGGGTGGTGTTCGTCTACTTTACATCTTAGCCGATCTCTATCTTCGAGCACCCAGCATAGCACATCAGTCAAGATCGGCTCGATTAGTTAGCACATTTTGCATAACCGAACACTTTTGTAAATTTCTTTTGCTAAATAAGACTCGTACATTCGTTTTGGCATGGCCTGACTTTCTATTCACATAAGTATAATGCTTCTTAATCAATTAAGGTCTGATCAAGTCCAAATATCAATTAGTGCATGTTTAGTGTTTACTTAGGACTTAATTAAGGTTAGGACAAATGGTGCATGTATTGGACTGCGGAGTTGGTTGGTTATAAATACGCTGGTCGAGCTCAGTACATAATACAACATAGAACTGCTTGCTGTGGCCGCATACTACACTCATTTAGTTTTGGGATGATACACATATTTTTTGTAAAAATTTTTAACATAGAGTGTAGATTTTGATGAGCTCTACAATTTTTAGATTGAAAAAATATTTATATATAGATATTTTGTGACTCCAAAATTAACGAGTATAAGCAGATTCAAAATAAATTTTAAAAATAGTATAAAGTTTGTTAACTTTGGAGTTCTAAAATATATATTTAGAAATATTTTTAAAAAATTTTTTTTAACATATAAATAGTAGATTTTAATGAGATTTATAATTTTTATATTAATTTTTTTTTTTAAAAAATACATGCACCATCCTGGAACGGAAAGGGTGTAGCCCGCAGCAGTTGCAGGCGATCCGCGTCCATTGCTTAGAGGACTTGCACCGTTTATCTGTCACATTTAGCCATAGATGGGGTGTATGACAGAGTAAGTGTGACTCAAGAATCTCTTAAATTGGTACGATATTTGGTACAAGAAGTGCGACTCAAGACTCCAAGAATGTCTCCAACAATTTTTACAGCATTAAAAGTTCTGGAAAAGAGCTCCTGATCTCCTCGTGTTGGCATTTTAGGACCACTTCATTACCTCTATACCCTCCACCAACTCCTTGAACATTTATATACAGAGCGCTGCTAGTGGCACCCACCTCGCTACCAAAAATTCACCTGTTCGTATAGTAAAAATAATAAAAAAAATATTTAATGAGTATTTATCAGAAAAACTTTTAATAAAAAAATTTATAAATTTTGATGAGAAATATAATTTTTATTATGAACGATTTTTCAAAAGATATTTATGAATAGATGTTTGGTAGACGGATTTTAAAACTATTTTTAAAATTCATTAAATTTTGGGATCCAAAATACATACTTAAAAATAATTTTAAATAAAAATATTCAATATACAAGTTATGAATTTTATCAAATTTTACATTTTTTATGTTGAAGGTTTCTTGGAGGGAAGGTGTGTATATATATATATATATATATATATATTAATTCCATACAAAAATACTGATATTGTAGGTGGTTGTTTCTTTCTGGGGTACATGTTGTTTGAACATTCTCGTGTAGGCTAAAATTCTGATATATTGGTATTTTCTACTTAAGCTTATGTAAACGTCCATATAAGATATCATTATAAATAAAATTGCTTTTTTTAACAACATATAATGCAACTTTATGTCTTGCTCCTGATTAAGAAGCCAGGGAATTTATAAGCCTGTGTATTTGGTGGTACCAACTACAATTGTGGAAGAAGAAGAAGAAGAAGAAGGAAGATTAGAAGACGCGCAATTGGATTTTCGTTTTCTGGTTTAATTCATGGTTCTGTAGTATTCTTCATCTGCATTATTATCATTTTATAGGGGTTGTTCCCTTTTCTTCAGTTTATTGTCACCAATTACTTGCTGCTTATTGTGGTTGTTTTTTAGGTTGGTAGAAAAATTCTACTTGTGCGACCAATGCAATAGATAAATTTATGAACGACACTGATTTTTGATCCGAGCAAGTTCGAAAGCTCATATTATTCTTCACGGTATACAATGTGGATAAATATCTAATACCTTTGCAAGTGGGACTTGCAAATTCGGAAATGACTTTTATTTTATGAGACGTAAGTCCTACCATCCATCCTGAACATTTCGAATGCTTATTATGGTTGTTTGAATCTTGGCTTCACCTATTCCTGAACTTAGCTATTCTTTTGTTGGGCTTCCATGCATATTAGGCTTCAAGCTACTTTTTTAGACCCCGAAGACTATATGAAGTTAGGATTCTATCCATATAAGATCTCCACTTAGTTTTTCTAGGATGATACATGAGGAGGCGCGCGTCCGCATCTCACCCAATACAATATTTTTCATGTACAACTGACGATACGATAAATTATTTTTATATTTATAACTAACATATGAGAAGTATCTTTTATGCGCAACTGTCAATACGACATCCTGCCACTCCAGGCTTTGAGCCATTTGGTTGAGTCATATTAGAGTCTGCAATTTTTTTTCGGCTCAATTTTTTCCGTAAACTTAAACTTATTCCACCCGAAATTTGAGGAATTTTTGTACGGCGAACGTATTGAGACTTTGTTTGGGTCAAATTATTGTTCGGATCTATATGTTATCATATTAGTCAATTCTTAGTCAAGTCCAAGCTGTAAATGTGAATCTCTATATTATGTGCTGTTATCTGAAAACACTTCAAATAAAATGTGATATTATGTGTTGCTACACAAATTCACCTTGAAGTTGGTTTATCTTTTGAGGCGTTTTGTCAAAAAAAAATAACCTCTCAAATAAAAATACTAAATTGGCTTTGTAAATATTTTTTTAGCTTGTTCGGAATATTTTTTAGCTCGCAGGAACATTAAAATAGCTTGCCTAAAAATTTCAGCACAAACTCCACAATACAAATAATGGCAACACTACATTATCCATTTAGAATATTAAAATTGTTATTTATAATAATAAACTAGCCTGTTTCCAACAATGACTTTTTAAAGAATTAAATATAAACTTTTAAAAACATGACATATTATTAATATTTTTTTTTGGTCAAACGAGGGGACATTATCATATATTTTAAATAGGTCTTTTTTATGGAGTGAGTGCTATCTTTCCCATGGACTTTCCATGTAGGCATGTTTAGTATCATCATGGTCTAGTTGGCAATGGCATCCTTCAGTAGCATTAACATCTTCTTATAACTAACCTAATAATAACATAGAACTATGTCAGTACTCCATACCCCTTCAATATATATATATATATATATATATATGAACAAAGTTTGGTGATATTTTATATTTCAATATAATTATTTAATAATTAAAATAATTTGAAATTATATATAATAATTATTATAATTAGTGTAGCCTGTAGAAAATTATAAAATTATTCATTTTGGCTCCTTATCTATATGTATATGATTTTTATTTATAAATTTATATTTCTAGATTTTTTAAGATTTATTTTTAATAAAATTTAAATTAATTTTTAATTTTTTGGCACACGCACTGTGGATCCGTTGTCTACTAGTATATATAAGATCATCATAACAGTTTTTACTTTTTAGTATAGCAATATTTTATGCACACAATGTTATGCATGTGTTGCTTGGGGTGGGTTACAGATAGAGATGTCAAAACGACATGTGGCCCGACTTGCGTGCAGGCCACAGCCTCGGCCGCAGCTTGCACGATATGCCATGCCGGCCAGTCCCGAAAGAATGGCCCACCTAGGCCATGCATGCCAAACCCTTAGTGCACGTCGTGACGCGCGCGTGCGTCATATGCCTTTGCAAAGCATATGCGCGCATCACTGCAGCTAAATATACAGGCCGGGCTGCCGAGCCGGCAGGCCGAGCTGAGCCGAGATCCCGGCCCTTGCGGCACGGGGCGGGCCGCCAGCATAACAAGTAGTGCAAGCCGGCCCGCCGTCACCGTGTGGGTCCGAGCCCGAACGGCTGACATCTCTAGTTACGGATCATAGGTCCGGATTTGGTACTTCAGATGTCAGACTAGTGGCTCTACTCTGACCAAAGTTTCATGAATATATATAATTTATATATTTCAAAAAGAGAGTACAATGATCTACATAATTATCCAAAGAAAAGGTAGGAACATACTTCATGTTGGTTTTTAATAATTTATAATTTAAAAATAAATAAATAAATAAAATAATAAATTCTTTGGTTGCACACAGTCAATGACTGCGTGAGCGCACGGCGAAGAAGTTAAAAAGATTAAAACGGTCATAAGATTTGAAACGTCTAATCTTTATTTTTTTGTCTTTAATTTGCTTTGATTAACATTTAAGTTTGGCGTTTGTTTTTTGTGCCGGTACAAGTCCAGAAAATGGATCTTTAACATGCTATATATTGCTCTTTTTTCTTACTAGAAATACACAGCAGAAAGAATCTTCATCTCTCGGATTTCATGTTCTGATTTTTAAATTCTAATATACTAAGGGCTATTTCACGCGGGGGTTCTCATCTTGCTTTCTGAGTCATGTTAGGAAAGCAAGGATCGTTGTATTTCTTTCGACACGCCGTGGGTATATCTGTACGACAGATCGGCGAATTAGTCGATTGGGACAAGCGCTTTGGCGTGCCTCGACCGATTTTTCCAGCTAAGTCCGTTAACTTAATTATTTGATTTTGTTTGTTTTATTTTTGCAGATTATGTGGAAACGTTCACTCAGATAATTCTACGACGGTATTCTTGTAATAAAATTTCTAACTTCCAGTATATTACTGTATAGATTTAATTGTACATGTAGTTATTTCATTGTAATTTTATTGTTTTCGATTAAATTATTGGATCATTTTTCTACTTGAAAATAAATATTTCTAACACTTCATACACCTAAAGATACAGTTGTTACCTTGACCAAAAAAAAGAAAAAAGAAAAACCTTAATTAGAATATCAAACAGTCGAGGGCAAATCGGTAATCTGTCTACAAAACTTAATTAGAATATCAAGCCAAATAGGACCTTAGATCATAGTCCCATATCGTAAGTAAAACTAAATGTTTTCCTTTTTGCGACATGATGGGCCAGTATTAGGTAAAAGCTCTCAACCTATCCATCTCAGTAATAGATTAAGCAAATGTCAGCATGACGAGATAATTCCCCAAGCTAGGCTGTTGCACATTAAATCTTACACTACTTCCAATCACTTGCAAAGTAAGGCATGGTTAACATGTAAAAACTTGGCTAGAATATCCCAAAAATCCCAAAGTATAATGATGTACCTAAGCTAAAGACTAAAAACAAAATTCAGTTTGGCCAATGTAGATATATGTTGCTAAGACTATCATATATAAAGCCGTAATGCTATGTCCACATAGGGCTGAGCATTCGGATTAACCCGAACTGTAATGCCCCGAATTTAGGCGGGATCGGCACGAGGGCGCGCGATCTGCGTAGACATTGGTCGGCCAATAGTTTCTGTAGGCGTGCGGATTGGGCTTTTAATGGGCTTCACGCGGAAATTGATATAGATTATTCCATACCTTTTAGATGGAAGGGGATCTTGGTGTTTATAAGGTTGGGAGGCCATTGCCTTAGCACCAACCAAAGGGATCCTCTTTTCCGGAAGAAAAATGGACCCGATCGTGTGGTGCGGTCGGAGCTTTGGGGGCGCGGAGCGGGTCGTGACACGAACCAAACCGATCCGACCTGAAATTCTTAAGGCCGAACCGAACCGAATACCTTCAGATTCGAATCGACCCGAATTTCATTTCAACCCGAACCGACTAAAATTTGGGTTAGCTCGAGTTGGTTCGGGTTGATCCGAATAACAACACAAATTATTTTTATTCAACATTAATTCAGATGGGTCTTTTCGGATTGACCCGAAAGTTGTAATATGAATGTTAAAAAAAAAAGAATTAACACATGAAAACCAACGTAAACTAACTAAAATGTGACTCGCGACGATAATTCGGATTCAATCCGAACAGATCCGAACTTCAACCATCGAAACCGAACCCGAATTATATAGATCCGAACTATTAAAATGTCGACCCGAACGGAACCCGAAATTTCGTCTTTGTTCAGGTCGATTTTGTCGGGTAGATTCGGGTAATGCTCAGCCCCATGTCCACAGCTGAAAAAAATAAGCATTTAAACACTATACAAAACCTAACTGCTGCATCCAGGAAAAAGTTCAAAAAAGCCAAAGCCTAACTACCTCATCCAGCACAGGAATCCAAAACCAGAAAACTTTAATAGTTTACACAAGAAAAGCTAAAAGAGCCTTAAAACACGACATACATGCATTTTGAACAAACCAGTCATCAGGCTACTGCCTTTATGATTTTTCTTGGCTGTACGTTTCAGCTAATGCATTTCGAAGGATTCAATAACAAATTGCTTGCAAATTTTAGGTATCTTATTTCGTTAACATCCCTTTGTGAATATATTATATACCACAAGACCCACAAAACAAATTGCTTGCAGACAGCTTTACTGAAAAAGAAAATCACCAAGTGGCCAGCAGTCTTGTGGGCACTAAGGAGTCCAAGTAACCTAAACTTCCTAGTATTACAATATCTCATAGATCTTATTCTCCTACTATATAGCCTAGTAATAAGGAATAGAATGCTAATACGGTATATCTACTTCTACAGGATCTCCTTCATGATATCTTCTTGCATCGTCTGTACATCTGCAGGGTTGACTGGGCCTAAAGCCCAAATTCATCCTATGTTGTCGTGCCTCCTGCTGCTCCTACTAGATCTGCTATTGCTGCTCCTGCTGCATGGTTCATACTAGATATCCCCATCATCTCTATAATATAACCTTATGTTTAATAAAAAAAAAAAAGCTATGTCACCTACGAAACCCTAATCTGGTAGTACTAATTGAGGTCAGTTTTGGCCTCCACTCCTAGGTCCTCTAAACCGCCACTCTCCTCGATCAAAAGCTAATTCCTCAAAACTAAATAGATAATGTTTTTCCAAACGATATCTCTCTAACTTTTTGTTTTGGCCTTTCTCCTATTCTTTTGCACTCTCTATGTAACCTTTCACATCTCCTGATTCATGCAGCTATTAGTCTTTATCTCACATGCCCAAATTATTACAATTGCGTTTTCCTCATCTTGTCTTCAATTGAAATAGAAGGACCATAAATTTATTGGTATTGATATTGATCACATTGAGAACACACACACACATATATATATATATATATATATATATAGGCCTTGACTCCTACTAGATTTGGAAACTTTCTAAATAAGAAATTCTAATATAATATATTTCTCAACACTCTCCCTCAAACTTAAGTTTGGACATGCAAATTACTAGAACATAAACAAGCTCGACAATTTTGGGACTTCTCTCCTACCACCAACTTGAATGCGGTCTCCAATTCTTTTGACGTCCACGCTACCTCCTCTTTGAGGTCGCTATCCAGGATAACAAATATTCTAACTAAAAAGCAAAATGTCTAGTGAGTTATGCACTATGATAATGCAACAAAGCTAGTGTACTGGGAACTACAAATACAAGATACATACATACATATAAACCATGATCCCAAGTTTTGTGCTCAAAGAAACAAAGTTCAGCGAACGGATCTTGTCAAAGTCAAAAAATTGGATAACGCAATGGATCATACGATGATCCATGTAGTAGCAAATATAAACTTCTGCGAAGATTAAAACGAATAGCTACATAGAAGCAAAGTGACCTGGATTGCAAATTTTGGTAGCAGCTTCTCAAATATAAAAAGAGAAAAAAAAATGTCGCTCTCTCTAACATTCGGAAAGAAGAGAATAATAGCACAAGAGGCTTGGATTGCAAATCATGGTAGCAGCTTCTCAAATATAAAAAGAGAAAAAAAAAATCGCTCTCTCAAGAGTAACATTAGGAGAGAAGAGAATAGCACAAAATCTTCTCTATAACTCGATTTCACATGAGCTACAAGAGCAGATTGGGCCCTGATTTGAGGTTTCTTTAGGGACTTGCACTAGGATCTGCCCTACCCGTAAGGATGGAATCCCTCGATTGGTAGAACATGGATCGGTACCACTCATGTGTTTACCTGCTACGATGGTCGCTTAAAGAGGACCAGTTATGAGCAGGATTTTCCCACGATAATCTCCAAAAAAAAAAAAAAATAATAATAAAAAAAAAATACACCCAAACAAAAAGTGTATGTAGAGACATAGTCGGAATTGACATTGTTCTCCAAAGAACAAGTGCAGCTCTAGATAAGAGTCGCCTATGTCTATCTTCTTCACAATACATATCTTTCGTTTCTTTTCATATCATTTAATCAATATCTAACATGGAGTAGCATTTTCAAAAATGTTTGTAATAGGTAATATGTTAGGAAAATGTGAACTATAAGTGCAACAAGAGAAACAGCCGAGTTTCCACAAGATTTCACAAGGTTAGCTGTCTCTTCTCCAAAGTTTCTCTCCAACTCCATGCCTACCTAAAAGGAATGAATCAAGAATCTGAATTCCCATAAATACCTATCATAATCAATAGTAGTTTCTCAAAAAAAATTTTAAAAAAAAAAGAGAAAACAACAAATCACTTATTGTAGACAACCAGGGGCATAAAGTATAAAGAAGAAAAATAAAAGAGATGTTTAAGAAGATACTTCATGCAATAAGCGGACTCTTTCCACCTCCAACTGAAGCGGTCTTGGCCGGTTTAATAATTGACGAAGCTGAAGACCTATGAGAATGTAATTAACTCTAACAAATTATGACCAAGATAGAACCACAAAACTAGCTGCAGACAGGCAAATAGCTCAAAAGTGATTAAAAAAGTATGAAAACAAAATTATGAATGCTAGATTTAAAATGTGTACCAGTATAATTTTGTAACCGATCAGCATCAAATACAGACTTGTCACTCAGCAAAGCAGACTTCAGCCCTGAGGCTAAGTGGCGGTCATAATTCATGTCCTTATAGTTTTTTTTTTACAGTATCCTAACAAGCAAAATAACCAAGACGATTTTTACATTTACTGAGACAAATAGTTTTTCTCTTACAACAGACTCTACATCCTAGCTAAAAACTCCCGTAGATAATTCATGGAGTGAATGAATGCCAGGTTATTCAAATACATATCTTTTTTTTTTTTTTTTTTTTTTTTTTGAGAAACAATATACATAGTTATTGGTACTTCAAGCATTACTTTCCATAAAATTTGAATAAAAATACCACTTGTGATTTATTTGTTATAAAGTTTATGATAAACTACTCTGCACCTCTGGTTAAGAATCGGAAGGCGCTACGCCCCTGTTATGTTTCCACGTGATCATAGGTACCTAGGCTCTCTAGTGAAAACTATATTCCCTGTGTTTTGTTCGTATAATACAGTTATACTTCCAAAAAAAAAATTCAAAAACACTCTTTAGAAACCACAAAAAAAAAAAAAAAAATTAATGTTAACTTAATGAAAATTTTGAAATTTATGTTTTCATATATAATGATCACGAAATTGGTTCTATGAAATAAAGCATAGAAACCTTCCTGTATTCAAGTTAAGTTAAAACAAAAAATAAAAAATACAAGTCTCACCTGCATTAATCCTCCTAAAGGAATTCTCAGACAAAAAAATAGAATAAAAACAAAAACACATTTTCAGGAAACATGAATGTTAGATTCGGAGAATAGTATGATAATAATAAGAGAAGAAAAATATTTATGTTATCATGTGATTTAGAGTGACCTGAGTAGTCCATGGTGAAGTAAAAACACAAGTGTTGGTTAAATTAGTTAGTAAAATTAGATTATTTTATGGCCAAAATTTAGTAAATGCCCATTTACTATAGACTTTTGGGCGCTCATACCCTTCAACTTATTTTGGGACCTTTCATATCCTTCTACTTCAAATTTAGGAACGCGATGTCCTTATTCGATTAATTAGACGGACACGTCACTAATCTTGCTGACGTGGCACTAATTAATATTTTTTATTATTTTTTAATATTAGTTGGACATTAAAAAATACCCATATTTATATTTAAAAAATAATTAAATAATAATTAATTGGTGCCACATCAGCGTAATTAACACCTAAATTCTCTTCAGGAATATCGCGTTTCCAAAAATATATAATAGAGGAATATTTACTAAATTTTGGCCTTATCTTATTGAAGACCTTCTGCAACTGGACAAAGATTCGAGCCAGCAATAACAACTTGTTGGTAGAAAAATTATGTAACTGTTCTATTGTTTAAGGAGATTAGTATGATCCCTTATGGGGATGTGATACACGTAGAAAAACCAAAAACAAAATAAAAGAGATAATTATATATTAATCAATTTTAAGGAATAATTAATATCTCAAGGTTGTATACATATATTATGTAATTTTTAAAAGCACAATAATTTATTTGAGAAAATTCTTTATATATATATATATATATATATATATATATATATATATATATATATATATATATATACAGAAAACTCGTATCAAAATAGTTAAGCAACATGTGACACTTTTTATAACTCACAATATGTCATATGGCGTTTCTATCATCTTACCAGTTGACATTATCACTTAAATATAATAAATATATAATTAATCAAATATTTAATGAGATTTTGAATTAAATGCATATTTAATTTATTATTAATAATTTTATTTAAATATGAAAATCAAGTATAATTTATAATATTTTATTTTACCTATTAAAGTTAAATTATAATAATTCAGAAGAATTTGAAAGGTCATTATCAAATTCTTAATAATCTATATATAATTATATACAATATCTACAGATGGTGATCAAAATCGTAACTTTTGGTATGTAATTTGGTTTTTTTTATTCTCTAATTATATGAGATAAATATAATATAATATTTTAATAAAATAAATATTAATTTATATAAAATTAATATATTTAAAATAAGATAAACTTTCAAATAGTATTATATATATATATATATATATATATATATATAAATTTATAAATATTTACAATATGTAAAATTGGTTGGTCAAAGTGTTATAGTATATGGCATGTTAATAACTTTCGGTGTGTCATGTCAATATTTATTCTTTTTCTTAAAAAGCTACTTGCAATCTATATTATTTGATAAGAGTTTAAAATTTTATTTAATTAATTTGAAGAATATAAAATATCTAAAATAGATTAAAATAAAAAATAAAAAGATTATTAAATAACAATTACTTTATAAAAAATTTATCTATACACATAAGTAACTATTAATATAAAAACAATAATATTATATATTTTATAATAATTTTTAAAAAAATAATCCATATTATATATATATATATATATATATATATATATATATATATATATATATATATATATATATATATATATATATATATATATATATATCACCACCATTTCACATTACTCAAATACATTTATTATTTATATATAATATATGGTAATTATTTTGCTAATAATATGACAAATAAAATATAATATTTTAATAAAAATAATTATTAATTTATATATTAAAATATAATTTTTTTTAATATTATTATTTTATATTGGTGACTAACAACTGTACATCATACGGGTTCAAAACTAGTACATAATAGATAACGTAATTTTTTTTTTTGGTAAAAGTATATAAATGCAACTGTAGTGTGATATAACTATAAGTTATTTAAGATGACATGTAGTATAATAATTTTAATATCGTAGTTTTATATATTTATTTTGTTGATTTTTAGTCCTTTTTAATAGTTTACATCAAATCAATATTTATTTACAACTTGGTGAGCTACAACCCTCTTTATGGCTGATGCTCTCCTTCTACATTTGATACTACTTCAGTCCAACCATAGCAATATCTAAAGAGATAAGAGCATTGCTGGCACACATAAAAGTACATATTAATAGACGAGATAATCTCAAGTACACTAACTTCTGAACGATATTAGTTTTATCTTCTATTGAGCAAAAATCGTGAAAAATCTAAAAAAAGGGTAATGTTCGAGAGCAGCTATTCCTCTCCCACAAGTGCAACTCTTCTACACTTTAATTCATTGTTTGATTCTCTAATAAATCGGTTATTATTTCTTTTCTTTTCTTTTTTTCGTGAAATATAATTTTAGTGTTGAATGATTTTTAAGAAAATATTTCTTAATATATGTTTTAGATCTAGATAGTTTTATCGGATAATTAAAAAAAAATTATTGTCTTTTAATAGATTAAAAAAAAAATATATGTTGGATCTCCGAAATCTTAAGATTTAAAAAATATAAAAAAAAAACACTGTTCAAAAGTATTGCAAATTTTACATCGAGTGTACCAAACATATATATAGGGATAGTTTTTTGAAAAAAATTTCAATAAAACTTTTATAGATTTTTATAATATTTAAAACGTTAATGTAAAAGCTTTTTTAGAAAACGCTTCTGAAAAATAGGTGTTTGGAAATTTTCTAAATAGATTTTTTGTTGCTCGAAAGTATTAACGAACTTAAAAGAAAAAAAAAAAGTTTTAATTCTGTATTATGGTTCGTAAGAACATACCAAACAACTATATAGGCGTATTTTTTGAAAAGAATTTGAACATAAAATTTATAAAATTTGATTGGAGCTACATTTTTTATATTGCAAGTTTTCTAAAAAATACTTATAAACAAGTATTCAGGAGATCTAGAGTCTTAATATGTTAAAGAAATAAAAAAAATCGTATTACGATATGGACGAGTGTACCAAACATATATGTAGGGGTATTTTTTTTGAAACAATTTTCAATAAAAAAGTGAAGATTTTTATAATATCTAAAACATTAAAATTGAAAGTTTTTGTTAAAAAAATACTTTTAAATAATTATTTTGAATCTCCGAAATCTTAACGGATTAAAAAAAAATATGTTTAAACCTGTCGAACGGTTCGTACGAGCTAGGCATTTTTTATTGAAAATTTTTTAATATAAAAGTTATAAATTTTGATAAGAGCCACACTTTTAATATCGAAATTTTTTTTAAAAAATACTTATGAACGAGGGTTACAAGATCTAAATGTTAATAGGTTTACAAAATAAAAGAAATCGTATTACGATACGGAGACGTATACATATGTAGGAATGTTTTTAGAAAAAAAAAACCTTTTAATTAAAAAAGTTCTAGGTTTTTATAATACCTATAACGTTGATGTTAAGTTTTTTTTTTTGAAAACGCTTCTAAATAGAAATTATGGATCTCCGAAATCTTAACGGATTATTAAAAAAAAAAAAAAACCACGTTTTACTATTCAAAGTATTTTAGATCATATATTCTCCAATTATATATAGTAGGATATTTTATATATAAACCCGTATAATACGGTAACACGAATATACCAAATATATATATCTATATATATTTTTTGGTAAAATTTTTAATATAAATTTTGATAAGCACTGTAAATTTTATGTTGAAATTTTTTTTTAAAAAGTAATTCTAAATTAGTGTTTTGAAGTTCCAAAATCTTAACAGATTTAAAAATAACAAAAATCGTATTACGATACGTAAAGTGCACCAAACATATGTTAAGTATATTTTTTGGGAACAGTTTTAACTAAAAAATTATTAAATTTTATGTTGAAAGATTTTTTTAAAAAGTAACTCTAAATTAGTGTTTTGAAGTTCCAAAGTCTTAACAGATTTAAAAATAACAAAAATCGTATTACAATACGTACAAGTGCATCAAATATATGTTTAGGTATATTTTTTGGGAACAGTTTCAACACAAAAATTATAGATTTTGATGAGATATATAATTTTAATGTTGAATAGTTTTTCTAAAAATACTTCTAAATATGTGTAATTGGGCTCCGAAGTTTTAACGGGTTTAAAAACAAAATTTAAAAAACATAGGGGTGAAATTGAAAAAGGGTTCAATTGAGGCACTATTCAAACAACTGTAGAAGGAGGGATTGGCTATTTATATATAGTAGATAATATTAAAATACCAAAGAAAAATCTAATGGTGTCTTAAATTCTAATATATTATTTAATTATTAAAGTAAATTTGAATTATATATATACATATATACTAATTATTATAAATATTATGTAATTTATATTTTACATGATGTTGTAAAATAATCCTTTTCTTTCTTTTTCTTATATCTTTTAGATGATTTTTCATATTAATTCTTTTTTATTGTATTTATATATTTAGATCTTGTTTTGTAATTTTTATTCTCTACGGCAGAAATATAATTTATAATAGATTATTTTAATTAAAAATTAACAATAATAGTTTATTATAAATAAAAATTAATTAATTTTAGTTAATTATAAAATTTAAAAATAAATTCTAATTTTTTGACATATACATTTTCTGCTTATATAAATAATGTGACTTGGAAAACTATTTTGGATAATAGTGATCGATCTAGCTGGAATTGCCGACGTTTCACATATACCGTCAATCTAAATTAATGTGGACCATATACGGACGAATTTATTGTCATTAATCTTAAAATATAGCTGAAATATAAAGATTTTTATTATTCATATATCCCAAAGGTAGTTAAAAGAGATTAATGAGATTAGCAGGAGATTAATGGCCTCCGGCGCGCCGCCCCCGCTCACCGAGGTTATTTCATGGCCTTAGGCCCTCTCCGATCTCTTCTGCTCATTCACAGCAAGCTCATCTCCGCGGCTGCTGCCGCCCCTCCGCCTTCTCGCGTTGCCGCTGTCGCCGCCGACAATCTGGCGCAGAGAATCGGAAAAGCGGTCCGCGGGCCCGGCGCTGCCTCCAAGGCTCGGGCCCATGCCGACGTCAACGTCTTCCGCCCCAAGGATTACTGGGATTATGAATCCCTCACCGTTCAATGGGGGTTGGTTCCTACAATTGATTATTGTTCTTCTTCTTGTTCTTGTGTTGCTCCGTCACTCTGCCATTGGGTTTGTGCTGTTTCAGGGATCAAGATGACTACGAGGTGGTGAGGAAGGTGGGGAGAGGGAAGTACAGTGAGGTGTTCGAGGGAGTTCACTGCACCAACAATGAGAAGTGCATCATCAAAATTCTTAAGCCTGTTAAGAAGAAAAAGGTTTAATTTAGTTTCATATCACTACGCTTTTGAATTTCTTTTTCTTTTAGCTGTAGTTTATGTTTTTTTTAAGTACATCAGCAAATTGCTAGCGAATTGTGAATCATGTCATGCAGTATAAGGGAGCTCGAGGGAAGTGGATCTTATTCCGCGATATATTTGATATATTAGTATCAAGAATATGCGACAGACCACAAAGATATGAGCAATGCTATTCATCAGGGTCTGTTCAAACCTATATTGTATAAATAGTGACATTGCTGCCACTCACTAGACAATGACTATGTGACGCCATGGTGATTGGATGCCAAAGTGTGCTCTCACAAGTTAGGGTCCAAACTCCAAGGGGACTTATAGCACAATCCTCCTAAAGCTAGGGTTGGCATGTAGCCGCTGTTGTCTGTGGTCATATATGTTCATGTGTCATTGGTGCAGTTTCTTTTCTTTCGCGATCTAGAGAAGATGGTTCTTGTTTTGTGTTGAGTAAAGTCGAGACTACATTATGAGGCACAGGCCTTAGCACCTCTACATCATTTCTTGGGCATCTGTCCAACAATAAATTTTGCTCATGAATTGCAAATGTGCTGTGCATGTACTTAGATAGTAAAAAAGGTCCAATTAGAACCTGTTCCTGTAAATGGAAATTGGTTTCTCTTGTTCATAATTTCCTGTTTTTATGAGGCTATTGGTGAATGATATTGGCTTCACTCTGTCATCTTTTCTTTGAAATAAGATGGTCCAGGGATGCTATTGCTCTCTGTGCAACATAAGAACCCTTGAAGTATAATGTTGACTGTCGAGAGCTTTCTATTCTTTGTGCAGACTATGTAACCATTTTGAATTTGATTTTTACTCTGTGTTTGTCACAAAAGAAGGATGGTTACTTCTGATAAACTTTCAATGCAGATCATTGGAATTCTATATATATGAAAGCTTTTTGGTTTAGTAGGTTTTTTGTTGACGTCCATTGAAACTTCATGTGCACATAATAGGAACTAATTAAGGATGTTGAAGTCTTTTAGCAATGATACGGTCTGATGCAGTTTTGCAAGTCAGTATGTACATGATATATTAACAACATGTAAGAATTTTTCGCAGCGGTTAAGTCACTTAAATGCAAGCATTTAAAAACATAGATGCTGGTTTTCATGTTTATAACTTTATATTACATTTCTGCTGGATATGATGTGTTTATTTGTGTGTGAACATTGTCGTATTCATCATGTTATTGCAGATCAAGAGGGAGATAAAGATTTTGCAAAACCTATGTGGTGGGCCAAATATTATAAAGTTACTTGATATTGTTCGGGATCAGCAATCAAAGACTCCCAGTCTAGTTTTTGAGTATGTCAACAATACAGACTTTAAAGTGCTTTATCCAACCTTGTCAGACTATGACATTAGATACTATATCTATGAGCTATTGAAGGTGAGACTGTAGCACAGACTACTTGTTCTGCAGTTGTACTCTTCTTTTGTCTGGCTTCTAGTTTTCAGAGTGAGTTTGTACTTCTGTCTTAGTTAAATCTTAAATATAATAACTACGACAACAAAGCTTTTTAATGTAATCCGCTACTTTATCCTTGCCCAACAGTGGTTACTAATTATTGCAGTCCTGCTATTGCTCTTGGTCAACATATTTGATTTAGGCTATAGGGCATCTTCTTTAATTCATTTATTTACTTTTTATGTTTGCTACTATTACCCGTTTGTTTCATCTACATGTCATGTTTTTTAAATAAAATTATTATCCATTTTACATTCTTTTGCAACATACAAATATGCTGCACATCAGAGTCATACAACTTTGAAATGGATGTTATCTTTTCTAAATTTGTTTTCTTTTTTCGTTATGTTCTACGGTGTAGGTGAATTATTTTGTAATAACATATATGGTAGAATATGATTGGTACACATATCTTATGTCCTAGATATCAATTCAAATGATCATTTGTTCTTAACTTCTGATTTTCTTACGATTTTTTCTAGGAGAGTAATAAGTTTAGTTATTTAATGATTTTGATCTTAAGTTATTGGGAACTTGTGCAGGCCCTAGAATATTGTCACTCACAGGGAATCATGCACCGGGATGTGAAGCCTCACAATGTTATGATTGACCACGAGCAGCGTAAGCTTCGGCTCATTGATTGGGGTCTTGCTGAATTTTATCACCCAGGAAAAGAGTATAATGTTAGAGTAGCATCAAGGTTTATTCTCCAAGCTATTTGGCTGTATTTCTTACCTTTTTGTTATTTTTCCATGTGGCATACTTTTTGGTTTCATAAAGGCCTCATCCTCTTTTTCTTTTTTTTAACAAGGAATATTCACATATTTCTGCTGAAATCACTTTTTAGCTTGACAACGAAAAATTGATTAATTCAGTTAAATAAGGAAATGGTTCCCATCTGGAAGAGTAGATCATGACGGTATTGGATGTTATTGAAATACATTTAAAAATGATATATGAATGCTTCTGAGATATTGTGTTTTAAGGACGAACATGTAACTCTCTATTGCTCCATCAATCCAACCATGCATTTATTTACATTACTTATATTGTTCTTTCAGAAAAAAAAAATGGGAGCATCACCTTATTGTATAACATTATGTAATCATAGCAATGAATATCTATGCAAGCTGTATACCTAAATAGATGAGACACTTCAGTGTTTATGGGTATGTTTGCTTTGTATAGATAGGAGCTTGAGCAGGTACTTTCATTGAGCCTTTTTGTTTGACAGTCCTTGGTTGTGTTTAAAGAATCATATAACAGTGCTAAACAGGTGTGGTGCTATATAAGTACCCAATAGGATACATTAGATGAGTCTCAAAATTCTTGCTAATGGTAGTTGGTTGATTTTGCTTGAATCATTTGAATGTCTTACTTGGAACACTATTACAAAGCCCTGTAAGGTTCCATCTAATGTGAAACTTTGGAATTTCTAATTCGGCATACTTTTCAATTAATTGGTTATAATGTGTGCTAGGAGAATTTAACTGTAATGGGATTCTAAATTTCTGAAACAATTACTCGATCGCCAATTTGGGGTACTGAAAGTAATCAACCCTAATTACGAATGATTGCTGGTGATGTGGTGGAGCTGATGGTGATGTCTGATTGCAGTAGTGATAGGAAAGTAACTACTGTTTAGATGGGCAGAATCGGTGTTCTTGATGTAACAGTAGTTGCAAAAGCTATGGTGATTATGGTGATGGATGCATCTGTTGTAGAGGTGGCAGCACTCATGGCTGTTCTTGGAACAATAGATTTTTTCTTTTGTTTTTTTAATTTATTTATTATTAGAATTTAAGTTTTATTAGATATATTTTTTATATAACATACTTTTATTTCTTTTTAAATATAATCAAACATAAATAATACATTTCGGTCTAACCAGTCAAGTCCGGTTCGGTTCTTTTATCCGGTCCGGAACAAGACCCAATTAGGCCTAATTGGGTCTCTGTTCCGGTCAGGTTCGGTTTGGTTCGGTCCGGACCGGATGAACACCCCTAGTTCTAATTCCATGGTAGTTGTACGTACAGTTTGCTACAATTCCTGGTTGTCCCAATTGACAGACCAATGCTCAATTGTTTTTGTATGCGCTGAAAGAATGTAATTGATTCGTTATTTACATATTGCAGCATACTTGTGTCAGTTGTAGTTTTAGAGGCTTGCTATCTATAGGATTGGCATAATATACCTGTGAATACAAGCTGTATTTTTTTTAATGCTTCCTATTTGCTTTCTCTTATCTTTCAGGTACTTCAAGGGTCCAGAACTGCTCGTTGATCTGCAGGATTATGATTATTCTCTGGACATGTGGAGCCTTGGATGTATGTTTGCTGGGATGGTAAGTCCTCATTTCTATCATGTTGTGGTTGCATTCCTGTTATTCTCTTATGACGTTGACTTGAAATTTTCTCTTGACACAGATATTTAGAAAAGAACCATTTTTCTATGGACATGATAATTATGATCAATTAGTAAAAATAGCTAAGGTATGTGTTTCCGAACAATAATGCAGTTTCATTTACTATTTACCTCTGTGCAGTTTGTCACAATTAATGTTAACAAGGTGGGTATAAAAATGATGCGAGTTGGGCTTCTGTATTGCATAATATGTGGATGTCAACATTGTATAAGTTCTAATATTTTAAGAAGACCTGTCTATATATATAATATAATGTAGTGGTTTTATGCTCTGGTAAACAACTTATGCGGGTTACAAACATTTTCTGTGATGGATTCTGGTGCATTGGTGCAAGATATAGCTCTTTTCATCCTAAAGCTCAAAGATTCTGCTCTTTATGTAGGTTCTTGGAACAAGTGAGCTGAATGCATACCTCAACAAATACCACCTTGAGCTTGATCCACAGCTCCAAGCTCTTGTGGGGAGGTGCTGGCGTAATCCTTGATTGCTTTTTGGACAATATTTTGAAACTTCTCTACCCCTACTACTAAGTCCTTTGGTTTGTTTTCCCCCTCTTTGGCAGGCATAGTAGGAAGCCGTGGACAAAGTTTATTAATTCTGATAATCAACATTTAGCAAATCCCGAGGCAAGATTTTGTTTTCTTTGTATTTATCCATTACCCTATCACAAAATGTCTCTTCACTTAACATTTTCTTGCAGGCAATTGACCTACTAGATAAGTTGCTTCAGTATGATCACCAGGAAAGGCCGACAGCAAAAGAAGCAATGGTAGCCAAATTTTGTATATGCTTCTTTTTACTTATTTCTTGTTTCTGTTAGTTGTTTATAATACTTATTTTGTGATGAACCAGGCCCATCCTTACTTCAACCCGGTTAGAGGTGCAGAGAGCAGCAGGAGCAGTGGCCGGTAACTTGAATATCATGGGATATACAAAACACAGGTCTCAGTGTAGCGCTTCAGTTTTAAGTGTACTAGATGTAATTGTTTTTATGAGCAGAGTCTCATGTATGCTTATATGCTTTTGTGATGCCTTAAAAAAGAACAAAATACTTATCATTCTGAAATAAGTTTGTCATTTCTTTTTGGAATATTCGGATTTTGTTTTTTGGGGTAGATTTCTTACCCAATTCGGTCATGAACATAATTTTAAGATTTATCGAACATTTGATTTGCTTCTGGTTAGTTCCAGCATGTTTTAGCGTATAAGTTTGGAGTTAAATGGAAATTATTGAAGTTGCTGTTGACTTATCCTATATTCTCATATGTTTACATTCTGTGACATTTCATTTTTCGTGTTTTTTTTTGGTCAAATTTGAAGTGTTTTATCTACCTGATCACTTTATGCATAAGGAATCGAGATTTAGAGATGTGGATAATTATTGTGTTGATACATGTCAATGCATTGATGTGATATGAAGATGAAAAAGCCCAAGACGCATAGAATAACAATGCTGCATTTTACGTATAGATGGTTCCTTCTCGGCGTTTACTTCCAGTCTGCTGCTGATTATTTCTGTCTTCCACTGAAGCCTGTGCACTTGATGGGGTACTTGATGGGGTTTTAGTAGAATACAACACAACAAATCCAGTTAAATTCCGTCCTGGCGGGATCTAAGGAGAATATATATAGTCATGTTCCGAAGGTGGGTGTTTGGTAGGTCCTTCGACCTGAAAAAATAAGCATGCGGATAAGCAGCTATTACTAATTTACAGGATAAAAAATCATTTTGAGTATGAACAATAGATGTTTATTTATTGTTATAGATATAAAATTGGGAAAAGAGCAAAGGCAGTGTCAAATCTAAATCACGATATTACTATTTTAATTCTATATTGTCACTCTACTTGATTGAGAGTTAGATTTATGTCTATTTCTAGAAATATAAGATTGTGATTTTCTTTAACTTTTTTTGGGTATATTTTTTTACTCGTTTTTTAAATTTTTGCATCTTTTAACATGTGTGGTTAGTAATATACTTCTTCATATATCTCACAAAAAGAATTATATTCTTTTAGGTCTAGGAAATGACGAATGGGATTTAAATGTAAACAGTTAAAAATTTGGGACTAGAATTGGACCTTTCTTTTCTTCCATGAAAAATCATTGTATAGATGTTATAGCTCCAAAGTTCCCTCGAATAGTCATTTCCAGGTTTGCTTAGGTCCTTGAACTTGGCATAATTCAATTTTATACTTCAGGAACATTATTTTAGAAGTTTGAACATGAATTTACTTTTGAGAGTTTCTCAAAAAACGAAGTTTACGCTTGAGGGGCGCATCTTAGGAAGCGCAACGCTCGGAGTTCAATCCCGTAAAGTAAGAATTTATCATATACAACACTTTTGTAAAAATAACACACACAACCCGTAGTAACTAGTGCGCTAATATTCAACGATCTACAGGCATGATCTTCTTCTTCGTCCGAGTAACTAGTGACGATGAACATCGCTTTTTTTTAATAAAAAAAAAGGAAATATAAAGGTATGATAATTATAAATAATAATCAATCGCACATCCCTTTTTTTTCCGATTTGACTTTGATTTTGGAGAATAAAAATCCCTGCTACTTCTCGAAATCCTCTTTAAAATCTAAAGCCAGGATTGAAAATAAAATAAAAATAAGAAATATAAAAAGAGGACGCCGTTGCCGGGGATCGAACCCGGGTCACCCGCGTGACAGGCGGGAATACTCACCACTATACTACAACGACTTTGTGAAAGAATAACAAAAGCAATTATACTGCTCGGTGAAGCTAGCCGTTTTTCCTTTACAACCCAACACTTGACCTCAAAAAAAAAAATAGTCAATTGTATTTCCATGCGTCTCTGCATTAGTAAATCACAAATTTATTGATTTTGAGGCACGTGAAAAATATAATTGGGTATTTTTAGAACTATTCAGTCGGACTTAAAAGAATTTTACTTTTTATAATATGCATAGATTGGATAAAAACCAGCCGAGTTCAAGCCGAGCACCATTTAATTTAAACTCGGCTATTGGTTTTATTCAAGCTCGAGTTTGAGTTTGACGAGCTTCAAAGGCTAAGCTTGAATTCGGCTCGACTCTCGAGCTTGGCTCGATTGTATCAATTGAGACAAGCTCAAGTTGAATAGACCCGAACTCGATTTAAGTTTGGACCGGTTGTATCAATTAGACCGACTCGAATCAAGATTGAACTTGAGCAGTTTAAGTAATCTTATTGTAAAAATTTTTTGAATAGAATATAAAAGCTCGTTTAGGCTCGCGAGCTTAACGAGCGGAGTAATACGATAATCAGGCTCGGCTCTTTTAATTAGTCGAGTTCGAGTCAGTGCTCAAATTCAGCTCAACTCGCAAAATCCGAGATCGAACTGAGCTTAAACGAGTTCGAATTCGAGTCCGAGCTACTTGTGAGTTGTCCGGCTCATTTTCATCCCCTTGTTTGTTGACCTATTTGCATGGCAGATTTTGTAAAAACTTGTTATCTCTAGCAATTTGGTTGAGAAATGAAGATTTCAACCGTGGTCCAGCTTTGTAGACAAGCAATTACTGATGTAGATCACTGTTGCTTGAGCTGTGCACAAACTCAATAATAAACAATCACTGTTCAACAGAATTGCATCAGTATGCCTCAAAACAACAACAAAATAACATACCTTTGTCCCTTCTTTTCGGGAAAAAAAAAAACATACATTTGTCCCTTTATTCTTGTTAGGACCGGTGCTCGGCTTAAAATACGACGCCGCAATCTAAGGAGTCGTCTCCTCACATATGAACCGAACACAAGTTCAGCCCCAGCTGGTGTGGGACAATCTGCGCTCGCAGTGTTACCTGCGTGAGTCAGGGCCCAACCAGTCCAGTCCAGGCAGTTTTGCTGGCCCAGCGAATGTGACCTATCCTGCACAAGTCAGTTCTAACCTGCCGACTTGGCTCGCAAGCCTCCGCCGCACAGGCTCGACCCGCCAGGCGCACGCGCTGGCACTCAACAATCCTCAATAGTATCTTGCTGGCTTTTATTGTTGAAGGATTATTTGAGGGCAATTTCTAGAGGGTCACAGTAAAAGACTGGAGGAGTTAATAGAAAATATGAGTCTTAGAGGAAGATACAATATTATTGCGTATTACTACGTAAATTTTTAAAATTTAAATTTATTATATTTATAAGTAATTATGGTAAAAAATGAATGAGGAATGCACGTTCTGCAGGCCCCCACACATATAGATGAGGGATTTAGGATGCTATGGGAGGTACCTATGGTGAGAGCTTGATTCACATCAACATATATGGTATTTTACCGTTATTGATTTAATTGGTTAGTAAAGTTGAATTCAATAATTAAGAAATCTATGTAAAAATCAGGCATTTGAGTATATAGTAAATGTATTTGAAGAAAATTATTGAAATTAAACTATTCTTCAAACAATACTACTTTTTTCTTCAATGGGGAGAGAAATACTTTAAGGACAACTTAAAAATAACTTATTTGCATTCGTTTCTTAAATAAACCTGAAATACACTTAAAATAAGTTATGGATGTAGACTACATTACATATGTAGACGACAACTGCATTTTGTTTTGAGGGCTTGAGTGACTTTTTTTTTTTTTTTTTTTTTTTTTTTTTTTGAGCGTCCACTACTTGATGCTATTTATGGAATATTCTACACCATTATGTATGGTAAGCTCATGAAAATGAAATAGAAGAAGCAATTTTGATCGGATAGACTGTGTATACCATATTACGGTACACATAATATACCAAACACTCATGTCAAAACTTTTTTTTTTTATTTTTCTTTTGTATACGAGTGTATTTTGATATGATCTATAATTTTTATTTTTATTTTTTAAACAAAAAATTTTTGAATAGATATTTTGGAACTCTAAAATCTTAGCTACTTTAAAAATAAAATACCTACTGTAAAGTATTTGCTCCGAAAATTTTTTGAATACCAAATTTTTACAACATATCACAACCTATAATTTTCGTATTCATTTTTTTTCTTTTTCAGAAACAACATCTACATGAGTGTGGTATATTCGGAGGAACCGTAACAGGGTACATGCGTGTGTAATGGAACGGACTTTAGAAGTAGCACCATTATAGGTTTACATAAATGACAAATTTATAAAAATAGGTATAATTTACTTCTACTGCAATTATATTAAAAACAAAATTAATGGACAATTTTATGTACAGAGATTGTAGAAGACCAAATTTTGCAGTGCCAAGCCGAGCCGCATTTCAATATATTTAGATTTCAGTATGTGCCTACTATACTGACATCTATAATATATTATTTTTAAAAAATATAAGTAAAAAATTTAAAAATAATCTAATAATTAAATATAATATTTTTGTGGTACTTGGTGAATCGATTTATGCCGTGCCAATCACTTTGGTAACTGGCCGTCCGGTATAGGCCATACAGACTTGCACGTAAAATTATGACATGAACTTTTGTCGGTAACATATGACTGTTCCACCTATAATAATAAATTAAACAAGAAAAAAAAAGCAAATTAGAAATAAAATACATTTAACATGAACGAAAAACATAAGAGTGAAAGTCCAAAATAGGGGAACAGCACGGTGAATGACGAGAGAAAACCAACAGAAGCTTATAGGCCTTCTAAATTGTACAAGTACAATATTGACATGCTTGAAAGGATTCTAGATTGTTTACAGAACTATACCAAAATGTGCTCGATTCTTCCCTCTGATTAATTTTATAATTTCCAGCTGAATTTTCTTCAACCAAACTAACAAATGCACCCACATCAAAATTTGATAATACTCATCCCGATGATATAGACTTCAACTCCTCAATTGGTTGGCCGAGCAAGGGCTCTCCGATGCATCTGAGCTGCTGCTCTCAGCTCCCTGGCCTTTGCTAGACCAAAATTGACCGAGTATCTTCTTAGGCTTCATAATTCCCTTCACTTTACCATCATTTTTGTTGGTCTCACTGCTAACACTACTTCTGTCGCTCCCTACGCGGCCACCGACCAGCTTCAGAGATCTTAAGGAGTTCAAGTCTTCACGTCTAGGGATGTTATCCCAGTCGTCTTCCGTGTTCGTAGTGGCAGCCGATCTCGAGCTCCCGTAGGATCCACCATTTTGCCGATACCGAGGGAGGAGGGACTGGATATTTTCTGGAAGGTGGGTTCCGCCGCCGGTAGCAGCTGCCCTGACCTGCTCGAAGAATAGGATTTGCACGACCACTCTCAGAGGAAGCCTCTCGTTCTGCACTGCGTGCATACAGGCGTCAAACGATAGCTTTTTGCAGTTCATTAATCCGCATATCCTCTTTTTTTCGCTCTTTGTAATGTTTGGATGTTCCTGTTTCAAAGAATCTCAGATGTTATGTGATGAAGGACACAATTATGAATGAACTCCAAAAAATCAGTTGTTGTTGAGCAGAAGCAGAACCTAGATGGCAATAACCTATATAACTTGCAACTCGGATACCATATCGGGAAAGATAATCGTGGAGCAAAATAGATTTTGTTGTACTGTCCCATATATAGGTTCATAAGTTTATTAAGCAAATAACAAATAAAATAACGGTAATAGTTTTCTCATAGAATAATACTATAGCTAATATCATCTTTTTCCCAAAGTTATAATCTTGTTTTGCCAGTAAATTTACCTTATCATTTAACCATGAAGATGCTATTGTTTCCATAACGATCAAACAGCCATAAGTGGTCAACTAATAGACATCGACATAATGTTTCATAAATTCTATACCACAATTAAACATGTATAAACTATTTTTTATATCTCAACTATTTTCACAATGCATACTGTTACTCTTATTCTTAGAGTAATAGAATTATCTGCAAAATTGATCAATTTCGAGCATAGTTCGCTGTTTGAGCAATACATAGTTCAAAATCAAGTTCATTTTTTTTTTTCTTTTTTGATGTATTGTTAAAAATTATTCTTTTGATAGAGCAGGAGTCTTACCTTGAGATACATGTCAATAGCACGATAAAGCCCGTCTTCAACTGGCCTAGAATCACCAGACACCAATTTAGCGAGATCAACAAACTTTGAAATCGGAAGGTTTGGATCTTTTGCAGCCTCAGCAAGAAAACCATCAACAACGTTCGCAATAGCTACTTTTGGTCCACTTGGAACAGAGGAGGCGCTCTTCGGTTCTTGAAGCTTTTCGGCGATCTGTAGGCTTTTATTACCGCCTTCTTGCACCGTAAATTCCTCTACAATGCTTATAACGACGTCTATATCGTAAATTAAATATACTCCTTCTGGAGCAGGTATCAATAAATCATTCACAGAAGCTTCTTCTAATTGGCGTCCTGCTCGTTTTACCAACTCCTTTTTGACCCCTTCACTACAATCTAGTAAATTTGCAGCTCTTAGAAGCCTAAGAACGAAACTGCACGAAACGGAACCCTTCTCCTCCGGCAAAAGCCATATAATTATCTCTAGCAGCTTACAGTATTTTATAGTATCACTTTCATGGAATGTCAAAGTACCCCTGCTGAAACCTGGAAGCCTTCTATAAATATAAGCTTTCAAGGCTTCGCCTATCACTTTTCCGGGCATCTTGTCTTTGCTTTTAATGGCCGTTATAACATGCTTGTAGAATTCAATCTCTAATTCACATAAATCTTCTACCCACCAGTCTTTTGGCACCAACTGCTGCTTTCTGACACCGTTCCAATGCGAATCTTGTCCGTTTTCAGAAGGGAGTTTCTTTCTATTATATGTGTAGGACCATTCAACCTCTGTAGTATCAATCGAGGCTTTTGAAGCTATACAATCAATACATTGGTTCACCAATTTTAACTCCTCCATTGTCGGCAAGAATGATTTCATTGTTTGAAGTACTGTAATAGAATCTTTCCAGCTTCGAAAGATGCTACTTTTTAGAAATACTTCAATTTTATAGATAAGGTTGCCTTTCTCAATCGTTTCGTTCATCTCTAGATATTCAGCTGCACAGTGAACTGCAACCACATTGTAAGCATTCAGTGTAACGGTCATTCCGTAACAAAATTTTGCACATACTTCAAAGGTTGCTGCTCCGCCAGGGATATCGGATAAGTTAATCTCATCGACAGTTTCATCGTTCATATTAGCGACCAACTTTTGCAAGTGAGCGCTCTTTGACAAGAGTGGAAACTGCATTGTTTAAAAGATAAATGAAAGAACAGTTAACTACAGAAACTAAGGAGAAAAGAAATAGGATATAACTTGTTTTTCTTCAACACGAAAAGAAAATTCTTAAGATCATATGCAGCTTTTATCGTTTGTTTTATGGTTCCAACAATGCAATTATCGTCGATGAATATTCCACTTTCATACTTCGACATGAACTTAAATCCTAGTAACAACAAATCTACCTTGTGCAAGTAAAACTTTGTATCCCCAATATTGACAATAATGTCAGTTGGCAATTCAGTTGCAACATACCTGCAGAAAAGAAAATGAAAAAGGTTATGGTTAATTTATATGTATTTTTCATGTTTGCTGGTAATTGCCGTAAATCAGCGAAAAATCACATGTATGGTTTGACACATTTTTGCAACTTTAAAAAGTACAGAGTACATTTGTTCCTACCTAAATGCGTGTTCGATTTTCATACTTTTCTTGTTTATTTTGCAGTCAAGAATATTGTGGGGGTAATAAAAGTATGGTATGATAGGCCGCTGGACCTGATATTTAAAGGTCTAGCAACATCTTCAGAAACAATAGAGATTCAGAAATTTGGTCCATTCACTCAAAAATAAATCAAGTCACAGTCTGAACATTGCTCATATTCGAGATGCTCAAGGTACATTTATGATGTTTGGGAGGAACTTTGGGAAGCTTTTTGGGATATCTAGCATATTTTACATAAAATATCTAAAAGCATCGATTAACCAACATTCAACCCAAAAATCAACTAAGCTGAGTTGGAAGATCAAATAGTTCACTTTAGCTGCATATAGTTTAATCCATGCATATTTGGGAACAAACTTAGCAGCAAAGAATTAGGAACTCTAGCATTTTTAGTCTATATCTGACGGCAACGGTATCAACATTCAAACAAAATACAATGTTAAAAAAATGTGAATAAAAAAAACTTTAAAAACAAGAAATTCATGCACCAACACAAGAGTAACACAAAGAAAAGATCCTGCTGAAAGAACAAACTTAAACCAGATATTCCTGATTTTTATTCTGAGAAAAAACTAAACCAAGATTTAAATTACCAGGGCTTGACAATTAAAACAAGCTAAAGAGCATTGTAGTATAATATTTTCTTCAAATCCAACTAAGCTAATCTAAAAAGTTACCTCACATCATTGCCATTGGTCTGGAAAGTATCAAGCTTTGATCCAAGCTTCATAAACTTCATCTCGACAAAGAAAATCTACCTTTCTCTGCGGCTAAAAATCCAATTTGCAGGCCTTTTCCTTAACCCATCCACTAAGATATCGATGAAGAGGTGAACGCCGTAGTTCAGTAAAACAAGAAGAGGAAGATGACTTTTCACATGGAGAAAAGTGAGTATAAGGTTGAAGGCTGAAGGTAAAGTTTACAACAGGAAACTGTTATGTCTCCGAATTAGGAACAAATACCATGGAATGCGGTATAATATGCCAAGTAAAGGAGACAATTTTAACAGATAAATAATTCCTCCACTTCAATTTAATAATATTTCTCTTGAAATTTGCTGTAAAATCTCCACAGACAAGCTTCAACTTGGTGGTTTTTTTAGAACCTGAAAGAACAGAAGCACATCGAGATGAGAGAAGGATAGCAAACAAAAAGCAGACAGTGAGCATCTAAATTTATAGAACCGGATGAGTGTGTAGATGAATTCAGGGACCAGATGAGTTGCAAGTGATGACAGGAATCTTATCAAGATGATATAACAAACATCAAGAAGAGATATAAAAATGTTTTGTGTTGAGTTCCAAGATAAACCACATGGAATAGCTGGTAAGACATGCATGAATGTCTTTAAAAAAATTGCACCAACATGTGAACTATGACGTGCAGGTAACAGGAGCTGGATCTGGGCTGCAGAGAGTGGACATAAACAAAATCCCAAAAAAAAGAAAAAACATTAAAGAATAAAAAAAAAAAAGAGGGAACAGGTCAGAGATAGAATCTTTTTGAAAAATGTTCCAAATAATACGATATATTTTCGGCAAATTAAAGAATGTTATAATGTAACATTTGAGTCAAATTACTAGCAAGTACAAAAAAGCATAAAAGAAACGGATTGTAGTCAAAGATACAAGTATACCATTCGAGATTTTCTAAATACTTATAAAAACAGCTTATAAAACCTAAATAGGAAGGCATTGGGAACTGAATAGAAAAACCAACAGTAGAAGCAACATAATTACAGGAAACAAGAAGGGAACATAGCAGATTTTAAAACGGGCTTTGCTATGCACCCCAAAAAAACCACACAAAAATCATACATGCTGACGTGGCATAATTAGGATCACACATCACGATGGGTATATCTATAATTTTGACATTTTTTGGGGATCACGAGGGGATTGTGCGGATCACAAGACACGTGTGTGGTGAAGATTGATTATGTGTGGTTTGTTGGGGATGAGTAGTTTTTTCCTTTTAAAACTATAGCAAATCAATCCTTCATTTTGAATAATTTATAACTCAGTCCTATTTCAATATTTATATCTAAAGAAAGTTAACTATTATATAAGTATTTTTTAAAGAAATTTTGAATATAACAATAATATATCTAAATGTGATTTACAATTTTTATATACAAATTTAAATTTTAAAAAAATATATCTAAATAAGTGTTACGAGATTTTAAAGTACTAGTAGGTTTAAAAATTAATAGTTAATTCGCTAAAAATTTAAAGGGCTACAGTGACTATTTAGAAGTAATTTTAGATAAAATAAAAAAAGATTTTGATATTTACATTTTTTTTTAAATAAATACTTAAAAAATATTTGAGGTGTCGAAAATATCGAACCGTAAACGATAGATTTATTTTTAAACAAAGCTTAAGGGAGGGCTGATATGCAAGTCTCCCTAAAAACAACCTATATAAACCAAATAGGAAACATTGGGAGCTGAATAGAAAAACCAACAGTAGAAGCAACACGGTTTCAGGAAACAACAGCATGGTTAAATTAATATTCAACAAATTTAAATGACTAAAAAAGATAAATAAGAAACATAACAAAACAGGAACACAAAATGAAGCAACCTCTAAAGAGGGATAAAAATACAAATGGAAACTGAAACCGAACAACAATTGTTTGAAAGTCCGATATCGTCTCAAAAGGGCCAAAAATGAACTTTCCAAAAATTTACAAAATTATTAAGCTGTAATATGGCATATTTAATCGTATTTTATAACTTCTAGTCTAAAATTTTTAGAAAAATATCTAAAAATCATGTTTGATGAAATTGTGGCGATTTAAAAACAAAAGTTTGAAGCATAAAAATTGCAGAATAAGATTGATACACCATGTTATAGTTACTCATTCTCACCCAATTGAGCCTCTTCTTTGAATGTTTCTGCAACTCTGGTTACCTGGCAATGGAACTTTTTAATGCAAGGAAAAAACGCTGAAATCAGAAGAATTAACGAGAACAATTAACCAAAATCACATATTAAGCGAAAAAATGGGGGAAAAAAAAGAGAGGAAAAGGCAGACCACCTCAAAAAAAAGAGAGCATTAATTCCTAGCACCCTGAACAAGTAGAACTAAAACCCATTTAAAACATCAAGTTGGAAATTTAAATATGCAAAAAGAACAGAAATCTTTTAAGAAGAATGCACACTAGAGCATTCACCACTTCAATATCAGTCTGAGAATGGCAAATTATGAAAAATCTATCTAAAAAGTGAGCTTTTTAAGAAGAAAAAGGAAAGTGAAACTGCGAGAAGACAAAGAAAACTCACAAATCAAATTCATCTAAAAAAGAAAGAAATATAGTACTAACCCTTCCAGTAGTGTTGTGAGAATAATTTCAGCAGCAGACGCTCAATTCCCTATTCTGCCAGAGCAGCAGCTGCTGCTACAGCTAGTAATAGAGCACGCTCAAAACTAGCCAACAAAAGAAAGATCACAAGAAAAAAAAGATGGCGGTGGCATGAAAACCAATGGGCATGAAAAGCCAACGAGAAGCAGAGGAGCAGCAAAGTTGGTTGTTGTGTCTGTCCTTGGTCTATATAAATAGAACAGCAGCAGAAGCATGAGCTGCATGAGCTGGAAGCAGAAGAAAAGCTATGCCTCCTTTCTATTCTTTTTTAGCGCCACTATTGATTGTGTTGTGTTGTGATCCACCTTTTGAATTGAGGGATTTACAATTACACGACACAACCTGACAGGAAAGCACCACCTCTCAAAACTGGACTTTATCATTTACCACCTGATCTAAGCTTACAGTCAAACAGCTAAATCACCTAGAATTACATAAATACCTCTATCTTTTTTTGAAAGATTTAAGTAAAAATTCTGTGCTTAATAAGTGAATTTTTATACGACCATCATAAAAAATAAACATAAAAATGACACCAAACTATACCTTAATAAATACCTCTATCTTATATTTTTGAATTTTCATAAAAAATATCTCAGCTTTATAAAAATCTAACAAATAAATCTATTTTTAAAATTTACGACATCAATCTAAATGTAAAAAATAAATATTTTTCAAAATTCTTAATGTAAAAACTAATTTTAGGAAAAATATTTTTTTTAAAAAAATATTTCCACCAAAAATATTTTTGACTGATTTAATAAGTATAAGAAACTCGAATTTGGAAAGAATGTACAAAAGTAGGGCTACAATTATACCCTTTTTTTTTCTCACTCGGTCTTTCTCCAATGAATAGCTGTGCTCTTTTTTTGAAGATGCATGTCTAAGTTGTTGGGGTTAATGTGAAGCTCTGGGGCCATAATGTGGTGAAATAAGTGTTCTAATAGTTGGATCTTGGATGCTCACCAGATTCTTACCCCGGCGTTGGTCGAAACAATTAATTTGTCAAAAAAATAATGATTAGGATGCAAGCGGGAGCAAGGAAAAGGGATCGGATGAAAACTGTCATTTCCAGTGAGATTCATCATAACAAGGTTAAGAAGAGTGTCTATGTGGCTCGTATTTTTGCCCTCATACTTTCCAATGATGCCAAAATATGAAGTAATTTGTTCTTTTACCAGGTTCTGCTGTCGGTGAGGTCGGTAGCGCTATATTTAGCACGAAAAAGAATGCCAAATTTACCTCCTCGGAGCCTCGGAGGGGAGGGTGTTGTGAGCATCTCTGCGAAATACATCACAAACACCCAGCAATCGTCCTGGATATATACATACAGTACTACTAATTAAGAGGGAACCTCCACGGCGTCCACGGCTTTGGACGTTCCTCAGCCGTAGGATGTGGTTACAGGGTTGTTTGCAACCATTGGATTAGACGCTAGATTAGCACAAGCTGTGAACCGTTTTTTCAGGGGCGTTTTGATAATTTCAATCATTATATTGAGCTATTTAAATAGCAAATTGCAGCTCATTGTTCGTGGGCAAGCTATAAATGATTTCAGATATATTTTCCTGTTCAATTTCGAACTCCATTTCATTTATTACTTGCAATTCTTACATTCTTGCTTGTATAGATTGATTCAATATTAACTTGATTGTGGAATCAATTTGATTTCGCTCCCAAAAATAATCGTTCCAATTGTATTGGTTGAATTGCATGATCTGTGTTGATTTACGGTGAAAGTTATTAGACCACTGTCTTCATGCCAATCGAGATTTTAGATTAAATTAATCTTGAGCTTTCTTTTTATATATACTTCTGTTTAGTCACCAATAACTCAATTTTGGTTTTTTGATGTTGAATTTGTATGAATTCCTTTTTATGAACAAAAGCAAAGATATTACGACAATACAAATTTATTGTGATGTTATTTATTTACTTATTTAATCAGAGGAGAAAGAAATATCTTAAATGAAAGTTTGGTTATGCGTGTAATTATCGATGAATTATATATTCATTGGGACAAGATCTCAAAAATATAATTGATCAAAATCAAAATACAATTAAACATTTTTTTTTAAATGGTGCATAAACCTAAAGTTGTGAAAGAAGCTGAAAATCTTAGTAATTACAGCCGCATATTTATCAAATACTAATTGTCCCCGTATTCTTATTGTTTACCAAGATAAATTGGACTTGCATCTTTCTTCCTAATTTCACCATCGTCTTTATGTAGATCGAGAAACAATCTTGATAAATGATAATAATTAGAAAGCATTTTAGGATCTGAATGTTGCTCTGAAATTAAGAAATTACACGCAATTGTCTCCAACCTAACTTCATATGGTTACTCCGAAAATCTCATCAGAGCACCTATCGCACGTGAAGCGGGGCACGTGAGCATAATCTGATGGCCCAAAAAGTCGAAGGTGGGTGGAGAGGTTCCATAGTCTTTATTATCCACCGCAATACTCCGTTACCGCTAGATTAGAAAATATATAGGGACAGTGATTGGCTGCACCATTTGTCACTATTCAGATTGCTTCTTGAGCAAAGCATCTAGATATTTCTACTAATAAAAATGCTGCATCTTCTGATTGAACTGTCAAAAAATTTTCCTCACCGCGTCTCTTTTCCATCTCAGAATCGGTAAAGTAGGAAAAAATATATTCGGACATATTTTCGGGTTAAATTATTCGGACGCTATAGTATTACTTTTATATAGGTTGATATGTGCATGCATTGTAATCGATCCCGAGGTAGAAAAAATACGTTCCGACAAATTTTCAGATTAAAATTTCATACGCTACAGCATGGACACGGCTCCCTTGATTCCGCCGAATTACGAATCACTGAAACGAACGGCTGAGATCGGCCGATCCGAAAGAATACGGATTTCAAGATCTTGTATAAAACTTTCGTCGACTTATTTGACCTATTTTTAAAAATTTGTTGAAAAAATTTTGAACTATAAAGTTGTACATTTTGATGAGGCCTACAATTTTGCAGTTGAAGATTTTTCGAAAACATGCAAAAAAATATACCGATATGATAATAAAAAATTTTGATCATCATTTTGATATAATTTTTGACATTTTTTCGAAAAATCTTCAACTACAAAGTTGTAAATCTCATCAAAATTTACAACTTTATAGTTCAAAATATTTAAAAATAGGTCAAATAAATCGACGAAAATTTTATACGAGAACTCGAGATCCGTATTTTTTTTAGATCGGCTGATCTCGGCGGTCCGTTTCACATCCTTACAATGTGATGTGTACCCACTGTAATATGATAACTCACCCCATTTCAATTTTCCAAAAAAGGTTCCCAGTAGTTAGGATATCTTTAGTACTGTCTGTATGATGCAATGTCCCCCATTAACTCACCAAGCTGACGTGGACATGTTTCATAAGAATTTAATAAGCAAACAAATACTAGCTAGTATGTAAAATTTTAAACTAAAGGCATATAAAAATTTGGGATTCTATTCTTCCTTGTTTTGAGGGATTTATGTGATTAAAATTGTTATAGGAGGAATCTCATGTACTAAGCTCTAGTGCATCATATACTCAACGGTCAAGATTAAAATATGGAGAGATGCTTATACAAGAGCATTGAGCCAAAGGTTAGAAGATAAAAGGGACTAGTCATCTTTGTATTGGCAATTCTTGGAGGGCCATCCCAGGTATCCGTTCATGTAGAGGTTACTCCTATGAAAATATCTTTTTTTTAAAAATAATTTTGAAAACTATGATGATAATATTCTGCCTTTTAAAATCATACATAGATGATTGAACTGATCATGCTTCAGAACGGTGTTATGGGTGAATGGTTGAGAATCAAGTAGGGTGATATTCACACAGATTATTGCACCCAAATACAGTTTGGTAGTAGCCAGGGATAACTTGGCCGGCCCGGCCCAATCAACACAAATAAGCAAATGGCTCTTGTTCTCGTGTATTTTGCAAATATGCGACATCAAGAGAAAATTTACAGTTATTGAAATAGACAAATAAATATAGTAATAGACCAAAAAATAGTTAAATGTAGAATTAAGCAGGATGAATGATTAAAGATGAGGAATCTAAACACACGTGGCACTAACACTTCCAAGCATGCATCTATTTTGGGAATTTTGGACCAATTTTGGAACATTTCTTTCTATCACGAAGATGACCAAACATGCATGCATTCATGCATGTATGGTTGGTATGGTGTGGGACATGTAGTAAAATTTTGTAGGGTATATATGTTGAAGGTATGACTGGAGTTGTGCTAGCCAGATTAGACATTATCTGCAGTGGTTTGGAGTTTAGTATGTGTTGGGATGGGTATTTCATTTGAGATATAGGGCTAGATGCTTGTCTATAAAAGGAGAATGCCGGAAATTTTATCCCTTTCCAATTGGAAGGAAGTGTAGGACAATAAATAACTATTAACAATTTTGATTATTTAAAGTTTATCATTTACTTATTTATGACTCATACCATAATGGAAGTATGCCCCACATGTATGACTGATAATCTACTATCTGGATAGTTGGCTGATCACAAATAGCTAAAATTATGATACTCTAAATTTTTTAAAAAACTTTCAATACAGAAATAGAGGACACGCCAAAATTTATGTCATAGTCAATTCTTTTTATTAGAAAATACGCATATATGCATGTATTTTGGATTAATTGTGTAAACTGTATAAAAGCAGGAATTTATTTGAAAAGAAATTTATAAAGCATAATCTTTTTGTAGAAAATTTCATGGTTTATAAAGCAGTGTTACTTCTATTTTGTTACATGATATACTCTACCAAAATTCTAGTATTCTTTTATTCAGAAAGATTACGTCGACATGCTTGAAAGTAAGTAGGCTTTTCAAACGAATTATGGCAA
This sequence comes from Xerophyta viscosa, assembly GCA_002076135.1. Lineage (NCBI taxonomy): Eukaryota > Viridiplantae > Streptophyta > Magnoliopsida > Pandanales > Velloziaceae > Xerophyta > Xerophyta viscosa. Next base: position 1,701,391 of record MJHO01000001.1, read on the forward strand.
TATGAAGAGGAGAAAGATAGAATCAAGATCCGGATGTGAGGCAGCACGATAGAGACCGAATTATCCGAACACTCACATGAGGAATCATTCGGGATACATTAGAGAATCGTAATCAATAAAGCAACTATAGAAGTCGTCTTCATAGATATTAAGAGAGTTATTCTTTAATTCTTATATCTAGTTACAATGAGATATATATATTTATGCGCAGCTATAAATAGTTGTTAGCATCGCGCAGCCTAGGATTAGACACTCTGTACTCCCTCATATACTTAGTGCATTACTTTTTATGACTGTCCATTGACAATGACAATATTATCGAACCATGTAAATTGTAACTACATGATGTCTCTTTTCTCTGCCTAGTTAAGTAGCATGAGTTTTATCTCATATAAACCCTTCGTTAGCTGAACAAGGAAGAATAGTAATTAGTCGCAGCACACCTATCACCAAGGGTTTCAACGCAGCTTAGCTATATTATATTGATTCCGATCTATAGATTTCAAGATATATATTTGTCCCACTACATCTTCTTGACCACCGTTGGTCCTAGCTCGTTTATGACACTCACGACCACTAGGGGGTGAAAATAAGACAAGTTGCTCACAAGTAGCTCATAATCAAATTCTTTTAAGCTCGGCTCGAGCTCGAGTCTTACCAAACTTAAGCTGAGTTCGAGTACAAATTCAAGCTCTAAAACGAGCTGAGTCTGAATTCGTGTTACTCGGCTCATTGGGCTCGCGAGGTTAAACGATCTTTTCTATTTTTATTAAATATCATTTACAATAAAATTACTTAAGCGAATTTGAGTTCGAAGTCGACTCAAGCTTGATCTAATTCATGCAATTGAGCCGAGTTCGATTATGCCTAACAGGATTATATCTACCCGGCTGAGTATGTGAGCAAACCTACTCTAGTGATACTCTTGGTATGAAGTTAAGATTAGCGCGGTTTAGTTGTATGTTCATCTAGTATCCGGCAGTCGTGTGGTTGAGCCTACTTTGGAGGCAGTATGATCTGCTGTATACAATATGAATGTATAATCTTAATGAATAATATCTCTATTGAGACCGGTAAGTATAGGGTTATCACTCTTGGCTATGATCGTTCCTATGAAGTGCGAGGCTCGGGTTGTACCTTCCGGAGGGTGCATCGCAACCAAGTATCTCTCACGGAACGCTGCGAGATCGCCCTGCCGTGGGTTTGGTGCTCTAGATGTGCACTAGGAGCTTATACCAGACCTTGGTACTGTGGGTCAATTCGAGTACCTAAACTAAACAGAAGATGACTAACTGAGTTGGGTTAGTAATTTCACCCTAACATAATCTAAGATATCAATGGTATAATTGATTTAGGTTGGGTGGCGAACCTTGACATATTGACATGGTAGCTCGAATATATTTATTAGCTTATGTCTTTATGTGGTGTACCTTCAATGGCTTGTGCTCTTATGCAAATGCAAATGCATATATATATATATATATATATATATATATATATATATAATATATATATATATTATATTATATATATATATGTATGGTAGGAAAGCACTTGGATTTGGTGTTGCAGACCTTCCGCGAGAAGCAGTTGTACGCCAAATTCAGTAAGTGCAAGTTTTGGTTTACCAATGTTCACTTCTTAGGTCATGTCGTATCCCGAGAGGGCATGGCGGTCGATCCCGCTAAGGTCAACGCTGTTCTGAGCTGGGATAGACCTAAGAGTGCGATGGAGGTTTGTAGTTTCCTGGGTTTGGCAGGTTACTACCAGCATTTTATCGAGAATTTTGCGAGATTATCGAGTCTGATGACTAAGCTAACTTGAACGACGGTTCGTTTTGTGTGGACCGACGCTTATGAGAAGAGTTTCCAAGAACTGAAACGGAGATTGACTACATCGCCAATGTTAGCACTACCGGATGATCAGGGAGGGCTTGTTGTCGGTAGTGATGCATCCTTAATCGGGTTGGGTTGTGCTCTGATACAGAGAGTCCAAGTCATTGCTTATGGTTCCCGTCAGTTGAAGGTGCACAAGAGAAATTACCCTGTGCATGATCTTGAGCTAGCAGCGATGATCTTTGCGCTAAAGTTATGGAGACATTACCTGTACGGCGAGGAGTTTGAGATTTATACGAATCACAAAAGCTAGCAGTACGTGTTCGAACAGAAGGAGTTGAATCTTCGTCAGAGACGTTAGCTAGAGTACTCGAAGGACTTTAAGGGGCTGTTTACTTTGCGCGGAACTGGTGGATCTCGTGGAACTCGGAACTCAGAATTACTTCGCCGCGGGAACTCGCGGAACTCAATTCTGAGTTCCGCGAGTATATAATAAATTGAGTTCGCCCACTTCGCAGCTAAAAGCTGCGAAGTGGGCGAACTCGTTTTGTCTTCCGCGCGTGAGTTATGTTGTGTTCTCGCAATTTCTTCTCATTCATCTGGCGACCACAGTAGTCAATTGTTAAACTACTTGTACAATGTCTAATATTTTTTTTTTTTTTTTTTTTTTTTTTATGAATACATGTATATGTAATAATAAACCTTTTGTAAATTTTTATTCAATACAAAGTCTTTGTATTCAATACTTTTTGTGTTCAAATTTTAGAACTTATCTCTTATAATTTTTAGTATTCAAGAATATAAAATTTATTTGATATATATTTAATACATATAAAAAAAATAATAATATAACATATCCTGTGTAATATAATATATATATGTTATATATATAAATTTAAGATATTAAATGAGAGATACATACAAAAGATATGATATAATATATAATTTAATATAAATTTTTAAATATAAATTTAAAAGAAATATAATATATTTTTGATATTTCAGTTTACTTCCAATTCCAAGTAAACCAAAAAAATTATCTTTCATGCCTCACTTTCAACCCCAAGTAAACAAAGAAATTATCTTCCAGCCTCCACTTCACAATTCCAAATAAACAGATAAACTCAAAACACCACTTCTCACCCACTTCTCAGCTCTCACAGTTCACCCACTTCCCACTTCTCACTTCTCACTTCTCACTCTTCCGCGTGAAGTAAACAGCCCCTAAGTGTCGGATTTTGTTTCACCCGGATAATGGGAATGTCGTGGCTGATTCACTGAGTCGGAAGAGCTCGGGTAGTCTTGCTAGTCTGGGTACTCGGATGGGACTTAGTTGAGCAGTTTAGTATGATGAGGTTGCATGCGGTTGAGCGTTAGCCGAGAGTGCTTTTTGCTACGTCCCGAGTCGAACCAGAGCTAGTGGAAGGGATCAGGGTTGCACGGCAAGAGGATATTACTTTACAGGATATACGGGACAGTTTAGAGTCAGGAGAGACTTCAGAGACAGCATCGGATCTGATGAGATCCTTCGGTTTTGAGGTCGAGTGTGTGTATCGTGTGATGATGAGCTTTGTCGTCAGATTTTGTCTGAGGTGCATGATAGTCAGTTATCTGTTCATTCGGGTGGCACCAAAATGTATCGAAATTTAAGATCTCAATTTTGGTAGCCGATGTGCCTTGTTGTTCGGTTTGCGAACGGGTTAACGCGGAGCACCTGAGACCCGAAGGTTATCTTCAACCACTCGAGATTCCTATGTTGAAGTGGGAGGATGTGACTTTGGATTTCGTGCAAGGTTTGTCGAGGACTCGACACGGTTTTGATGTGATATGGGTTATTGTAGATCGGTTGACGAAGATAACGCACTTTGTTCCAATTCGGAGTACATTTACTCCGTATAGATTGGCACGAGTATTTATAGCGGAGATTGTTAGACTACATGGGGTACCTGTGAGCATTATGTCGGATAGAGATCATCGCTTCACTTCCAGGTTTTGGAGAGCCTTCCAGAAGCAGATGGGTACAGAGTTACGGTTTAGTACAGCGTAACACCCGCAGACAGACGGTCAGTTAGAGCGGACTATTCAGACGCCGGAGGATATGCTTCGAGCTTACGTGTTGAGTTTGGTGGTAGTTGGGAGGATCACCTATCTTTGATTGAGTTTGCCTACAACAAACTACCATAGTAGTATCGGGATGACACCGCACGAGGCTTTGTATGGTAAGAGTTGTCGTACTCCCTTATTTTGGGATCGGGAGGTGGATATGGGATCTCTGAGTACGGATGTTGTTGAGGAGGCGAATCAGAAGATTAGAATAATTCGTCAGAGACTGAGACCGCGACCACGCAGTCCCGCCAGAAGTCTTATACAGATAAGCGCCGACGGGAGTTAGAATTTCAGGTCGGAGATTTTGTTTACCTCAAGGTTTTACCGATGAAGGGTGTTCAGATGTTCCGGTTGAAGGGCAAGTTGAGCCCGAGTTTATTTGCCCATTTGAGATTACTGAGCCGATTGATAGTTTAGCCTATAGGTTAGCCTTGCTGGAGTCGTTATCGCATGTTCACGACGTTTTTCACGCTTCGACGCTTCGGAAGTGCTTGGGGGATCCGTGTCTTGTGGTTTCTGAGGAGTCGCTTCCTATTCATGAGGATATCACTTTTTAGGAACGACCGGTTCATATTCTTGACTGAAAGGAGAAGGTCTTGCGGAACAAGACCGTGCCTTTGGTCAAGGTTTTTTGGCGTAGTCGCGAGTTCGATGAGGCTACGTGGGAGCCGGAGGCAGCTATGCGTGCCAGCTATCCGGAGTTGTTTTGATTCGGAGGACCAAATCCCCTTAAGTGGGAGGGATGTGAGGTCCGTGATTTTCGTTTCCTTGTTTTATAACATTGTTTGATGTATACTTGGTTAAGTGTCCGATAGAAATTCTCAATTAGAGGTTTGTTGACACGTGTACGTGCGTAGGTACGCGAGGTTTTGGTTCACGTAGTGATTTAAATCTGTTTGTGCTCTGCAGAGACGTTTCGGTCGACCGAAACCCATTACCGGTCGACCGAAAGTGCGCGGACGAACGGGTATAAGTTAAGTCAAGCGCGTGCGGGCGGGATCACTCTCTCATTTCCACCGAGCTAGTTCAGAGGAGAGCTTCCCCTTGAGGTTCCCTTGCTTGTTCTTGGCCGATTGGTTAGCTTGGAGTTTGATTGATCGCGGATTTAAGTTCCCGGAGTCGAGGGCTGCTCGTGGATATCAAATTCGTCGGATTCGACAGAGGTTTGGAGCATAGGAGATTTCAGAGTTTCGTACTCAAGGTGAGTGGTACTTGATTTCCATGTGAATGCATTTATTATGTGCTTTACATGTGTGATAATGCTTGTTATGTGATTTATAGCATGCGTCAGTGAGTCAAAATAGTATTTAATGGAGATTTGGGAATGGATGACTTTTGGTGAGAAAAATTGGTAGAGATTACAGTAGGAGAGGTGTTGGAAAATGGAGAGATTTTGTTTGAAAAAGGTGAGTGCTGCATGTGGAGTTCTTTTTTGGGAGAGTTGCACTGCAGCCCGAGATAAGAAATTATCTTGCACTGTAATTATCTCCTAAAAAAAATTTGCACTTAGATCTTTCCACAGAGGTTGTCAAAAGTTATAAAAAAGGTGTTAAAAGTTATCAAAAAGGTGTCAATGTATTATTTTTTATCAGAAATGTGTTTTAAATTAACACGAGCGTGTCAGAAACGTACTAAAAGTGTGCCAAAATACTGGGTATCGGATGTGTGCCAAAGGTGTCAAAAATACATTAAAAGGTGTCAAAAAGATAAGTGCAAAAGAAAAATAAAATTAGAGGACTCAAATGATGTTGAAATAATATATAGGGACCTTAGTGCAATTATCCGTGCTTTTTTTTCTTTGTTGTATGTTATTATATCCATTACACATATGTATGTATGTATATGTTGTTGTAAGCAAATGTATGTATGTGTTCGCCGAAGTCGTGCCATATGACCCCGGGTAAATGGAGGTATTGATATATTGAATCTTGCACCAACCAATAAAAAATCCCAATTAATCATCTATTTGTTTCAACTCAGGCCTCGTAGACTAATTAAGCCGAATTAAGTCTAATAGCGCGAACTGAATTTATTCAGGCCTAATTGGGCTTGAGCTTGGCCAATTATGGTAATTCGGGTTTAATCGACCTCATCGAGTGAGATCAAATTTTATTACGCTTCATCGGCCGTACTTGGTGCGTTTTACAAGTGAAGACGGTGATTCGGATAAAATAGAGTGTCAACAGCATAAGAGTGCCCTAGACGATTTTTTATAGGTGTTGTTAAGCATCCGCTATGTCTGTGATGTATGATGAATAGTGAATCTAGCGGAGATCATGGGTTGAGAAGTCTCTGTTGTTTTCTTTGTGTCACGTAAACCCCCACATTCGTGGCGGACTATTTCCTATAACGGACTTCTCCACGTTCACGCGGCGGTTACACTATTGACTTGGCCTTCTTTAACCTCTACTGGATGAGCTCAACCAGTGGCGAGATGTCGAATCTGAGATGGTTATCGGGTCGCGAACTGAGGTTGGCCTCGGCTTGGCGATACCTACGTGATCCAAAACGGACCTCTCGTGGCTTGCCAAGGTCTAGGTCTAATTTGAGGTGATGAGTGGTATTTTTCGGAGGTTAGCCTCGACTGGGCACCTCCGATGCAGATTGAGACATAGTTCACTAAGTTCAGGCAGCTCATCAAGTCCGACTCGAAGCGTATCCCGGTTTATTTATCTTAGCTAGCCACCAACTAACCTGTTGAAACATGTGATAGCCCAAATCCAGGGACGGACCTAGAGCTTAGACAGGGGTGTCAAGCGACACCCCTGCTTTTCGGTTGTGATATATATATATATATATATATATAGACTACAAAAAAAAGAGCAATTTAATCACTTTCCGAAAACGGCTAAGCGGTAGAGAGTATAGGTCGTGGGTGTAGGGTGCGCGATTCGAGCCTCGCGTCATTGGTGGGTTGTGTTATTTTTTGTTTCTTTATTAATTTTTTTTTTTATTTTTTATTTTTTTTTATTTAAAAGGCTTAGCCAGTTGACTCCTCCATCTTATTTTCATCCCAAGCGCTACCCACATAACCCTAAATCCTATTCAATCTCAATCCTTTCGTTTACGGATAGTAAGTTATTTTTTTGAGACAGAGAAGCAATTTAATGTTTAACTATGAACACACATACATTTAATCTTTGAATTAATTGATTCAACCACATGACTTTATTTGGGATCTAATGTAGTATGACAAAAAATGATTCTTATAAGTTGGTTTAAGGAATTTGCTTCATTAATATGATTTTTGGGAACATGCTTTGGTTTACGGCAAAAGGAGGAAAGTAAAAAGAGGAATTGTTTTTACGTGGATTTTTTACTTGTATTACTTTATATTTTGACACCCCTGCATAAGAATTCTGGGTCCGTCACTGCCCAAATCAGTATTATATCAAATTCGAATGATTTGTTTGGACTATATAACATAATCCAAAGTAATATTTATTAGTGAAACATTTATATTTATTATTATTTGTATTGTAATATGTATCACTTTCGGTTTTTCATTTACTCTCCATTTTTCTTTAAGTTTTATGCCTAATTAAACAGAGCATTGTGTATTTAAACAGAGCCTTATAGAGGAAAGTTATCTTTCTTTTTCTTTTCTTTTTTTTAATGAATCCACGAGTGTTATTACCCTATAGGAAATGAAATTAATTTCACTCAAAGAGTAGAGAAATTATAATTATCTCTCCCACCGATATATGTTTCCAACGGCCTCGAACCACTAACTTTGGAGAGACCCGTTACCGATAAAGTCTAGCTTGCTGACAAATTAAGCCACACATATCGGTGTCAAAATTGATTTTTTAAGCACTTAATTTGATTGTAGTATTTGCCTTGGCGTCGCGGGCGCGGCTCGGCATGCTTGTTCAACGTAACCAAATTACAGTGCTTAGAGTTCTCCCACTGTGGCCCTTAAGACAACACCTGGGCTAGAAGCACTGGGCTATCACCCAGGTCAAGTACGATCCATGATTCGGTTTGTTTGTGAGATTGGGCCTCAACAAGGTAGCATAGAGCCTAATATAGCTGCTCTTTTGGGGAAAAACCCATTTAGAACTCATACATGCATGAATTCAGATATAATTCTGGTGTTCTGGCCAGTTAGTTCAGCTGGTGAGCCGAGACGGGTGGCTCATAAACTATCATCACTTACGAACGAAACATTTAATTTAAAAAAAAAAAAGAAATTTGAAGTATTTAAAATTTCATCAAATTGTTGGAGCTATAGAATTAATTTTGAACCTGCTAAAATATTATAGGTACGGAATAACAAAGTCTTGAAAACTAAGAAAGCACATTAAATTTTATATAATATTTATTTTTTAAATAGTTTCTAAATTAATATTTGGGGATTTTCACTGGTGCTAATAAATCCTAAATTGGATGAACTAGTCTTGCACATTGTATACTAACTGCAAATTTTCTACCCCCAATACTAGCTTAGGAATGCCAATTTACACCGAACCTAATGGAAGACCCAATTCCTCGTCCCGAAAAAGTCAGATTGGGGTTCGGAGATTCCCAGACGGGGACGGGGTCGGGGCGGTTTAAAAAAAATTCTCCATCGGTGGCCGGACAGGAATCCTATCCCCTGCCCGGACCAACCTGAAAATGGTTGGGTTAGAATTTTGTAAATGGTTTTTTTTTTATTTGTTATGGATTTATATGATTAAAGTTATTGTTATTGTTGTAATTTGCTTCATTTTTTCTTTTCAAGTTATATGATTGGAAAAAATAATAGTAATAGTTATAAATTTATCATTTTGTTGCCTACATTTAAATAATATTATGGGTATAATTAAAAAAAAACATCGGAGATTTTTCGTCATGTCAAGTCCCTGCAAGGACGGGGATGAAGAAGTCGGGGATCAAAGTCGGAAACAGGGATGTGGAATAATTTTCCGTTTATTCTCCGACTTGATGACATCCCTATACTAGCCCACTTCTTGTTCCTAAAGGAAAAGAACAAGTATTTTAGTGATACCTGAAAAAAATTCTAACTATGAAAATTATACGTTTTGCGAGGTTTAAAACTTTTATATTCAAATTTTTTTAAAAATGGTCCTATATAGGTGCTTTATAAACTCAAGTCTTAAATATTCAAGCAGATTTCAATACTGTTTAAAAATTGTTATGACTTGAAGTTCCAAAATATCTATTAAAAAGTATTTAAAAAAAAAATAATTAATATGAAATTTGTAAATCTCATCAAAATTTATAAATGTTATGTTTCAAACTTTTTTAAAAAAAATATATCTAAAATTTTTTTCTTTGGTGTAGAAATTGGAATAAGATTTGGGTGAAGGAGTTCTGCACTCGTTTTGTACTTTCCCAAATTTTTTGATGTTTCAAATCTGTCTGTGCACAGTGTAACTGTGCAGGGGCTGATTTGAAACCAAAAATTTTGGGGTTTTTACGTATCAGCCTCGTATTTTCTATTTTTACGTGTTTCAGCCACTGAAAATGCGTTTTCCAGGGGCTGATCTGTTTTTTTTTTTTTTTTTGGCAAATCAGCCCCAGGGGGGTTGCTACATTATCCGAAAAATCTTGGGGGAGAGGGGGGTTGATACATAATTATCCGAAAAATCTTGGGGGAGAGGGGGACTGATTTGACTGGATGAAGAACCAGCGGTTGATATGTTAATAGCATAGGTCGACGTTGCCGACTAAAACGTCTCTGTGCCGATAAATATCGGCACGGCACAACACAGGCACACGTCCGATTTTTTTTTTTTTTTGTAAGGAAAAATTGTTCATCTTTCTTGAATGAAGATGATAATGGTGCTATTTTTTTGCGTCCACGTGGTGCGATGGTATTTCGCGCTGCTTGGATGCTTTTATCTCATACTGTACTAATGAGCGTGACTCAAAGGTCACACGCTCTTAATTTTTTTAAATTTTTTTAATTTTTAAAATTGAAAATCCTTTTAAAATATTAAAATACATAAAAATTAATATTTTATTATCGGCACAGTCGAAACGTACGGTCAGCACATCTCGAGTTTGGAGTTTATCGAAACTCGAAACGGTAACATGGTAAACTTTGGTTAATGGTCCTTCATGTGTTGCCATGAGGATGCACCAACAAAGTTGGTCATACGCTTGAAGTATCTTGGGAGCATTAATAAGCATTTTCGTTACCGCATATTGCTGGTTATATTGCGTCCTCACACTATTACGGCTAAATATAGATATTGTATATTTAACGATATCCATACTCGTAATGTTGAAACTTTTTGAAAATTTTACAGAAGTATGCTCCCCTCCTAATTAGTTTTGGCAGAAATATGCTCCCTAATATGATTTGGCGAAAATGTGCCCATTTAGCTTGTTAAATGACCAAAATATCTCCGTCTTTTTTTTTGTAAGCGCTATATGATGTCTCCCTCTCTGACAGCCATTTTCCGCCAACAAAACTCTCTTTCTCTCATTTTTCTCTGTTCTCCATTAACACAAATTTAGGCTCTAAATTAAATCATAAAAAATCAAAATGCCAAAAATTACGAAAAATTACAGTTCAGTTGGCAACAAATGATGGTTATTATAAATAGTTTTTTATTTGGAAATTTAGAACATTTGTAGATAATTTTTAAATATTTTTATTTTCTCAAGTAATGAAGGAAGCATCACAAAATATACTCGAAATACATTGAAACTCCACCACGACTTCTAAGAACACCCCAGCTTTTTCTGCGAATTTAGAAAATTTTTAGATAATTTTTAAGTATTTTTATTTTCTCAAATAATGAAGGAAGCATAACAAAATATACTCTAAATATATTGAAACTCCACCAAGACTCCTAAGGTCACCCAAGAACTCTCAGAAAACTCCCAAGAACATCCCAGACTGTGGTGTTCTTAGGAGTCTTGTTGGAGTTTCAATGTATTTCGAGTATATTTTTGTAATATTTTCTTCATTATTTGAGAAAATAAAAAAAATTTAAAAATTATCTAAAGATATTATAAATTCCTAAAAAAATATTTATAATAACCATATGTTGTTGTTGAGTGAACTATGATTTTTTCGTAATTTTTGGTATTTTTTCTATTTTTTATGATTTAATTTACACGAAATACATTAAAAGTTACTTAAAAGATGTTCTAAATTTGCAGAAAATTTGGAGTATTGTGGGATTTTTTTAAGAGTCATGGTGGAGTTTAAATGTATTTCAAGTATATTTTGTGATACTTTTTTCATTATTTAAGAAAATAAAAATTATTTAAAAAGTAACTAAAGATGTTCTAAATTTGCGAAAAAAATCTACAATAATTCTCTTTTGTTGCTGAGTGAACTGTGATTTTTTGGTAATTTTTGGCATTCGCTTTGATTTTTTATGATTTAATTTACTCAAAACACATTAAAAATTATCTAAAAATGTTCTAAATTCGCAAAAATATCTGAGGTATTTTGGGATGTTCTTAAGAGTCATGGTGGAGTTTCAATATATTTCGAGTATATTTTGTGATACTTCCTTCAATATTTGAGAAAATAAAGATATTTAAAAATTATCTAAAAATATTCTAAATTCGTAATATGTATATATATAATAATCCGCTTTTGTTACCGAGTGAACTGTGAATTTTACGTAATTTTTGGCATTTGTTTTGATTTTTTATGATTTAATTGAGAGTTTAAATTTGTGTTAATGGAGGAGAGAGAAACGAGAGAGGAAGGGAGTTTTTTCGGTGGAAAACTGCTATCAAAGAGCGAGAGATATATCATAGCGCGTTTATCAAAAAAAAGGACGAGAGTATTTTGATCATTTACGCGCTAAAGGGGTATATTTTTGCTAAATCATATTAGGGAATATATTTCTGTCAAAGCTAATTAGGGGGAACATATTTGTGCAAAAATTCCTATATGATATCATCATTGTCACTTTAAAGTATTGTGGTGCTTCGCGAGTTTAACCAACGTAGAAGCATTACAAACTTACAATTTTGCATATTGCTCCATGAATGAAAGCCAAGGTGCTACAAATTAAAAAAAAAAAAAAAAGTAAAACAAGATATTGCGTATACACAGAGCGCGCAGAAAATTTTTTAAAGTAAAATTTTTTATTGGAATAAAGTTAAAGTCCTAAATACTCTCGCAATTCACATGCAGTTTTTCCTTTCCGATATCTTAAAAGAAGTAGTGTTTTAGTATTTAATTAAATCACGTATTAAGTTCTCGGCTTGATTAGGGTTTTAGGCTAAGAAGGCGCCCGAGAACGGCAAGCGGTTCTTAGACTAGCAAACTATAGCCGAGTTGGCTCGACTACTAGCTAATATTAGTTGTTAATTGCTTAGATTCAAGCTGGAAACATGGTCCACCTGATGCAACTTGGGTCCATTCCATTTAGATTTGAGTTGTTTGTGCTCTTTGGTGTCGTACCTGTAAGAATCATTTGTGTTCATGGTCTTAAATCATTTTTTTTTTGAGATTATCGTGGTGGAACCCGTAATGCGAGCGCACGTCCCCATAGGGACCTCAAACTCGCGGGAAATCCCCACGCCCAGCCCCGACCGAGGCTCTGGGATCCGAGTACAGGCCTTCTATGAACGGGAGCTCCTGTCACGGGGTATAGAGAATTTTTAAAAAATTCTATGAGGAATTTCACCCCACGCGGGCTCGAACCTCGGTGCTGACGCTTCCTAAGTCCATGATCCTAATCATGACAGTTGGAAAGTGTATAAGGGCACTTATAACGGGGTAGGATCTGGCCAGTCATATATTTCATCACCCCAATTTGGTAACCAAAATTGATCCGGCTCAGCCTAGAAGGAGCTTCATAGTAGAGTCTTTTAGGAGCGTCGTACCATAGGGACCCACTTGTATCACGAGTGTGCATAAAACGTGACTCAAAATAATCCATGCGTAGAGCTAATATCAACATGGTGAGCGGATCAATGGAAAATCGAAGTTTCTAACGGCTACCACTCATGATGATAAATGTTGTGTCACGATAGCTAAATACATATCATGTTATCTTATATAAGAGCTAAAATCATCAGACCAAGTCTTTGCCGAGTACACTTTGAATTGGGCAAAATATCATTTTAGCTTAACTCCGAAGATTTTGTGTTCGTCTAGCTTCTTATTAACCGACTTTTATTTATAACCCTATATAGCTCTTCTATCAAATACTCAAATTGAATCGAATCACTATACTTTGAAAAAGTACTCATTAAAGTCATATTTTACTTGGGTATGTAGAAGCGAACTTAGAGTATAAGACCACTCCTGACCCAGCTAACTGACAAAGATTTTTTAAAACTTGGGGGGACGAAATAGTAATGCCAAACTTTGGAAGGCATGTGATAGCTTAATATTTCTATTTTGGGCCCATAACAACCTGACTTCCTCAGTCCCATTAAGATCCTCATGCTCGTTATTTTGATACCCATATTTGCAACGAAATATACATCAGATGTTTGCATCGGGCAAAGAAGTTCAAGAAAAATTCAGAAGATTTTAACCAGGAACTATATTGAACAACTTTTTTTTTTTTTTGACTAAACTAGAAGAGGTTTGAGAGTAGTGGTTAATTTATCATTTACCCGTGCTTTTTTACTTACTTAATCTTTTAATATTAACACAACCATTTCACCTCATCAATATGTTTTGCAAGACTGGTAAACTCTTAATAATTCTGATTTTTTAACACTATCAACTGTTATAACTTGACTATTTTTAACACTGTCAACGTACGTTAGGACGAACTCTGTACTTAAAAAATGGTGGGTACGCTCTCAAGCAAGACCTTCTACTGAATGAAAGGTCCCTTGTAGCAGCTTGCAGCAAATCAGAAATCAATATTTTAGGTATAACCGTATAAGTTTTTCCTCTTATAAAAAAAATTCTTATAAATACTTTGATCATTATTATTTAAAAAATTGCATTTTTAATCTTTATTTATTTTCTAAGTAGGTGTTCGTGGTTTGTGCTTGTCTTGAATATAATCTGTTTCGTTTTCTGATTTATGAACTATTATGCTTTTATATTTGTATATACTGAATTTTACTTCATGAGATTAAAGGTGGAACTTATCACTGGAATGTCGTATGTTTTGAACTACATCATATAGAATAAAATACATAAATTTGTATTCAAATTGTTTTAAATAATAAGTAAAATGAGGGCATAAATCATTTAGTAGAAAGCTGGTTATATTTACATAATATTTTTGTCTATGAATTTGGCATGTTTATTGATATTTTTAAATATTATGAAATACAAAAGGATGTAATTTATTTTATTCTATGATAATATATTTTAAAATAGTATTACTTATAGATATAGATTTGAACAAATAATGTATAAATGTTATACTTATACATAGTCAATTTTATTATTTATATTATACATTAATAATATATATTATTCAAAGAAATTTTATATTATTCTAAGAATTATAATATTATACCTATAAAACTTCTTTCTTTTGTCATTTTTTTTTTTTTTTTTTTGAGAAGATACATATAAAACTTCTTGTAAGAAATAGTAGACTGGATCTGTAGTGGTATAAAGGTTAAGATCTTAAGTCAAAATCAATATTATTATTCTAACAAGACCTAGTTAGAGTGTGGAATGGAACACCTCCATTTCTCAACGCCCCCCTATCACCTCCACTGTCTACGAAATAAGCAACAGCGTCGACCTATCTTGTTTTCCCATGAAATAAGTGTTGGGTTTATTGAACCTAAATAGTAAAAATACACAACAAATAAATTTCTAAAATTATAAATAAATATAAAAAATTCTGTACAAAATAATGATTAACTAGAATTACCAATAACTATCACCACTTCATGATATTCCAAATAACCTACAAGACAACAACTCAAAATAAAAGTAAGGTTATAAATTTAACCGGTCGAGGCGTGCGTAGCACTTGTCCCAATCGAATATTTGCCGTCCCGTGCAAGGGTCTCTCTAGCAGATTCGACGGAGATACAACGATAATTCGGTCTCCGATTTGCACGATTCGGAGTCGAGTGAGACACCACCGAATTTTTCTTTTAGAATGAGCTTGAAAAGATGCTTGACAATGAAGCTTGAAGAATGATCAAGTAAAGCTTAAAAGAGGATGAAGTTCATCCAGAGAGCAGAGCAAAAAATGGAGTTGATGCAGTGAGTGGAAAAAAGATGGCTCGGTTGAAAGGAATTCCAAAAGACCCCCCTTTATTCCCTGCACACACCACCTTCTAAACCTCTCTCATTTTCATTGCTTAAGGTGTGACTTTTGTCACGCCTTAAGCTCTCTTAAGAGTATGAACCTTATTTTGTAAGCCAAAATAATGAGATTTTATGAAAAATATGAAAAGATCCAGTAAAAATTTTGCTAAAATTTTTGACTTGATAAAATATCCAAAATATCCAAAATTTTCTTCTTAACAATTAAAATAAAATAATATATATAATAAAATAAACTTTAAATTTGATTTATAATCAACAATAAGCACTGTGTAACAAACCCAATCAGATAAATCAAATCCCACAATAATTACAGATTTTATGGTTTTAGATGCAAGATGAAGATCAACAAAAGTGGAAAACAAAAACAGGAATTACTTACAGCATTGATCATGGATTAGCACGTTGGGAAGAGACGCTGATATATTTGCGGCCGTAACAAAGTATCATAGAAGGGGTCGTCGGGAAAAAAAAGTGAGGCAGAAGAAGAAGTAGAGACTCTTCAGTTAATGTCCCACAGTGATAGGTGTACCCTTAAAAGCAACAAAGGGATGCTGGTAGTGGAGCAAGTGATTGATCTATCGATCTCCCCTTCTTCGATTGTATATCATTGTGATTTCCATTGCTCGATTGAATTGTTCATGAATGAATTGGATTGAAAGAGATCATTAGGAGTGGCATTAATGTCCACTTAAAAAATAAAAGGGTTAAAAATTTATTAATTTGAAAATGGGTGCTTATTATAAAGTTTAAATTGTGGAGGAATTAAAAAAAAAAATAACTTTTTGTAAAAATAGGAGGTAATGTCTAATTTCCCCCAATACAATTTAATGTAATTTATATTCGTTGTATTAAACCTTTTTTTTTAAAAAAAAAGAATTTGTAATAAATATTTTTAACATGACTTGCACATGCTAGACACGTTTGATATATTAAGAAAAAAGGCGGTCAAGAGGAGCACAAAACTTTGAGAAATACTAATCAGGTGCCAAAAGATGCTCTGCCACAATGGTAGTATTCAGTAATAAAAAAGAAGCAGGACCTTACAACTCTTACAGAGAATACAAAACATATACTTATATATTGCTTAATGAGATAACATATGCTCAAGAGGATACAACTAGGAATTTGGAAAGACACCCACACACTAGAAACACAGAATGGACGGATTTATTACATACGCTAACTTAGGTACATCTTATTTCAAAGTTCTTAACAAATTATATTTTAAAATTACAACGTTTGACTCGAGCAATAATTTTCTTTAACAATAATGCAAAAGTTTCACGCGGCGACGTACACCGGATTATTTTGGGAGATCAGAGGTTTGTTCTTTCTTTGCCTTCTTGGTGGGTACCATTGGGTACAAAAACACACATGACGTAACAGTCAAGAACTTTTCTTGAAGAAAGTTGTGTAAACTTGTTATCCTATTCTTTGATGAAGGATTTGCACACTCATTTGTGGATGATTGTCCAAGTAAACAGAGAACAGAGACTAGCGTTCGGCCGGAGCAAAAGATAAACACTGCAGTAGCGTAAACCATAGGAGTGGAAAAGAGCGTTCCAAGGCGGATATGAATAATGAAGAAGATGGAGATAAAGAGACAGATGCAACCGCACATGAAGCCCCATCCTGCGTTCATAATCCCTTTTCTCAGCAATCCAATGTCCACGTCTTCCTGTGATGCTCCATTACCATGTCGGAGATAAATTAAATACATGAGGGCCTTTGCTATGATAATAGAGGAGAAGAAGAAGCTGAAGGAGAGAACTTCGAAGAACATTATCCACTGCAGCTTGCGCATAGCAGGCGTCGTCAAAGAGAAGCCCAAAACACAGCGAACGTGAACGTCGCGTTCACATTTGCCAGACCGTCTAATACTTTCATATGAAACTTCGTTGTTTTAGATGAAAGGGGGCAGTAGAGACTCCCATTCTTGCACTTGCATCCGCATTGAGGATTCTCTTCATTTTTGGGTGATTCTCCAATTCCAGAATCATTGCTCTGACTCGGAGCAATCTCTGTCATTATTAATGTTAGATAAATCAAACTTAATTGACGGTATTGCTTGAGTGGATGAAAAGCTTCGAAGATCTACAAATTTATATACCCAAAATTATGGCTACTAACTCGTGGAGTTAATAGCTCCACTTAACATAAATGATTGGAATAGTGTTGACTTATGAACATGCATAGCTGGCTGCTGAACTGTCAGAAGCTTATTATATGACCTAAGCAGTATTGTACGTGCCTTTAGCAATTGACTTTGAACAGATGAATCCCCATCTCCTAATCACGCAGTTGGCTGTGTATTTTTTAAGTGCAATCGACTTGGGTGAACTCAGCTTTAGTCACCTTCCACGATTGAATAAAGAGCAAATGTTTCCATCTTCATGCGAAAAATGATATCCTTATCTGTTGACATCCCCATTTTGTCCGCTACCCGCATATAGTACTAACACACACCGAATATGACCCATTATGCATAATAAAGTTGGCCCCACCCGATCAGCTCAATTAGGCCCAAGTGGTCTACTCAAGCCCAATTAATATGATTTAAGCCTACATGGTCCAATCAAGAGCTTTGAACCTCAGAAGTATGTCCACCTAATTGGACCGATCAACAACAAAATTTTCTTTTTAAAAAGTATCGTGGAATAAAATATGCATGTTGTTCATTCCCTGTTTGTGGAATGGTGTCTTTACAAATATAGTATGGACGATATCGATATATGGTGTATATTTGACAACAGCCGGTAGCTTGCAGATTAAATTTAGCTGGTCCAGCGAGCATTCTAATAAGCTGGATTCTTAAACATTTAGCTGATAGTATTATATAACATATTTTTAATGAGTGTTTGGTAAATTAAATTTTTTTCATATAGCTTGTAGATATGATACGACAAAGAAAAGGATATTAATAACAGGGTAGTTATTGCTATCTTATAAGTATAAAAAAAAACACATTAGGATACACTTATATAAAGATTTTTACTGTACTCAAAATGCGAAACTATTTTTAACATATAAATACAAATTAAAAATGTTCTTGGATGAACAAGAACATTACAAAAAATGTACAAGTTTCAATAAAAAGAGAACAAGTTATAAAAAAAAAGCATTATCAATGAATTACAAACATTAAAAAAACAACAAAAAAATTATATGTGAAGTATATATATATTTTTTTTTATTCAGAACAAAGTATATATGAATAAGATATATATGAATGTAGGAGACAAAGATTTTACCGGAGCCAAAGGACTGGTGCTGGCGGCGATGGTAGAGAAGAAGGTGGTGATAGAGATAGAGAAGACGATGACTTCAAAAATATGTTTTACTAATTATCATAATATGCACATAATTTTGACCCCACACAACGAGTTCGCGACGACACAGCAGTACATCGGAGACGTCGCGTCGGCATGATGAAGTCATGACGACAAGGCGGAGAGCTCGCAACGACACGATTGCAATGAGGGTGGTGAGGTTGAGGTTCTTAACGGCACGCAAGTGTGCAAGGAAGAGAAGGCTTGTGGGGGTTAAATAAGAGCATTTGAGTAAAACGATTATCCACCATCTAACAACTTGTTGTCACATGCTATGTGATAGCATGTGGTAACCAATCAATTTTTACTATCTATCATCTACAAGCTGTGCAACAAGTTATTTTACCAAACACAGCTTATGGGTGTGTTTGGCAGCAATTGGTAGCTTACAAATTAATCTAACTGGTGTAGCTGGCATCTCTATCTAGCTGGATCTTTAAACATCTAGCTGACAGTATAATATAACTAGTTCTTTAATGAGCGTTTGGTAAATAAAACTTTTTCATGTAGCTGGTAGATATAATATGACGAAAAAGGAGATTAATAATATGGTAGTTGTTCATCTTATACATACAAAAGAAATACATTAGGATTTCAATGCACTTATATAAAGATTTTTACTGTACTTGCAATGCCAAAACTATCCTTACCATAAAATTACAAAATTTTAAAAATTTCTAAATGTATAAGAACATTATAAGAAAAAGGTAGAAGTTATAAATTCGCAAAAACGAACAAGTTTTAAAACAAAACATTTTCGATGTATAAGAAAAGGTTTTTAAATATGTATCCATAAATAAACAAAAAAAAATTATATATGAAGACATAAGGCATATATGAATTTCTTTTCATCTAAGACAAGATATATATGAACGTCGGAGACGATTATCTTCACTGGAGGCAAAGGCTTAGCGGCAATGGCGGTGGTAGAGAAGGCGGCGGCGGAAGTGGTAGAGAAGACAATCATTTCGAAAATAATTTTATCAATTATCATCATATGCATTTCATTCTTACTCCACACGACGAGTTCGCGGCAATATAACGGCACGTTGGATATGTTGCGGCGACACGGCGGAGACATCACGGGGTCACGGCTACAAAGAGGGTGGTGAGGTTGAGAATAATTATGACACGTAAGTGTGCAAGAAAGATAATAGGGTGGGGGATTAAATAGTAACTTTTATCTAGTGCAAGGATATTTGAGTAAATCAGCTATCCACCATATAGCAGCTTCATGCTATGTGAGATAGTCTGTGGCAACCAGCTAAATTTTTTATCTTCTACCATTTACAAGCTGTGCAACAAGCTATTTTACAAACGCAGTCTATAACTTAAAATTAGATTGTTCTCTAATATACTATCTACAAGTTGTCTAACAAGCTGGAAATCACCCTATACTTAAAATTAAATTGTTCTCTAATCTACGATCTACATGCTACCCTACAAGATGAAACAAAAAACACCCATTATCCATCACCCTATCAATCATAGCGCTTCAGTTTGGTACAGATCCAATGATCCATGTCATTCTTCAAGCGTAGAGAGAGAATAAATTCTTATTATTTTATAGATGACGTTTGTGAGATCAAACATGTGATTTTAAGTACTTTAAGGAAGCAGAAACCACACCGTCGGTTCTTGACGTCCTTAGCTTACTTAAAAAGAGCTCAAAGGGCCGGCTTTGATTCTATGAGCATGCAAGGAAGTGCTGACGAACTTTCAGAATGCTTATTATTATATGTGCAAGCATTGTTATTAGTTGTTTAGCTGAGATTGACTATACACCGATCAACTATGTGAGGGATTCATATAATCTACCGCAGACATGGCTGCATGATTCTAGCACTCGCGGATGTGAGCGCCTCAACTCACTTTCCGCGCCTGAGTCCGAAGAGAACCTAATGTGCTTAGCTCCGAAGTCAATGTAGAGCTAACCTCCAAAGCCAATCGAAGAGAGCCTCCGAGGTTAGCTCACATAGTACGACCCGAACTTAGCTCCTTCTTCCAAATAAGCCTATATTTTATCTAATACTTTATATGTCAAGCCACTATATATATATATATTATAATATATATATATATATATATTATATATATATATATATATATATATATATATATATATATATATATATATATAATCTTTAAATACTAGAAAATAAATTTTAATGTAATGTATAATCTTTGTATTCAAATTCTGTTTTAAAAATACTTGTAAATATGTATTTTTAACATGACTTTACATGAGAAACATGCTTGCTATACTCAGAAAAAGGGTGGTCAAGAGGAGCACAAAACTTTAAGAGATACAAAGGTTTCAAAGATGCTCTGCCACAATGTGAATTTTCAGTTATAAAAAGAAGCAGCACCTTGCATCTCTCAGAGAAACACAAAACATATACTTGTACATAGAATGAGATAACATAAATGACAGATGCAACAGCAGATGAAGCCCAATCCTACGCCCCTAATCCCTTTTTGCAGCAATCCAATTTCCACAAGGGCATCAACACTATGTCGGAGATAAATTAAATACATGAGGGTCTTTGCTATGATAAATGAGGAGAAGAAGCTGAGCGAGAGAACTTCGAAGAATTAATTATAGAATTCATATGAAACTTTGTTTGCCAGACCGTCTAATACTTTCATATGAAACTTCGTTGTTTCAGATGAAAGGGGGCAGTGGATGCTCCCACTCTTGCACTCGCATCCAGAATTAGTTAGAGAATTCTCTTCCACTTTCAGTGTTTCTCCACTTCCTTTCTCGTACACCGGTACACGCATCCAGAATCATTGCTTTGAGATATCTTCTTCATTAGGAATGTTAAATTGATTGTGTTGAAATAGAAGAACAACTCTATTGATTAAGAAGTTGTACACAATAATTTTACAATACACTCTCACACCTTATAAGCGCTCACACTCTCTTTACTTGTTAGCTCTCACACTACACTCTCTGATGCTTCTTACACCACGCCATTCTAACATGTACCCCCTATTTATACTAGTTTCTAATAAAATGTAGCCATTGATTACAATTCTCATCAATAGCTATTATTTATCCTCTAGACCTTCTACTTGCCTATTCATTTGAGGATGATAAGCCAGTGCTACTTTATGAGTAACCTATACTTCTTCAATAAAGCTTCAATAGTCTTATTACAAACATGGGATCCTTCATCACTGGTAATAGCTCTTGGAACACCAAACATAGAAAAAATATTCTTCTTCACAAACCTCACCACCACTCGAGAATCATTAGTCGGAGTTGCGATTGCCTCTACCCATTTAGATACATAGTCGACAGCCACTAATATATACTAATTACTGGCAGAAGAAAGGAATGGGCCTATGAAATTGATCCCCCAAACATGAAATAGTTCTACCTCCAAAATAGTAGTCAACGGCATTTCATTCCTTCTTGAAATATTACCAACTCTTTGGCATCTATTGCACACATTCACAAACTGCTTAGCATCATGATACATTTTATTGTTGGCCAATAAAAACCTAACTGCCATATTTTTGCAACTGTCTTTGAAGAACTGAAGTGACCTCCATATTCTAGAGAATGGATATGTGTCAAAATATCGTGAATCTTCTCTTAAGGTACGCATCTTCTAATTATTCCATCAGCACAATACTTGTACAATAGTGGTTCCTCCCAAAAATAATGTTCCCATAAAAACTTCTTTTTATGATGATGACTCAAATTAAGTGGAGTAATATTGCTTACCAAAAAATTAACCATATCTGCATACCAGGGAACCATAGATACTGCTAATAACTGCTCATCTAGAAAATTTTCATAATAGGTACTTCTTTTTCTTCAGCGTCCCTCTCTAGTCTAGACAAGTGATCCGCAACTGCATTTTCCAAACCCTTCTTGTTGCAAATTTCTAGATCAAACTCTTGAAGTAATAAGATCCACTGAATCAATCGTGGTTTAGCATCCTTTTTTTGCCAGTAAGTACTTGATTGTTGCATGATCTGTGTACACAATCACCTTGGAACCTATAAAGTAAGATTGAAATTTATCAAATGTGTAATTAATTTGTGCTTCATTCAAACATCTACTAGCATAATAAATAACATGAGACTTCCTGCTCATCCTCTGGCCTAGAACAATACCCACTGCATAATCACTTGCATCGCACATAAGCTCAAATTGAAGACTCCAGTCCGGTGTAGCTATGATCGGTGCTGACACTAATTCATGTTTCAACCTGTTAAAAGCATTCAGACAATCAACATCAAAGTCATTTGGAACCTCTTTATTCAACAAGTTATACAAAGGTTTTGAAATTTTAGAAAAATCCTTAATAAAATGACGATAAAACCCCGCATGACCAAGGAAACTTCTGATTCCTTTCCCGTTCATCGGTGGCGGCAATTTCCCGATAAGTTCAATTTTTGCTCGGTCCACCTTAATTCCTCTTGCAGAGATCTTGTGACCTAACACAATCCCCTCTTGCACCATAAAATGACATTTCTTTCAGTTCAAGACCAAGGTGGTCTCTTCACAATGGTACAAAACATAAGATACCCATGAACTTCATTATAAAATGTCTATACAATTAGCCAGTCAGGTAAATTGTGATGTGGACATCTCCTCTGCAAATCCTTAAATCTCTCCCATGCTTCATACAAAGATTCACTATCAAACTGAACAAAACTAGTAATATCATTTCGAAGTTTAGCAGTCTTACCTGGGGAAAAATGCTTACTCAAAAAGGCTTGTGACAAGACATTCTAGGTACAGAGCGAATTTGGCGGTTTTGAATTTAGCCAATCATTAGTCTTATTTTTCAAAGAAAAGGGAAAGAGCTTCAACCTGCATCTTCAGTCACACCAATCAACTTTATTGTATCACATATTTCCAAAAAATTTGTCAGATGGGTATTTGAATTTTCAGTACCTAATCCACCAAACAACTCCTGCTGGATCATCTGAATGAGACCAGGCTTGAGCTCAAAATTGTTGGCATTCACAGCTAGTCTTACAATGCTTGTTTGGACACCAGTAGCATTTGGCATGGTATAATCACGTAGCAACATCTGATTTTGGTTCTGATTTGATTGTCAGCCATTGTTATCACTTGCTCTTGCTCCAGCCTATTCTTTCTCTTTAATTCTCGTAATGTTCGCTCTAAATCTGAATCAATCTTCTCAAGCATTTTAACGTACTGCGTGTCATACACTAGCATATCTGCAAAGCAACAAAATAAATAAGAAAAAAAAAATTCAGCCTAAACTAATACCAGAAATCAAGTTTTGGAGTCCCAAAACATCTATTTAGAATGATCTTTTGGAAAAAATTTTGAATATTAAAGTTATAAACCTTATCAAAATTTATAGTTTTCCATTATGACATTTTTCTGAAAAATGATTGTAAATTTTTTTTATTTAAATATGAGAAAAAATTATGCTGACGTGGTGGTGTAAACGTGTTATTGTATAATTTATCTTGGGTCGTTTGGTTGAATAGGAAAACTCCACGTTTTCAAGCAGTTCATAAGGGAGATAGGTTGCTCTTCAAAATCTATTTTCATTACCATGCATGGGTTAATAATTTGGTGGAACAATGGAAGCACGATTTGCATGTAAAGCAATAGAAGCACAAAGAAAAGTCTCGCCGACGTGGTTGTGATTTATTCTGGTAACAAGTATTCAACAGAAGAAAAGGTGAATGAAGTTACAGGCTGATATGTTGGCATTCGGGGCAAAAGTGAGTCAAGTTCGAGTACCGACAAGCTCGAACTCGACTCAGTTGATTAACCTTGAGTTCGACCTTCCCGAGCTTTAAATAATCGACCTCGAACTCAGATTAGATTGGTAAAACTCGGCGCTTGAGTTCGACTTCAATGTCGCTTGTTTTCATCGCTCGTTGTTATTGTATTGCTGGTTAATGGTATCCGGTATCCGTTAACTTTGAACATGAAAGAACAAATGTTAATTATTTATCAATATCTCTTTTAATTTTAAATAAGTCGGCTCTCCTGAATTTTAAGTCCCAAATTTGTCCATGAAATTGCTGATGTGGCAACATAAGATCAGCTAACTTGCAACATGAAAGAAAGAAGAGTTAATTACATATTAGAACTACTTTTTATGCTGCCACGTCACTAAATCAAAAATTGATTTAGGAGGAACAGCTAATTTATTGAAAGCTTGGAGAGGAGGCCTGAAATGTCAAAACTCCAAGAGACAGCGTATAAATAATCTGTATGGTACATAGATTGTATAGTGGGCTTTTATTTTGTCTTTATCTTCTTTTTTATAAGCTACTGTATGTATTTTTGCTAAATTTTTCTATGTTGTAGATATCTTGTCCTCTCTACTATGTATGCTATAAGGCTGTTGACCTTTTGTATTATTTTTAAAATTGAGCATTTTGTCAAAGAATATTCTCTAAAATTACTCTTCTAATTTAATTTGACTTTTAGTAACTTTATGATGTGAAGTAAAGAAAATATCTTCGTGTTTTTTTTTTGAGAAATTAACTATTTTTTTAATTATTTAAATTAAGCCAAGATGCATATATAAATAATTTTTTAAAAAAAAATTATTGTATTTTATAATTTTATATTATTTTTTAAAAAAAATTATAAATAAATATTTTAAGGCTCCGAAGTCTTTACTAGTTATGAAAATTTTAGAGCTCCAAAATATATATTTAAAAATATTTTAAAAAAATAAATATAAAATTATAGAACACACAAAAATTTATTTCTTGATATTTAAATTATTTTAAAAATACTTATAAATATATATATTTGGAATGATTTTATAAATTGTTCGAAGAAAGATATTTGGTCATTTGAAGAGGTTCAGAGGCACTCTTCGGCCATTTTAGGGAGACATTTTTTTTAAAATGTCCTTCAAATATTAACTGATTTGATGTCCAGTGTCATACTTATTATTCGCTTGCCAAAGGCTCTAGGTTGATTTTCAAAAAAATAAACTTTATATATTTGAATATTATAAGAACATGTTTAACTGAACCTTAAAGCTTTTGGTTTTCACATCTCCACTCTCATGTCCTTTATTATTTTGGCATTTTTTTAGCAATTTGGAAATTTGTGAACCAAAAAAGTAGGGACGGTCATTTCTTTTTTCATAGGAATTGTTATGTATCAGCCTCCGTTACTCTAAATTTTGCGTATAATTTTTTGAAAATAAAGAAATACACTGATATGACGACATGCCGCCATGTCAGTATATTTTTTTATTTTCAAAAACCGATTTTATATAATTTTGAAAAAAAAAAAGACTAATACACAATTATCCCTTTTCCACAACACGTACATGTCACATCTTATTTATATATTTCAGTTAAATTTTTCTTATTTATGGTTCGAACCGGACAAACACTCCCACACTGGATGAGTTTCAGAGTAATACTACTATATGAATATTTGTAAAACAGGTACAATTCTACAAATTATAATTATAGATTAAGCAGATGCACATCTGCTAAATTTTGCTATACAAAATAGTGAGGCTCTCTAAAACTTGATAACTAACGGTAGAATGGATGGGCGTTTTTCTTTGTTTAGATTCAATGGTAAATCTACTGTCTAAATGTATTGATTATTGAGGTTACTTCTATCTAGTATATTTAAATGCAGGAAAATATTATTTCACCCAAACTAAATAGCCAAGGCCTGCCCAAAATATATCCCAAAGCACATTTAAGGGGCATTTGTATTTTTATTCCATCTAATTCAAAATGGCGATATATGTCATATCCCCCTTAACCTTGTAAAATGACAAAATTGTCATTATCCCTTCTTAAAAGATAAGGACAATTAATTTGACAAAAATAGTTTCCTCATTTTACAAGTCAATTAGTAAATA
The DNA here is from genome assembly GCA_002076135.1 of Xerophyta viscosa. NCBI lineage: Eukaryota > Viridiplantae > Streptophyta > Magnoliopsida > Pandanales > Velloziaceae > Xerophyta > Xerophyta viscosa. The sequence goes on from MJHO01000001.1 coordinate 1,727,708, forward strand.
ATATCATTTCAAATTAAGGAGCATATTTTTACAATTTCCAATTACCTAGAATCGTAAAAAAATGCAAATACCACAATGGTTAGATGCATTTGCATAACCATTGAAGTTGTATTTTCTTACCCCCTAATTCAAAATGATGCTTCTATACCCCCCTTCCCTTGATCTTTTGAAATTAGAAAACTGTCATTATTCTTTTTTTGAAATACAATGGCCATTAGCTTGACGAGAACAATTTCGCCATTTTATATAGTCAAGGACTATAAAAATATCATTTTAAATTAAGATGGACATATTTTTATAATTTTAAATTATAGAGGACATAAAACAGCAAATGCCCCCATAGAGTTATCATACAGTTCTATCCCCTAGGTTTTGAGGGTATATCCATTTGCTCCTATATAAATTTGGGGAAAAACTAATAACATACTATGGATAAAAAGCATGAAACCTGCTCTTAACTTTTCTCAAACTTACAAGTAATTTAACAGAATTGGGATAACTAGAAACAACCGTAAAACCCATAAAACAATTGCTCAAAAAGAAGGGACAAATTGAGAAAACCTTCATCTTGAAGTATGTTTCATAAAATAAGGCATACATTAAGCTATCATTATGAGGGAAATATTCTAAGGCAGCATGAAAATTCCTTAAAGATGGTACATAAATCGATCATGCGGTACAAATGAGACGGACCATGTCTAAGAATTCCACTATACAATTATTGACAATGAAAATAACGGCGCACCAAAAAGAAATTAAATACCAAGAGATATACACCAAGATCCAAGAGTCCAATGTGCAATCCTGCGACTATCTTGCCCAGGCAAATGCTAAAACATACAGAATTTCTGATATTTTCAACCATGCAGATCGCAAACTGTACAATTAAATTGCAAAATTGAAGACTACATTGATTTGCTCAAAGTCGCATGAAGACGGTGGACTCTTGCAAAGACCTACATAGACACTCTTTAGTAGCCACTATTTATTCCCCCATCAATTGCGTGCATCGAATCACATCTCGACCAAGTATACCCAAAAAACTAGCTCAATATGAATAAAATTATACCTGGTTAAGCATGTGATGATTCTTGGTCTTGACTCGGCACCTCTGCTTGATTCTCCAATGGCATATACTGTGCCATTATGGCTCTAATCTCTGAATCCATGTAGGACTGTAGTAGAAAACGCAAAATGAATATCTATGGGATTTTAGGCAATCAGATGAATTATGTCTTAACAAAAGAATAATAAACATTAACTGCTTATACTGCCGCCTACTAGAAGTGGACTGACAAGAGAAATCTCTTTTAAGATGCCTATGACGTAACTATCATAATAGATGCAATGTTGCAATTATAAAAAGTCAAAGTTTCTCCAACACAACCATGGAGTGAAACTTTATATGAACTTTAAGTACTTGCTTTCATGGGACGAAAGTAGCCGAAGGGGTTCGTTATTACATATAATTACATTAAGGACCAGTATAGTTGTTAAACTATTCAAACAGACCTTGGACAACATTCCTATGTACACATAATAGGAGCAATATCCTACAGTAACAAGAAAATGACGCAAACATACCCTCAATCTATATTTGTAGATCATATACGCTCCAGCACTTGCAAGGGCTAAGATTATCAAGATAACCCAAAGAGCAGTCCATGTCGCCTTTGATTCACTTGCACTCTTACCTAGATATATCCACGAAATGAATATGTAAGTGAAGCAGTTGTCTAAGATGTAAAAATATAAGACCCCTGGATTGCGTTCTTACTTATGCAGGTATCATGTTCCTTAATATATAAAAGACCTCCACTACAGGTGCATTCGTAGTCTCCCCATGTATCTTTGCAGCTACATTCAGGACACTGACAAGCTTTTTTCTCCTTGCACTCATCGATATCTACGAACATAGGAGTTCCATAAGTATTTTGCTGAACAAGATAGCATTCAAAGGAATACATATAAAAAACTGCAAACATATATATGACTTCTAAATTCCAGAATAGATCTCCATCTTTTAAGACTTCCTAATTACTGACATTCCAAAGCACATCTTACTTAAAAATGGTCTAATCTTATATTTCACACAAATTTCTTTCCTACTTCAGAATCCCAGAAATTTACAGAAGTGCTAAATTGCGAATCCTGGGTGTACCCCAAGCTGTAACTTGTCACTTCTTGTAAGAAAGAATTTCCAACAATAAGCAAAACCTAAATTTATTCTACCTGTATGACAGAATTTCTGATAGGGAAAGACTCCGATGCATATGCATCTATTTAAATCTAAAGGATCAGGACAATGTTTTTAGGACTAAGGGCACTGCAAACCAAGTGCTTTGGTAGCATATTACCTTCACAACTTTTGATGCCATCACCAGCAAATCCAGGTGGACACTGACATTTGCTGCCTCCAGTTTCCTGATCATCCCAAAAGTATAGAGAAATAAAGCATTAAAGAGTTTGGTAGATGAAAAAGTGGTAACGATAAATCAAATCCTAGAATGAAATGTCATGACAAATTAGCCCCTAAGGCTTTGGACGTAACAAATTGGCCCAACTTCCACCTTAAACAGCGTCCCAAGGATAGTGTTGGAAATTTATTGTTCAGATGACCTTTAACAGTATCCCTTGTGATGAATGCTAATGTTGCAGAATGTAGTCAGTGATGTAAAAAAACTTGCCGGCGGGGGAAGATAGTGCTAACGGCTGAGGAGGGAAGTGTTTAGGCTAATTGAAAGGTTGTAAACATGACTCTTGAAGAAGCAATTGGTTCGAAAGTTTCAAACCAGGGTTCATTCACATTACCCCATCAAAAACTAGCTAGAGCCGGTAACTAAAATAACAGAGTGGAAATAAAGGTTCACCTGACATGCAGAGAAGGTCTTTCCATTTCGAGTTTCATGCCAGCATCCCCCATTATTTATTCTGCACCTTCCAGGCCCAACGGCTGTAGATGTTAAAGGATAGTTCATCAAAAATATAACTCAAATAAGCCAGGAAAGCATCATAAACTGAACTCCACTAAGAATGATGTATGTCAATCCTATATTATTAAAATTCTAGCTTAAGAAAAGGTAAAAGTACTTCTATGATTATGGATATGCAGAATCTTTACATTCAAGGTGACAACAATCTTCATCTTAGATTAATTACTCTTAAAATTTTTACAGTAAAATTAGTATATGGTCTATTCTTATGTGTAACAGCCATCGTGATAATACTACGTATACGTCTATTCTGAACTTATGTCAACACAAACAGTGACATAATTATGAAACGCTCATGGAACACAAGCAATCTGCAACAACAAATCTACAACTTTTTTTTATATTATTATGGGGAAACTCGGCCTTAACCGGCCCACTTTGTGCGACCGTCGAAATAGATTAACTTGCAGGTGGCACCAACTCATGTTCCATCAACCAAGGAGTCCCAGTCTTTCAATGTGGCAACCAGAAGGCTTGTTCTACCCTCTAACGAGTACAAAGAGGATAAACCTCCTACACCATTACAGGTGGAGCCTATGCAATTCGAACTTGAGATCTCCACTTTATGAGATGAAAGTCCCACCATCCGTCCAAGGCACCCTAGGCTAACATTGACGATGGAATAACTATTGGGAACTAAATTTACTCTTAGGAATTATTAACCATTAGTTTAAGACTTCTTGGAGCATAATGATTATTCTTACAAAAAAACTGTATTAATCCATTCTAAAATACATCAATTTATTTCAACTCCCCAATAGTAGTTCAGTGCTTAGCAACCGATTGTGTGGTTTGTTGTAAAACTTCTTGACTGCAATGAGCATTACTCCATAGTTATAATGAAAACATTCCATTTTAGCCCCAATTCATAGAAACTATTTACAAGTGAGGATATTGCAAGTTTTAAGCCCAGCTATCATTCATAACGTAGAAATTGTCTCAAGATGTCAAACTTTTCAAGGTAAGACTACATGGTTATTGTGTTAAAAACAAGTACCTTCACAGTTGCTATAACCATCACCCTTGAACTGAACACCATCATACAGGGGGCACTCACAAACCTTGCCACGAAACGTGTCCTGGAAAGGTTACACAGATACTTACAAATAGTGACCATTGGGATCATCCAGAGCATTCAATTATATCAAAGAAAACCTTGCAAGCTGTAATATTAGAAGCTTTGTCTTGCCAGCATCCCCCATTATCATTCAGGCATTCATTCGTCTGTATGTCTGCTATGAAAAAAAAAAAGCTTAGTATTTTGGATGAGTAGACAATTATGATATGGAACCAGCAAATACTAGTTGAACCTTACCATCGCTTAAACAAGCAGCCGGTTCAGTAGTTTCCTCAAAGCCAGAACAAATAGCTTTTAAGACGGCTTTTTTCTCCAATTTTCCTGCAACCAAATGTGCTAATATTTGATATCAGTTGTAAAGCTATTAATAAAGGCAGAATATCATGACGAACCTCGATACTGTCGATTATTAACAACGAGCGTAGGCAAAATGGTCACATCTCCTCTGGAACCCTTTCCAACCTATCATATTACTTAACTGTCACTTATATGAACGTATCAACTCAGTATATAGCAGAAGTGTAGCACACAGAACTAAACCATCGAAACAGTTTTAACATATTTCAGTTATAATAAACAGCTTGAAATTTCAATAGTCACCTGGGCATCTTGCTCTTCCTTCAGAACAGGATTATCGGAATCAGCATCAGGATCTCCCATACATCTATCAATCTTCCCCGAATCTAGTCCTGCTCAAATGCATCATGCCCATGCAAGGTAAATGATGCTGATACTTCTAAGTTCTAACATTAAGATAATAAAAAGTGTTACTGTCAGGATAAATGATACTATTGCACCCCTAACATGCTACAAGTTGTCTTCATGATCTTAATATAAGCATAAAAGCAGAACATAGAATTAAGAAAACAAGTATAAGTGATCATTTTGAGCAATTTGGAAATGAAGTTACCTAGAGACTTGTTTTTTAAAGAGATAAAACTTACCTAGAGACTTGATAACTGCATCAGCACATTCTTTATTGTACTTTTTCTCCTTCATAGGGCACCTGATGTGAAAATCGGTTACATAATCCCACCATATCCAAGGTCTTTTGCTTTCACTTGCAATTTTAAAAACACAAAGTTGTCTCAAGTTTTCAATGACAACATCTCTACCATCATAACCGCTGCTAAAATCTTGCTCAGGATCAGGGGCACAGTATCTCCCATGATTGATGCATTGAGATTTGCACTGTTTACTGAGAACAAATGCTTCAGGACAATACCAGGTTATATAATGCGGGGCAAACTGAGTATATCCACCTTTTTCTAGCACCTGTGCTGCACCTTTAAAATTCTTCAAGAATCCCATGAGCACATCACACTTGGCACCACACTCGTCATTGCTATTTGTCCACAACTCATACTCCACACGATCATCTGGATGTGGTACAGCTTCTCTCCAGTCAAGGTTGACATTGAGCATTTCACCACTGCTAAGAGCCTTCTTCAGCTGTTCTCCAAATGTTTTCATAATAAGTGCCGAAGGAATTGTAATATTCTGAATATACTTTCCAGCTTCATCATCTTCTCGAGGTAAGTCCATAGTTATCAAAGGTTCGTCAGTATCATCCACAACCAGAACTGCTGAGGCACCGGCATTCTGAGCATTCCAGACTTTCTTCGCAAAAATGCAATCTGTAGAAGTAAAACACACGAGACGGAATTTCAACCAACTTAAAAAGATATCAAGCAACATAAGTAACAGAATATCTAATTGAGATATTACACAATGTCAACCTTTTTTTGGCTTTGTTTAATTAGTCATATAATCAAAAGAAGTACTGTCATTAAACCCATCAAATCTCAAGTATAAAATCAAACAAGAGATCCACGTGCAAAGAGATGTAGTAGAATAACCATGCCTATATGCTCTTTAAATATGTTTAAAGAACCTTTGCACATTAGGAGCAGATACAAAAATGTATACCAGAAAGGAAGACTATGGCTTGCTATGAAAAAGAATGGTTCTCAAAGGTGTAGGTTATTGAAATTAAACACAGGTGGTGTAGATGAGCCAATCCACTTACGAACAACTCAACCTAGGCTCACCTTGAGCTTGGCTCATTTGATTAATGAGCAAAGGTTCAATCTTGTCACAAAACAAGCTCAAGTCTAGCTTATGAAAGCTCAACTTGATAAGTTTTGAATACATAAAGTCACATATCAAATGATCAAGCCCCTTCCACCAACCAGTCCAGTACATATCATACAAGCTCTAATTAAGAAACTTAAGAAGCACAAAAAACATATCAAACTCGTACATAAGTGAATGCACTCGTCTAGTGTAAGACTTACCAAGTCTAATCAAATTGCTTGAACCCTCATTTGGTAAACAAGCACTGCTTAGAAAATAAACAAACCAGACAAGTTTAGATGAAGAACATTTCTCAGCCTAGAAGTCTTTAAATGCCAAATTTGTCCAATGTTATATTCAAGCAAATATACACAAAAATAAAAAAAAGATTCAAGTTTTACATAATCTTAAGTTTTCATATAAAAATTAAAAATATGACCTAAAATACGAATCTCACACCACCAAAGGCCAAATACTAAATGGCAAAATGATGTATCATCACTTACAAAAAAAATTGTTATCTTTAAAGCTTTATTTTGGTATTGCAGGCGGAACTTCTAATCACTTTTTTCTTTGAGAAATTTTCTCTCTTTTCTTTACCAACCGTTCACACCTCAAAAAACATCAATAAGACTCAACATTAATGCCATCTAAATGAGCAATCCAATTAGATTTCCTAGATCACATAAAGTTACTCAAGAACAAGATTTTAATAGTAATTTACAAAAATATAAAACAAGAAAAAGACAAATATGTAAAAGAATATAACAGTTACCGCCACGATCGATGAGTAAAAAGACAGGGAGAGCGCCGGGCTTCGATTTGAAAGAGGTAGAAAATTCATCACAGGCGTGGGTATTAGATTTGGGGTATACTACGGTGCCGGCGAGAGTTCCGCCGTACTGCGGGATCCCGAAATTCGCGATGGCGCTGTCGCGAGTGCCGCGCATCGATATCGGCGCCGTCACCATCAAACTGTTCTTCTCTACAACGAACCTCGCCGACGCTGACGGAAACCCTAAAAACAGCAGTAACACGGCCGCCGAAAGCGCCGCCTGTGACCGCATGGCTCCGCCGCGCCACCGGAGCGAACGATGGTGATGATGGTTGATTAATTTGATTCCTAACAGCAACGGTTTGATGCCGGAGCGATCGTATGATATCGATTATCCTACTGGTTAATTTCTGTGTTTATTTTTCGCGTTGTTTTTTGTTTGTTACTTGTTACGGAGAGGTCACTGAGATTTTGGAGAAAGAGAAAAATGAGTGACGTCGTTGTCTCCATCTAATTAAACGCGTTTTTTTTGGAGTAAAACAGTTACATCAAATTATTTTATATAATAATTTATAAAAAAAAATTTTAAAAATATTTTTTAAAAATAATTCAACATCAAAATTTTATTTTTTGACGAGATCTACAACTTTTATATTTAAAATTTTTTTAAAAATTATATTTTAAAACTCCAAAATTTAACGATTATTTGTATCGGATTTAAAAATTGTTCTAAAATACGTTAACTTCATTAAAATTTGGAGCCTCAAAATATCTATTTAGATATATCTTTTGAAAAATTTTGAACATTAAAATTATAGATTTTATCTAAATCTACAAATTTTATTTAAAAAAATTTTAAAAAATTGATATTAATGTTTTTTTATTTAAACACGTAAAAAATATATACTGACATGACGTAAACATTGCATTGTATAATTTTTTCTAAATAATTATCTTCGGGCCAAATTACCTATTACGTACCCCGACTTATCGTTATTTTGGAGTTTGACACCCTGTTTTACGAAAGAGGCGTTGCGCATACCTCCGTCCATTTTATCACTGACGGCGTTAACAGAGCGCTGACGTGGCACAACAAATGTCTTGGCTGGGCCAAATTACATGTTACATATTCCGACTTATCGATTTTGGACTTTGACACACTGTCTTACAAATATGCTCCAGACCAAAATTATAATAGCTCCACAACTAACAGTCACTCCAAATGATTTAACACCTGCATTACAAAAAGATAGATACTTCTAAATTTTACAAACACTAACAAATTACAACAGACTATCCCATCTGATACAATTTAGCTGAGAATGCAATACAAAACCAATGCAAGACTTCGATTCTACATTATTTAGTTTGTAGGTAAGATTGCAAATAATATGTCCATATCTCTGAGGGTCTGATGTAGGGTTGAAAACGAGCCGAGCTGCTTACGAGTAGCTCAAACTCGAACTCATTTAAGCTCGGCTCGAGATCGAGTATTATCGAGCTCGAGTCGAGTTTGAGCACGATTCAAGCTCGAGTAATGAAACGAGCCGAGCTTGAGCATTGTGTTACTCGCACGTTAGGCTCGTGAGCCTAAACGAATTTTTCTATTTTATTCAAGCATTTTTTACAACAAAATTATTTAAGCGAGTTGGAGTTCTAGCTCGACTCGAACTTGGTCTAATTCATGCAATTGAGCAGAGCTCTAGTCGAGCTCGGCTTGAATCGACTCAAGCTCGGCCCAATTGATACAATCGAGCCGAGCTCGAGTCGAGTTTGAGCTAGAGATTTTTCGTGTCGAGTCCAGTTCGAGCCGAGCTTGAGCTTAGTGGTATTCGACTTGAACTCGACTCGTTTTTACCCCTAGTCTGATGTGTCAATTTGTTATTTCGAATTTGAAGTTTTAAACTCTTGATCTATGTGGTTTTTTTGATGGATCGATGATCGAACTCCAAAGATATATAAATATATTATTTACAATCTTAGCTACAAACTGAAGAATGCGGAATCGAAGTCTTGTAGTGCCTCTGTATTGCATTCTCAGCAAAATTGTATTAGATGTGATAGTTTGTTGTGTTTGTAGAAGTATATATCTGTTAATTGTGGAGTTATTTTTGTCTGGAATATTTTTGTAAGATAGGGTGTCAAAATTCAAATTAGCGATAAATCGGGATATATAATATGTAATTTGATTTGGTCGGATATTTGTTGTGCCACGTCAGCGCTCTATTAACGCCGTTAGCGATAAAATGGACGGAGGTATGCGCAGCGCCTCCTTCGTAAGATAGGGTGTCAAAGTCCAAAATAGCGCTAAGTCAGAGTATGTAATATACAATTTGGCCTTATCTTCGTGCATGGAGGGTGTTGAATTTAATTTAATTAATTAAATATGTGTATAAACATGTTATTGCACTATTAGTTTCTAAAGACGAACGGTGCACTCGAACATATAAAATACAAATATATGATTAATTTTTTAAAAAAAATATTAAATATAAAAACTATAAAAATTTAATAAAATTTATAATTTTTGTATTTAATATTTTAAATATTTTTTTTTTATGACTGTAGTTAGTGGATTTAAAAATAATTTTTAAACTCGTTAAAATTTTAAAACACCAAAATATCTATATTTTAAACTCGTTGTTGCCACATCCCCTAAACTCTTCGGAAAGAGAGACCTGTGTGTCCCATGATAATGCAATGCGGCACAAGCTGCCATTACAAAACTGCTAAACTCGACTGAAATGACACTGGAAGCAATCTTTATTAATAGGCCAACTTTTGGAACAAGCTGCAATACAAAACTTATCCGAGCAAGGTTGCCGCAAATGCAGCTAAAAAAATACAAAGATTATAGGAATCTTGTAAGACATGACTGAAACAGCTTGCTCCGAAAATGTTTCCCTCCTTGTACAGTGTGATGAACGGATAGTTCTACGTCAATATAGTATGATAGTTCATCACAAATAGGCACGAACAAAACTATCTTACCTTGCCTTAGATGCTCGACTTTTCTGGGCTTGCAGTATTATATAACCGGCTAAAATTAATCATATATAGGGTGTCGCAGAACCTATATATGCTTAATCCATGATCACATTATAAGAAAGATTCTGTTCACTTTAAAATGGCTCGCAAAATCCATTTCCGTGTGCTAATATTGAGCCACCACCTGAATCCGAGAGAAGCATATCTTGGAATTTCACAGAACAAAGAACGTATCTTGCCAATCTTGAAGGCTGATGACTGTCAGAAAATCGAGGAGTTAGAGAACATAGAAATCCAATTATACGAAGCATTTTATAAGGACGAAGCATACTTGGCAGTGTATACTGAGTTGTTGCAGTTTAACACCCTACATATGCAGTATGAATCGTCTCGGGGTGTATAGGTAGATGCAGAACCATCACGGGTGTCTAAGCAATATCATTTTAGAGGGATGATCTGAAAGAAGCACAAATTTGCAGAGAGTGTAGTATATTAAAAAATAATTAAATATGGTATGCAAGAAACAATAACTAATGATGCTACATCACTACTAAATCGAAGAAACTATGGTTTGCAGCATTCTATGATCTATCCAAACTGCTGGAGAAAAAAAGACCAAGCTATAGCCGGTTCCGCTTGCTCATTGAGATCTTTGGAATAATTAAAATGAACATAATTCTGAAACAAATGTTAGGTAACAAGGGAAGAAAAAAAAAAACCTCACTTAACGAGGGAAGAAAAAAAACGTCTAGTTTTTCATGCACCGACTTACCAATGCATCAATAGCAAGATCGAAAGGCATATTGCATTTGAACACTCTCTTGCCATCAGAACAGCTCTTTTATAAATTTCTTAGCTGCCGTTAGCAGAGGGAGAATTTCACCAATAATTGTGGCACGAGCATTCTCCATTCCTGAAATGGTGAAACCGCTTACCATCCCTGACAATAATTTCTCTACCAACAGCCATTGACATAAACATGATTGCTTTGTGGCAATCACCACATATTCTCAAGTTCTTAAAAACTCTAACAGTAGCTCCAGCAGGCAATTTTAGAAGTCCAAATGCAACAGCCAGCTTCTCACTGTGGGTGGATAACGCATATTCCTTTTGCCCTGACTCCACATCGTGTAAGACGAAACTAGTATCAGGTGCATACCCCAATTTCCTCATCTTTGCGCCAACTAATTCAAGGAAACTGTAGACTTCTTGCATGTTAGGGTGCATGGTGTCATTAACAAGGAAAACATGAACCTTATTTGTGACTTCAATCCAACTGCACCCAGGTTCCTTCTTCACCCCACGGTCCCTCATCAACTTCCTAACCCTAGCCACAGCTTCCCACTTCCCAACTACAGCATAGATATTAGACAAAAGCACATACGCTCCATCATTTTGTGGTGCCAAACTAAGGAGCTGGTTTGCAGCAAAAGCACCTATTTCCATATCCCCATGTATTCTACACCCAGCAAGAATGGATTCCCAAATAGATGGGCCAGGTTTAAATGGCAATGAACCAATTAAATCCCTAGCTTCAGCAGTACGCCCCGCTCGGCCAAGTAGATCAATTAAACGGGCATAGTGTTCTTCCCCTGGCGTTATCCCATACTCACGTTCCATAGATTCAAAGTACCGAAAACCTTCATCAACTAGGCCTGCATGGTTGCAGGCTGACAACACTGTAAGGAAACTAATCCGATCTGGAGTTATTCCCTCTGCGATCATGCAATCGAACAATTCAAGCGCTTCAACACCGTGCCCGTGGTGTCCAAGCGCTGCAACCATTGCATTCCATGAAACAGAGTCCACATTGGGCATTATTGTAAAAACAAGGTGTCCTTCATCCACAGCTCCACATTTTGCATACATGGTTAAAAGTGCATTTCCTGCAGAGTTGCTTGATTCATAACCTAACTGGACAAGTTGGGCATGAAGCTGCCTACCGAGCTCTAATGCTCCAAGATCACCACAAGCCGCAAGAGCACCCGCATAACTGTAATCGCATGGTTTGACACCTTCATGTCTCATGCAGTTAAATTGACTCACCCCTTCTTCTGGAAACCCGTTCTGCACAAAGCCCGAAATCATTACCATCCATGATAAATCATCCTTGACAGGCATCTTTTCGAAAATTTCTTTAGCATCATTGATGCTTCCAGAATTTACATACCCTGTCAAAATTGCATTCCAAGAGACGGAATCTTTGTTCCCAATATCATCAAAGATCCTCTTTGCAACCTTAAGATTCCCACATTTAGAGTACAAAGTAACCAACACATTCTCAACAGGCAATGCTGATTCTGGATCAAAATCAGGCCCAGTCCTTATAATATGAGCATGAACAGCTTTGCCGTGCTTGAACAGACTAGCATTTGCACAAGCACTTAGGACGCTAGTATAAGTAAACTCATCTAGCTTAATTCCATCCATACGCATTCTCCTAAACATCTCCAAAGCTTCTGAGAAAAGTCCATGGTGCACGTAACCTGATATCATTGCATTCCACACAACATCAAATCGCCCTCCCATCTCATCAAACACCTTCCGTGCTGCACTAATATCTCCTTTCCTTACGTACCCAACAACCATCGTTGTCCAAGTAAGTTCATCCTTCTCTTGCATCTCATCAAACAAATCACGAGAACATTTCATGCCTCACTCGACCCACACTTCATGTAAAGCGAAATCAGTGCATTCGAAACTGAAACAACAGTCTCCACTCCATACTTCACAACAGAGCAGTGTAGCTGCCAGCAATGCTCAATGGAAAGACTTACAACGTAAGCGGTTGCACTGAGCACGCCTGTGAAAGTGTAATTATCGGGGCAAAAACGCTCCCGTAACATTTCACAGTAAATTCTAACAGCAGGTAGGCCTTCGCCTGCGCGTGAGTACCCAGAAATCATCGCATTGTAGAAGACGGTATCGCGGACATCCAGAGGAGTACTATCGAATATCTCACGGGCGAATTTGGAGTTATTGATGTTGGAGTAAGCGTTGACGAGGGACGTACGAGCGATAACATCCGGATGGGGAATTTCAACGAACAGACGGTGGGCGGAGGGAAGATCGGTCAATTTAGAGTAGAGATCAATCAGACGGTTAAGAATGTGGCTGCGGGGGCGAAATCCGGAGAGGAGGATGTGCGCGTGGATGGAGCGGAGTCGGCGGAAGAGATGACGACGTGGCTGGCGAGGCAGTGAGAGGTCGGTGGAAACGCGGCGGAGTTCGCCGGCGTAGAAGTTGGCAAGTTTGGGAACGAAGCTGGATGTTGAACGGAGGGCTGAGAGAGAAACGCAAGATGATAATGAAGAGGGCATTCGATTTCGTCGTCAACTCGGAAATTCAGTCGAAGGCATCCACGATTAGTTTGTGGCCCGGGGCTGAGAGAGATTTTTAGCGGGAGGATTTGATTCAAAAGGTGAATTTTTAGGGGGTTTTTTTTTAAGGAAAATTGCATATTAGCCAAGATTTACCGTGCCGTGCCGTTTCGAATTTCGGTAAACTCAGTTCTCAAGACGTGCCAACCGTACCGAATTGTACAATTATAAAAACAAATTATAAGATTTATTTTATAAATGATAATGAAAATTAAATAACAAGAATTATTATTCATTTGTTAAAATTCAAAGCAAATATCATAAATTATTATCATATTGAGTGTTGGTGTGGTTGATATCAACGAAACCTAAATTATATAAATCTACCACATGCGTTGTTTAAAAATAATATACCCACATATCACATTATTAAATATGATAATACTCATTACAAAAAAAAAAAAAAATGTAGTGTGCCGACCTTGCCGACCGAAACGGTCGGCACGGGTCGAGACGGACGCACCATACCGACCGAAATGATCGGCACGGGCCGAGACGGCCGAAAAATAGCCGTTTTTGGTCGTTCTGGCGCCGCCACTTGGCGGCACCGAGACGTCAAACCATGATATCAGCCTCCTATTTTCAGGGGCCGATACAAATCATCTTCTGAAAATGGAAAACGTCCGGCGTGGTAGCACGCGCGCACTTTTTCCGTTTTCAGGGACTGATTTATATAAGGTTTAGAAACGGGGACTGATATACAATTTCTCTTTTTTTTAAAAAAAAATTATGAATAATCTTCTATTCTGTGAAAAAGTTATTGTTTTTAACATAAAGGTGCATAATATATCGGCGAGAGCTAAGTTAGCTCAAAAGGATTTAGAACTCGAAGAATCTGAGTGGCGTCTTGAAATGGCTAAGAGAGAAGTGATGGAGATGGAAAGAGAGATGGTTTGAAATCTGAACTTAAATATTTGAAGGAAGTAAAACATTGGGCTCTAAAAATAAAAAATTTGTATTTTTAATACTGAAAGTTTTATGGAGGAGAAAAACAAACTTGTCTTGGAGCTTGACACCACTAATGGTGAGATAGAAAAACTTAAAAAGTCGATGGATGATCTATCATCAGCCATGCGTTAAGTATACGGTGATTCCAGGGATAGTCGGGAGATGCTATTTATGAAGCAAGTAGAGTCTGCGCGGGGAAGAAGAGTACCCAACCGCCGGGCATGGCGACATTTGCATATGGAGGCTTCGGCATCAATGCCACCAAGTCTTTCATCATCTCAGGCTAAGAAACATGCAACGTGCATTTCCATTCACGTACGACTGATCAGGTAAAGCTCTCAAGCTTTTTTGAGTTCATTCATGGCGACTTCTAAACCCCGCTAAAATGGCTGCATTCCGGGGGTTACTGCATGAAATCTTCGAAGTTAATGTCCTCTGCTTAGAATTAGTATTTTTCTTTAATTATTTTGAATCATGTATTTATTAAAAATAAGATGATTATTGTTAAATAAGACGACAAAAAATTTTCTGACACAATTTTCAACGAACTTAAAGCTATTTTTGAATCTTTTCCTATATTTCTTGGTTAGAGGACCATTTTTAATGTCTTACACCACCGAACTTACAGATTTCCCTCATATTTGAATAGCTATAACCAGTGGCGGATCCAGAAAATTTATCAAACGGAATCCTCAATATAGTATATAAAATAAATTATTTTTTTTTATTTCTAAAAATAAAAAATATACAAATTGCTTACAATTATTTAACGATATTTTATGTTTAAATATGATTTATTACACTTCATTTATAACTGTATTAAATACATCAACCTCGACCTAATATAAACAACATTATGTAATTTAACTATAAGAAGTAATTATTGTTTTAGATGTGTGACCAATAAATCAAAATATAAAAATTAATTTGAATATGAGATTGAATTGTAAAAATAAGATACCGAAGAATACGATATAAGCTTATTTTAGGTTGGTGAGATAAATTATGCAGATCAAATCAAAAAGAAAAAAAAATAAAATCATAGAAAAATGGGAGAGAAAATTAGAATAGTTGGAAAGGTTGTTACTAGAATGGATAAAAGGAAAAAAAAAATGAAACAAAAAATTGTATAAGAAAAAAGTGCTATTGGGGATTGAACTCCAAACTCCTTGATTAAAAATGAACAATACAACCACTAGGACAATTTAGTACTGACAAAATAATACTTTGTAATAGTTATATACTCTCTCTCTCTCTCTCTCTCTCTCTCTCTCTCTCTCTCTCTCTTCTATATATATATATATATATATATATATATATATATATATATATATATATATATATATATATATACCCGTTTTCCAAAATCCAAGGAGGTCCCCCTTGCGTGCATGTGGATCCGCCACTGGCTATAGCCTATACACCATATGAAAAGAAAAGATGGTGTATTGTTTAGTTTTTATGGTGATACTTCGTAACAGATAAATATAAGAATAATAATAATAATTATTATTATTATTAATATATATATATATATATATATATATAATATATTATATTAATATATATATATATATATTTATATATATATATATATATTATATATATATATATATATATATATATATATATATATATATATATATATATATTTCAGTATAACAATAGTTGAGTGTCATGTGGCATATCTTATAACTCACAATATGCCACATGACATATCTATTATCTTACAATTTGACATGTGGCACACTTAAATATAATAAATATATAATTACTCACATTATTAATAAGAATTTTGATTTAATGCACATTTAATATATTATTAATAATTTATTACTATAAAAAATAAGTATAATTTATAATAATTTATTTTTACTTATATTATATATAAATTATAATAATTTCAAAAAATTGAAAGGTAATTATCAAATCCTCAATAATCTATATATAATTATATAAAATATAAATAAAGGGGTAATCAAAATCGTAACTTTCGATATATCATTTGGTATTTATTTTTGCTATAACAACATGTGATGAATATAATATAATATTTTAATAAAGTAAATATTAATTTATAAATTAATATATTTAAAAAAAACTTAATCTTTCGAATATCATCATTATATATATATATATAATGAAAATATTACAAATATAAAATATTATATTTAAATTTACAAGTCAAATATATAAATATTTATATATAAAATTGGGTGGTCAAACTGTTGCACCATGTGATATTTTAATGACTTTCGATGTGTCATTGGTATTTTTTTTTTTAAAAGTACATGGTGTCTTCATTATCTGTTGAGAGTTTAAAAATCACGTAATTAATTTGAAAAATATAAAAAGACTAAATGAAGTTAAAAAAAATAATAATAACTTTATTAAATAACAATTAGTTTATAAAAAAATTGATCTACACGTATTCGTAACTATTAATATAAAAGTGATAATAATACATATTTTATAATAAGATTCATTTTTAATAAAAATTATCCATATTCTAAAACAAATTATATATATAACTGGATATCATAATCATTTCACGTTATTCTCAAATAATTTTATTATTTTATTTATAACAAGTAATAATTATCTTGATCTAATAATATGTGATAAATAAAATATACACTTTAATAAAATTAATTATTAAATTTAATAATAAAATATAAAAATATAAAATATTAAGATTGTTTTATATTGATGACAAACATCCGTGCATCGCACGGGTGCAAAACTAGTTTCTTATAAATGAATGTGATTGACCGTAGTTTCTAGCATAAGTTAAAATTTATATGATCTCTTACACAATTTTAAACTAAAAGTTATTTATTTTATTATCTTTTATTTTTTTTAAAATTAATTCTTAAGAATAAAAGGAAATATAAGTCCTTTAGTACGACGGCTTCATGGATCACCTCAGACTTCTATCAGTATATATATATCACAGAGCATTTATAATATGTCAGAATTTCTGAATAAGTTTATTTTCAATAATTACTGTAATAATATTTAGCGATGTCAATTTACTCCGAATATCATATAAATTCGATTTCCCGTCCGAAAAAGATGGATTCGATGACGAAAAATCCTCGTCGAGTCCAAGGTCGGAGAATAAAAAAAGTTTTCCGTTGGAGGGATGGAGACGGGGATCCTATCCCACGTCCCGCTTGCCCCGAGCATCATACATTAATATATAATATTATATATCTATATACATATTAATATTATATACATTAAATATATTATAACTATGCTGAAGTATCAGGTTATATTTATTTTAATATTTTTTAGATTATTGTAACTCGGGAATTTTAATTTGATTATATGTATTACTAATATTTTATAATTTTATTTTAATTATATATATCTAAAACCTATTTTTAATTTTTTTTAATAAAGAACAAATATTTTCCGTCTCTGTTGGATTCCAATTGGGATGGGGATGAGGAAGAAAAATTTTTTCTCTGTTGGATTGGGAGGAAAAATAAAAAATAACTTGGAGTTTAGAAATAGAAAATAATATTCGTCCATTTTTTATTATACTATAATCTGAAAATGAGAAGGAAATATAATTAAAACGTAATGCCTGAATTGGCAAAAAACTTTTCTGTATAATATATAAACTCCAGCAATTACAATTGCATATTTATGCCTCTCTCTCAATTCATCAGAGCTTCCTCCCTCTCGTCACACGATCTCCTCCCAGTTCCCAGCGATCTCGTCATCCCAACGGCCGACTGAGCTCCCTTCGTCGGTCGATCACGCTGCCGAGCACGGCCTCCTTTGCCCCTTCTTGCGCGGCGGTGGTAGCCTCCGATCTGTTATTTTACCAAAATTTGTTGATTTCCGCTTCTTCTGTTCAATTCCTGTAAACTTTTGATATCTGCAACACAAGTTAGGTGAATTTGTTTTGGAATTTTTCTACAGGGAGTAGCTGAACTTAAAAACAAAAAAGAGAGAGATGAGTTCCGCGCAAGATCCATTTTACATAGTGAAGGAGGAAATCCAAGAGTCCGTGAGTGAATCTACCTTTTTTCGCTCAGTCTTTGGTGGTTATTTAAGGGTGCTTTTGGTTCATTCCTTAGCTAATTTCTATGGGTATCACACTCCCAGGAATTTAAATTTGCCATGGATTAAATTCTTGGGAAGGTTTCTGGAAATCGTACATAGATAAATATATGTTGAGTATAATATATATATATATATATATATATATATATTATATATATATATATATATATATATATATATATAATGGTGTACACAAAATTGATAGGAATCTGGAGAACATCTCCGCCATGGTTATTTGGATTCAAACCAGTGTGAGAATGTTGCTACCATGAGAATGCTAGATCCTCATGCTTCAAACCAACATTTGGAATCACATCTCCATAAAATTTCCAGGAATCTTGTTGAATAACTCCGACCCACACACACCTTATGATTACAAAGTGATCTTCTTCGACTTCAATCAAATTGTGTTTCTCAATATTTTCTAGCTACCAAAGGTGTGGATACTTAAATTAATGGGCATTATTTGTTATTCTAAAGTCAGTTTATAAATTACAGCCGCATTAGATGGTGGTTTTGCCATTTGTACCTTAGCAAGGGAGTGAAATCACAGTTAGGAATCTGGTAAACAACTATGACAGATGTTAGGGAGGATATAAAGATTGAATACTGAATGATGAAAAACGAGGCTATTCGACTCATGAGGTAGGTGAGGTGCCTTAATTTATAATCAGCATTACATGATTAGTTTTATTGGACAAACAAAGTATGTAAATGGTAGTGCTTTAGTTAGGTGTTACTGATAAAGTGATGTATGATGTTTTTTTGTTAGTTTGTAGCATTAGGCAACAAACGACCAGTTAAAAAGCCTACCTAATTCTTGAAATTAAATGTAAATATTACAGAAGAAAGGCAGTAGGCACAGGGAAGTAGAGTGTACATATTGACTAGGTAGTATTAGGAGAATAAGCATCTTTTGCCTTTGTATGCGGTAGGTGTACTGTTGCTATATCATAGGCGTTTTGTTGGTGGATTATAATTTGGTCATCGTACATTAACATTTTTACAATTTGGTCCTTTAACTTCACTAATGGTCAGTTAAGTCCTTTAACTTCCGTAATAGCACTGATTTGATCCTAATGTCAACTTTGTGTTTTTCTTTAACTTATGCAGATGTGATGTTGACGCTAGGGGTGTCCAAAACCGTGTCGGATCCGGGTCCGGCTGGACCTGGACCCGACCCGAAGCCTCTCGGGTTTGAGAGTACCAGACCCGACCCGAGCTAGGGTCTGTCGGGTCCGGTCGGGTCTAGTTATATTTGACTGATCTTGGCTCGAACCAGTTACCGCCTCTCTCTTTCTCTCTCTCTCTCCCTCTCGTTCTCATGGTGCCTCCCTCACGCGACATAAGTGGCGGCGGGTGGAGGAGGTGTGCGAGAGAGAGAGAGAAAGAGAAAGAGAGAGGAGGTGCAGTATGCTGCGGCCGGAAAAAAAAAAAAAGAATGATGTTGCGGCGCTACCGCCGCCGCTCTCCGTCGCAGTCACCACCCTCACTGTCGTTGTTGCTTCTCTCTCCCTCATCTCTCTTCTATCTCACCGGTCTCTCTCTCCCAAGTCCCATCTTCTTTTTGTTTTTCTTTATTTTTTGATTGAGCATGCTGCCCAAAGGCAGCTATAAAATTGCCTTTGGGCAGCGTGTAAAGCTGCCTTGACGCAGTATTTTTTTTTTTTTTAGGGGTTGGGTCGGGCGGGTCTCAGCACTTTGGACTGGGACCTGACCCGAATATGGGATCTATTTTTCAGACCCGTAGACCCAATAGACCCGACCCAAATTCTTCGGGTCTGATCGGGTCGGTTCGGGTCCTCGGATCGGGTAAATTTTTGAACACCCCTAGTTGACGGACACCTATACAGCTAATGTGTGGCAAGACAAATTCTAAAATAACATGTTCATTCATAACAGAAGAATAATTAGACAACCACGTAAAATCTCATATATGCCAACTCTGTTGGCAACTCGCAGCCACCACCCTCACTGTCGCTGTTGCTTCTCTTTCCCTCATCTCTCTTCTATCTCACTGGTCTCTCTCTCCCAAGTCCCATCTTCTTTTTGTTTTTCTTTATTTTTTGATTGGGCACGCTGCCCAAAGGCAGCTATAAAGTTGCCTTTGGGCAGCGTGTAAAGCTGCCTTGACGCAGTATTCTTTCTTTTTTTTTTTTTTTTTTTTTAGGGGTTTGGTCGGGCGGGTCTCAGCACTTTGGACTGGGACCCGACCCGACCTGAATATGGGATCTATTTTTCAGACCCGACCCGTAGACCCAATAGACCCGACCCAAATTCTTCGGGTCTGATCGGGTCGGTTCGGGTCCTCGGATCGGGTAAATTTTTGAACACCCCTAGTTGACGCACACCTATACGGCTAATGTGTGGCAAGGCAAATTCTAAAATAACATGTTCATTCATAACAGAAGAATAATTAGACAACCACGTAAAATTTCATATATGCCAACTCTATTTAATTGTCAATTTCACCTTACAGTTTGTACTTCAAACCATTTGGCCACACATTGCCCATAAGGACGCTAAGGTAGTGTCAGGTTGGCATAACTTAATGGAAGCATAAACAGATTAAGAAGACTCCCCAAAAGTGGCCTAATGATGAGTGCCCGACTTAGGAAATGTACCAGATTCGAGGCATACTGTCTATACTGTTATGTAGGGGTGTTAAAAAAAATACCCGACCCGAGGACCCGTACGGATCCGACCGGACCTGAAAGATTTGGGTCGGGTCTATCGGGTCCATGGGTCGGGTCGGGTCTCAAAACGAGACCCGAGCTTAGGATTCCGGTCGGGTCCGGGTCCGAGTTATTGATACCCAACTGACCCAATCACTTTATATATTTATTTATTATTAATAAAATATATATGTATATAAATTTTTAAATAAAAATATATTTTTAATGAACAAAATTATTGCATAAAGGACTCTTATATAGACTGAAAACTTCAACCAATTTTAACCCATAGTTGATATGGGACAATTTCATAATTCTTACACTTAGTGGATTTAGCCCATTTAAACCATAAGTGATATGAACCCAAATACAAGTCCACTAAATGTTAGAAAATTATCTCATATCATATATGTGTTAAATATAGTAAGGGTGTCTAGTCTATATAAGAGTTCTTAAAGTAATAGTTTTGATCACCAAAATAATATATTGCTTATATATATAGTATATAAGAATTCTTAATGTAATATATTTTTTTATATTACAAATAAAAAAAATTAAAAAAAAAAAAAATCTGACAAGACCCGATTAGACCCGACCCGACCCGAACCAGCTCGGGTCGGGTCTGGCTGACCCAAGCCGGAGGGGGGTTGGGTCGGGTCCGGATTTGATAGGACCTGGACCCGACCCGATTTTGAACACCCCTACTGTTATGGTGCAGAATGTCCGGGGTTTAATCTGTTCGAGCTTCTGATTAGGTGTGTTAAAAAATTTACCCGACCCGAGAACCCGATCAGACCCGAAGAATTTGGGTCGGATCTATCGGGTCAGGTCGGGTCTGAAAAATTCGGGTCGGGTCGGGTCCGTGTCCAAAGTGCTGAGACCCGCCCTACCCGACTCGTAAATTAAAAAAAAAAATTTGAATGCTGACTCGAGGCAGCTTTGGAAAGCCAAAGCTGCCTTGTGGCAGCTTTGGAAAGCCAAAGCTGCCTTGTGGCAGCTTTACACGTTGCCCAAAGGCAACTTTACAACTGCCTTTGGACAGCGTGTCCAATCAAAAAATAAAGAAAAATAAAAAGAAGATGGGATTTGGGAGAGAGAGACCAGTGAGATAGAAGAGAGACGAGGGAGAGAGAAGCAACAACGAGAGAGAAGCAACAGCGACAGTGAGGGTGGTGGCTGCGACGGAGAGCGGCGGCGGTAGCGCCGCAACATCATTCTTTTTATTTTTTTTTTGCTGCCGCAGCATACTGCCCTCCTCTCTCTTTCTCTCTCTCTCTCTCTCGCACACCTCCTCCACCCGCCGCCACTTATGCGCGTGAGGGAGGTGCTGTGAGAACGAGAGAGAGAGAGAGAGAGAGAGAGCGGTAACTGGTTCTAGCCAAGATCAGTGAAATATAACTAGACCCGACAGACCCGAGCGAGACCCGACCCGACCCGAGCTAGCTCGGGTCGGGTCTGGTACTCTCAAACCCGAGAGGCTTCGGGTCCGGGTCTGGGTCCAGTCAGACCCGGACCCGACCCGGTTTTGGACACCCCTACTTCTGATGCACCAAGTGTTTTTGCACAAGCCAAAGTTGAAACGACAGAAGAATAATTACACAACGACATAAAATCTCATATACTCCAAACTCTATTTATCTCAGTTTCACCTTACATTTTGTACTTGAAGCCATTTGGCCACATATTGCCCATAAGGACGCTACAGTAGTGCTAGGTTGGCATAACTTAATGAAGCATAAAAAAAAAAAATTAAGAAGACTCCCCAAAACTGGCCGAGTGATGAGTGCCCGGCTTAGGAAATGTCCCAGATTTAAGGCCTACACCCTGTACTGTTCTCGTGCAGGTGTGCGGGTTTTAATATGTAGACATCTCCAAAACATTTGAGAGTTGTACTGTTCTTCGAGCCTGTAGATTCAAGGCCTACAGCCTGTTCTGTTCTTCGAGCTTCTGATGGACTAAATGTTTTTTGCACAGGTCAAAGTCGAAATGACAATTCTTCTTCTGTACACAGCTGCACGTCACGTCTTGCTATGAGAGTTGGCATCTAAAATGGCCCATGTTTTTTTAATATTCTACTAAAATGTTTCACTCTTGTCATATTCTAATAAATCTATTAGCCCTTCTTTCACACTTAACTTTTGTGCAAATTGCTTATCTGTTTTGGTTGCTTGAACAGATCAATAAGCTGCAATCTACCTTTAAACTGTGGGAGCAGGCAGCCTCAAATACTGGAGAGCATGTCCACTTGACAAAAAAACTACTCACCAACTGTGAAAGTATTGAGTGGCAGGTGCCTGGTTAAGTTCGTAGTTAATGCATATATTTACACTTATTTCCGGTTTATACTACCTTTCGTTTGGTAATTTGAAATAAGTTTAACAGTTATTCTGTTCGTTTTCTTTGTTTTGAGAGTAAGTAATACCAAAAATATTAAGGATTGTTAGGTTCACTGTATTTTGCAACCAATATTGCATATTAGATATATTTCCTGGAGTTCGTCTGAAATGACACGTTATTTGATAGAAAGATAGACGAGCTGGACAAGGCAATTGCAGTTGCTTCCAGGGACCCTGCCTCGTATGGCCTTGATGAAGCTGAGCTTGAAAAACGTAGAAGATGGACAAGGACTGCTCATACTCAGGTGAAACTTGTAGGAACTTCTGTTTGCCAGCTTCCTCTTTATTTTATTTTTTTAAATAAAAGAAAGTTACCTTTCTCTTAATACCTCTGTCTGATTATCTTAAGTTAGTACGTAATCTTTTGGCATTACCATGACCATGAATATCTAATTATATTTGGTTACTAACATAGAGGGTATAACAAGCTGATCCTTTCAGGTAGGTAATGTCAGGAAAGCTGTAGAAGCAGCAAGAGAAAAGAGTGGTCTTCATGGGATGCGTGAAGAGCTCATGAGATTTCCGAATGATAGTGCTTCTCAGGCAGGCATATCATACAATCATGTTGCTAACGATGACTTTCTCTCTTCAGAATCAGATCGGCAGATGCTCCTCATCAAGTATTTTTTTTTTCTTCTAAATTCGTGCACTGTGTTTGAAATTTCTCTAGTGTGTAGTAAAAAAGTTATTGGTGTTCGTGATCATGCTTTATTTTGTTTTTAACCTTTCTTCATGAAAATGTTCTGGAGATGTCTACATAATTGAGAGACATCTGAATTGTTTGAAAGTTCTATGCATGAACATGGCATATTTTTGTTGTCACTTTGTGGATGAGAAAATTTTTGGAAGAGTCTGATATGGACTACTGGGCTGGGCCATGCAAAAGCAATTTAAACTCTTGAGCAAAGTCGGAGTCTAGTATGAGTTGTTTTAGGTATTATCATTCGGCAAACATATTATTCTCTATCTAGGAGATGATTTAGGAAAGATTTAAGATACATTTACTATGGCTTCTTGTTTTTTTAAGTTTAGTAATAGTATTTAAATACGGCCAATGTACAAGTAAAGACATTAATGGAATCAATTATGTCTTCTACTCAAAGCCTCTCTTGCTCAATTTTCTCTAAGCTCACTCTCTTCCCTCTCTCCCCTTTTATCACTCCTTTCTCTCGTTTTCTATCTTTCTCCTTCTCTACCTTTCTCTATTTATTTACATCTCAAAGTCAAAACTGAATTCTTAAAAATTGGACAATTCATTTGACTTATTTAGCATGTAGCATAAGTGTTTCATGTGATTATTGAATAGCTGATCACACTTAAGCACTACCGTTTTTTCTCCTAGAAATTTGCATTCTGAACTTCACTTGATTTATAAACTGATTGTTATAGTCCTGATGGCTGATCGACTTGCAATGTCTATGTTGTTCTCTTTTCTCTACTTGCATTGGTGAAATTCTTTTACTAGTCTCTAAGATATTACGGTTGATTATCAAGTGGAATGATATTGCAGACGACAGGATGAAGAACTTGATGAGCTTAGTGCTAGTGTTCAGAGAATTGGAGGGATTGGACTCACTATACATGATGAACTCACTGGACAGGTACTATCTCCACCCTAGTGCAGATGAACAAGGTTCACATTTCTTGTTTGCCTTAGTTAATCTGGATGATTTATGAAAATTGGTAAGTTGTTAAGTTGAAGTTATGTTTGTTAAAACTTCAGTCATCTGATGTTATCAAACAAATATTTGTGGAAACTATCCTACCTAAACTGGAGACCATTAATTGAAGGCTGAAGCTAAAGTCATGGATTTTTTTTTTTAAATAAAATAAAATACAATAATGATTTCTACCTAACATGTATACTTTCAAGATCTTTCTTATTTTAGCTTTTTCCTTTTTTGAATGAACTTTAGTTACTGAAGGTACATTGTAAATTACTACTTTATAGGGTTTGATTATTTTCTTCTGTTATAAATTCATCTGATAGCCGTATATGTGTTTCAAACTATATTTCGAATCTCAATAGTGCTATTGGATTGTAATTTCCAGCGTCATAATTCATCAGCTTTTTCTGTTGTATCTGTGATATGACAGGAGAAGATCCTGGATGGGTTGAGTTTGGAGATGGAAACCACATCGAATCGGCTTGATTTTGTTCAGGTAAAGTTTTCTAATTTACAAGATCGACTTCTTAAGTAGATAGACCTATTGCTCAACTGCTAGCTTAACTTGATAACCTCAACGACAATTGCTAAATTAGAAATATTAACATATTCTCCCAGACGTTCAGTATAGCATTTTGATGGTTCCAATATTTTTGATGTTTTGTGCCATTTTCTTTTGTAAAATTACACCGAAAAACAGTTTATAAACCAAGTGTTTTTGCTTTGTAGAAAAAGGTTGCAATGGTGATGAAGAAGGCTGGTGCCAAGGGACAGATAATGATGATATTGTTCTTGATAGTTCTTTTTATCATTCTCTTTGTTTTAGTTTTCTTCACATAGAGAGCTTTGTGCGATTGTGTTAGGCAATGCTACGAACAATTAATGCGTTTTTGTTTTTTGTTTTTTCTTTTGTGAGATTGATGAGTGAACCTGCCCGTACATCAACGGGATGCTTATTGAGTGAGTAAATTATACAAGGGAGGTTGTATGACCTGTTTGGATTGTTATTGATCCCGGACGAGTATTTGTTGGTGCTAATCGAGTCCAATGTGGCTAGTTTTGAGCCCATTGTTTGGCTGCAAATATTCAGCAGTAATTGCTTCAGCAGCTAGTGCGAGCTTGTCATCCCCAAGCATCAAATCATATGCAGCTCCAGCAAACTTGGCTCTGAGAAGTACCTTCAGCTGCACCATCACATCAGCGACATCGTCACTTTGCCAGCACTTGAGGTGGACAGTCTCCAGCCGCAAGCTGCTGCTAATCACCCGCAATCATCTTCTGTGTTCAGTTTAAGCATGCGTGCATGTCAACAAGCATACGTGAAGGCTATCCAGAGCGGCCAACACCATGCACGATTAACTTTAGACATATCTCACGCAAGCTGCAAAGGTGGGGATCACGTAGCAATGTCAACATTGCAGGTTGGGTCCGATCCGCATTGTCTATTGTCACGAGTAAGATCCGCGATTGGCCCGCCCTATGTTCTAACATTTGATGTTGCTGTCGAACCCACTAAGTCTGTCTTATTCCAACCTTAAAAGGAACTCAGATCTCCTGCTCCCATTCTCTATCCCCAATTCCTGCCACCATCCTTTAAAAAAAATAATATATATATATATATATATATATATATATATATATATATATATATATATATATATATAATATTATTATTATTATTATTATTATAAAAGTTCTAAATTTAAATAAGATTTACAATTTCTATATTGGAAGTTTTTCTAAAATATGCTTTTAAATAGATATTTTGTGACTTCAAAATCTTAACGTTTTAACGGGTTTTTAAATTTATTTTTAAATCGTTAAGACTTTGTAGTTAGGGAACACCTAGTTAGAAGTATATTTTGAAAAAAAAATCAATATGAAAATTATAGATCTTATCAAAATTTATAATGTTTATGATGAATTTAAAAAATATATGTAGGTATTATTTTAAAGAATGGAGGTAGGGTTGGCGAATAAGAAATGTAGTCTGAACACGTTTTTCAATGGAAGAATGCAGCTGCCCAATCGACCATACTCTACCAACCGAGGAGGTTCAGATTTGTAGTCTAAACACGTTCAAATATTCGTATCATCCTCAATGGAATATTGAATGGACACTTTTGCATATGGCACTTGCGGAGTTCGAATTTTAAACCTCCATTTGTATATATTCCCATATATAGTTTTTGCACATGAGTTTTCCTTGTTAATCAATAAGTCAATCCTCTGAAGGCTGAACTACTTTGATCCTCTTTGACTCGAGCAATCTTCTTGGCATTTGGAACACCTACTGAACCAAATATTCTCAGCAATAAAAGCTCCCACCTTTACTTACAGCTAGCTCCAGCAGCTATGGCATAGAATGTTTTAGCTGGTAGCTCATAATTATAAAGTTTTGGAGATGTATCTGCTAGGATCTTTTAGATCTTACCATTTTGTAACTATATGCCAAAAATAAAATGAATAAAGCTCATCAATATATATCATTCTACTTACGTGCATTAAAAAAAAAAAAAAAAAGAATCTATGATGTACTGCAGTAAATCACAGCAGACTTGACTGCTGTAAATTCTGATGTTTCTCTGTGGTTTGGAGCATTATTAGTATTATTATTATATGACTGATCATCATTAACATTGCACACCCAACATAGAAGCTTTCTGTTTGACCGGTCAACAGAAGAAGCCATTGTTGCTTCTTCATCCCTTGAGTGCGTTCAGTAAATATATATATCTTCACTGCTTTGTAGTGGTATCCCAATGCTGCAAGGGTTTGGTCATGAGACTTCTCACGTACCCATTAGAAGCAACCTTTTGTTTACAACCACAAGCTTCCATGTTATATATATATATATATATATATATATATATATATATATATATATAGGAATTGCCAGGAATTTTGCAGTCTGAGCCTCTCAGATCCGCTTGGGCACAAGAGGGACTTAGGCAGTTTCTAGAGTATTTGGACCACTTTGTCCAAGTCGATTTTTTTTTGGGGACCTGCAGATCAGCCCTGGCTAGATATTAGAGTTGCAAATAAGTTTTTTGTTTACAATCTGTTATTTTTCTTGTCCAAAAATATTTATTTAATATTATTATTATTTAAATAAATTAAATATAAAAATTATAGAGCACATCAAAATCTAGTCAGTTTTTTATTCAAAATTTTTCTATAAAGGTATTTTGAGAATTTAAATTGTTAGAGATTAGTTTTAAAATCCACTTAAACTTTAAGCTCTCCTTAGAAATATTTTTGAAATTATGAATAACAAAATTGTAGATTACATCTAAATATATATATTTTATATTTAAATACTTTCCAAAGAGTACTTATTTAATAGTGAATTCGAAGCCGATTTATAAAGACTGGAATTGAGGTGTTTAAAAATCTAGAAGTTAATGTAAAAATTTTCCTTCTACTTTTGGTTACCTAAGTGTTCGATAAGGTTACACTTATGGCAGCACATCAATATCTTCAACAGCAATGATCAACTATAAGTATCCACCAGTTAAATAAATATATTTATTTTTAGCTTCTGAAACAATATAAAAAATTTCCTTTTTTGCATAAAGAGGCCTGACTGGACCGAGAAGGATAATGAGAACCCTATAATATCATTCTCCTTTACAAATTGTAAACAATGTCAGCAACTTATATGAAGCGTTTGCAATCGATACATATGTTCGACAAATACATTTTCAGTCTACAGGTCTGATTTTACCAAAAAAAAATTAGAGGGCCCTATTGTGCCAAATATCAATACTATGAGACACGTCTGTCTATCTCTTTCATTACTTCATCAATCTCTTCGTTTCTGCAGGAGGTGAGACTGCTCCATTGAAGAAATCTATGTCACCAAACCACGTCTGAGCACTGTTTTTGACCGACAATTTTCCACCAGATGACTCCAACCAACCACAACCGTCGGATCATATCATCAGAGATCAGACAAGGGTAGGATGTAGGGCTCCACGCAGTACCTAGGTAACGAAGACTGACACCGAGAGAGGTCCTTATTGAAGTAAGTAAAGAACCAGAGCATGATGCCAGTGCGGACCACTTCTTTAACAGTTGATCTTAGTTAGCTATTCTTGGCTCACTCAACAGGTCTTCACTAGACGGTAGACTGGTTTAAGCACAACTCAGAAAAATGACGACTCATATTTGAGTATTGCGGCTTAGGCCTTTCAAAGCCTACTACGTTGTCAGTATAGCTACAAACTTGACCGCTTAGAACATAAGGTTTCGAAATGCCGATAGGCGTGATTTTTTTTTAGATATTTAAAAAAAAAGAGTTTTGAGGATTTTTTTTTTTTTTCCAAATCAGCCCATACATTCCAAATCAGCTGCCGGTTGTGTGCTGTCACGTTAGGAAAAGTAGGTGTTAATTTAGGATGGTGCTAATTTAGAAGATGTTGGAAAAGGAAGGCTGTTTTATAATTAACTCTATTTAAACGGGCAGGTTTGGTATGCAAAAGCTAATTCTACTTGGCACGCGGGTTTAACATGATAATATGGTGATTTTGAATATTAGTATTGTGCCATAAGCTTCTAATTTGAATATATGCGACAGGCAGAATATACGACTGATTAATCTGCTGTTGACATATGACTCGAGTCGAGTTCGAGTCAGACAAGCATCTAGCTGGGTTCATATAACCAACTATATAAATATAAGTGGATAGACTCAAGGAAAGCCACAGTGACTTTAGTAATTTCCAAGAGGACTTAGAGAGTGAACAAGTGAGTGTCTCTGGTAGTCACCCACGTCGCCGGAGGGATCGCCGGAGTTCGGAGTGAGTGTGACAATATCTTCATTTCCACACCAACACGTGGTATTTCGAGAAACTTTATTATCTAGATCTGAGCATGTTAGAATCCTCGTGAATCTTCATCTATAATAGGAGATAGTTATATCTTGATATCAATCAGGATTGAGAGAAGTGCCCTAAGAAAAGAGTTCATTTGAGTATCTGCATTTTAGGATTTCTATGGAATTTCTGCAAATTATTTGTGCTAGTTAATTTCTGCAAATTAACTAGATTGATCCCATTGGATATGTTATTTGCTCAATTTGGAAGACCAAACAAGCTATTAAAAAACTATAACTATGAATATGCCATAAAAAGAATGCTTGTCGATTATGTTGTTTTTTACATCGACTTGACATATAATCATCCGTTGATTTTCTCAATAATTGACTAATTAGGCTATGAGGTCTAACTAAGACAAGATTTCTTTTTTTTTTTTTTTTTTTTTTTTTTTTTTAACAAAAGAAGATAATCAGTCATTGACAGTCTAATTGAGACACGATATTCAACAATTAATGATGTTGGATGACTATTTGATGATTTTTTTTACAAAAAAAAGAGATAATCAGCCATTGACAGCCTAATTGACACACGATATTTACCAATTAATGATTCTAAATAACTATTATCAAATGGTTGATTGTCATGTCAAATGTTATTATAAATATTAGAGGTAAAATGATAAATAATCTCTCTTTATATATATATATATATATATATATATATATATATATATATATAGTTTATGAGGGTCACTTTAAAGGTCTTGATTGATTTTATAGAAGATACAGATAAACAACACCTATTTACTTCTATGAACAGTTCTTCCTCTACATGATTTCATCCAACAAGAAATTAAGGATAAAAAAAAATAAAAAGGAGTAAAAAAGCTCAAACAATTCCCAAGATTAAAACAAATCCACTCACATTCAATCCAGCTTTTTACAAACATTTGGTTTGGCAATCCAGCTTTCTTTCAGTCTTTAAAAAGACATGTTGAAAGCACACCACAACACACCTCCATCACAGATGAAAATGCCATGGAAATTACATCAATATTTATCATAATTCCCCATTAAAAAGGGTGATAAAAATAAAAACCAGTGAGGCAATGACCCTTCATCAGCCTCATTAATGAAACAACAAATACAAATTAAAAGAATATCAAGTAAGTGCAACTCATGCACGAACCCAATCAAAATGACGCCAAATAAATACGTAAGTGGCACCGGGTCCGGCTCGACCGATGAATAGCTCGCGAACCAAAATGATTTACTCTTCCAAACACTATGCACAAGCTTCAAACCCGGGTCCTAAAACAAATTACTTCTTTTTCTTACTTCTCTGTTTTCATTTTCCCTCTTTTTTTCTTTTTTTTTTCCTTTATTTTATATTTTTACAGTGGACAATTTGGAGAAAGATCTAAAAGCATCAAACCCCAATCTTTCCTGCCTAAAAACTTCAATCAAGCTTCAACTCCTGCATACTCTCCTTCAAAAGAAAATAATTTTTTTTTTTATAATTTTATTGAATTTGATCAAACTGCAATCGTCTCCTCTTACTTCTTGTCTCCAGATTGTCATTGGCCACAGTAACATCAAGAGAGCTACTGAAACTTTTATAATTGGTAGACAGCTGAGAAGATGATAGAAATTTTGAAGCATTATTGAGCTTCTTCTTGTGTGATTCTTCAATCATCCTAATGTAACAAGAAAAAACTTGCTCCTGACATAACAAAATTAATCAATATTTAGCCTAAAAAAAGAAATTTATGCAGTAATTTTTTTTTCTAACTTACACTTTCTACAGGAACTAAGCTCAATTTGGCCTCCACCATCTTCTTTGTCATTACAGCATCAGATGCTGCAAGAACTGCTGCCGCCGCAATCGCCGACGGCCGATAACCAATCGAGTTAATATCTGCATTGGATTCATCTTGATAATCACTAAAAATTAATTAAAATATTATTTGTTTTCAAAAAAGAAAAAAAAACTTTACCATCAAGAGTTGCAAGTATGAGTCCAACAGCTCTGAACAGAATCTCTTTCCTCTGATTTTCGAAAGGCAATTTGGAAATAAAATGCTTCAGATATGAAAATGGAGTGATTGCAGTCATTTTCCATTCTAATGTGTTCAAAACCAATAATTCCATTCTTTGGATTGTGTTGGTATCAAAATGATAATCAGCTATTTGATATTCAAGAAGTGCTGGAGCTCGACATTCCTCCATTTTGGCAGCCAGAGATAAACAAGCTACAGAAACCAAATGAACTGCCCATGTTTTCCCCTTCTGCACATATTAATCGAAACATTATAGTTTTAATTTTATGTGTATGATCAGAAATAAAATTTGATCGCAGTTTTATGGATTTTATACATGGAGTGTTCGTCGGGCGAAGAATCTATCTATATAAGTCACCGCAAGATAAGCAGTCTGAAATCCAAAGCCGAAGCACGATCTCATCTGATTAGAAGTAAAATAAATCAATCATCAGAAAATCCATTAAAAAGAGGAAAAAAAAAATAGAAAGAGAGAGAGAGATACGAAGAACAGACTTTGAGAATCCATGTAATGGCATTAGAGCGAGCAAACTTCATCCAGTCATCACCATTAATGGCGGTGGAAGAAGATTCAGAGGAAACTCTGCAAGAATCGAAACTTAAACGAGTCTCTTTCTCTACCAATATCTCAATGTACTCCTTCTCATCATCTGTGTGCGATTCAACTCCATCATCAAAGAAGATGAACAGCTCATCTTCAATCTCTTTAACGCCTTCTCCATCATTATCGTCGTAATCTAAACGTGTTCCATCTTCCAAGCAAATGAGACTAGACAAACTCTCCTCCGCCATTTCAGTAATATATCTACGACCTTCGATCGCTTCTAGAAGAAGATAAAGAACGGATGAAGAAGAGGAGCTTCGACCCCAGGGGAGAGAATCTCATCTCATCCTGTGAGAGATGGGGATGTAGAAATGGAGATGGGAAGGTAGATAAATGCATTGAATAATGGAAATATATTTGATGCTGGATTAATTTGTTTATTACATGAGCGAGGAAGAGAGCACGGTTCAGTGGGGGAGGATGGTTGGTCGTCTACGTAATGCGCGCCAGAACCCGTTGCCCTTTCTAATTTTTTGTCTTTTATATTCCTAAAAAAGAAATACTTTCTTTTTGGGCTTTTTACATATCATATCTTATTTTTGAAAATTCGTAAATCAGTCTTTAAAAACGCGTTTAAAATTTTTTAAAAATGCAAAAATCAGCCTCTAAAAACGCGTTTAAACGCATTTACAGTGGCTGATTTGCACGTTTCCAAAATAGGAGGGGCTGATTTGTTATTATCCGTTCTTTTTTTCTCCACACCTCTAATAATGTTTGGTGTTAGATGTTACTCTAGTTTAACATGAAAAAAAATATAAGAATAAAAAATATTGAAGATGATACTTTAGTTTAACATGAAATTGGAATGTCAGC
Organism: Xerophyta viscosa; assembly: GCA_002076135.1. Lineage (NCBI taxonomy): Eukaryota > Viridiplantae > Streptophyta > Magnoliopsida > Pandanales > Velloziaceae > Xerophyta > Xerophyta viscosa. The sequence continues at coordinate 1,761,060 of MJHO01000001.1, forward strand.
CTCAATTGACATAAAATAAAAGGATTACAAGAAGCTACATATATCATAATATATATGAAAAAAGTAAATTACAGAGATCTTTTCATATGAGACAACTATAGAAAACCAAAAATACAAGTAGGAACTAGGAAGTGGTTAAATAAACCGCTCGGTTACGTCGCCCATGGAGGTGGAGAAGGACTCGCACCACCACTTCTCAACGTGGACCTGTATGAAAAACTGTCTAAAAATATAAGAGAGATAAGACACTGTTGAAAATAGAAACAATACTTACAACCTTCCTATTTAAAACAAAATTGGTAATTAGTTTAAATAATATATCCAATAAAGAGCAACAAATACAAAATTCCAAATGGGTTGGAACAAGATGGAAAAAAGGCTTATTCTCCAAATAGTCTAGAGGTCATAGAAGTTGTTAGGAAGCGGCCGAACTTCGGGACTATTGATACTAAAGAGACGATCCCAATAATGATATGTTATACATTATCATCGGAATATTCGAAATAAAATTTTATTATTGCCTAAAACATATTCTTCGTAAAATGAAAGTAATATCCAATTTCAATGGTTATGATATAAACTAAACACCATCAATTAAAATTATTCTCCTTCACAACCAAACACCACATTTAACCTTTTAGTAGAAAACATTCCTCTGGGTCAATTTTATGCTTAATCCATTAAATTGCAACTATTTGCAAGAAAACATTGAGCTAAATTGAAAACGTTGATGAGAATCTCATGAAAATATGATAACGCATTTATTATGTACAAGGTATGCAACTGAAATTCAATTCAAAATTTGCGATTTTACTTTTTTTTTTTTTAAAAAAAGTAATAAAGTAGATATATCTTATTGACTATTTTTGGGGCATGTGCGTTTTTATGCCATTCATAGTCCGAAATTATATTTTTATACCCTCTCTTTGATTCTGTAAAATAACTAAATTATTCTTTTTTTTTTTTTTATAAAACGAGGATAATTAACATGACGATAGTTTTATTTTCATACGATCAAGGGATATAAAAAGATCATCTTAAGAGAGATATATTATTTTTATAATTTTGAATTATCGGAGTACATAAAAACGTAAATACCACATTAATTATCTTTTGTAAGTTTAATTTGCATTAGGCCCCGTAGAATAAAAGAATAGTCCATGACACACTACTCTTTTTATATTCTTTGTATATTTCCTTTTATATTTCTTTCTAGTAAGTTTCAACTTCATTGCTTACTAAAGCAAAGAAGCACTATGAATGATAGAAGACTTTGTGACTTTGTTATAATAAGCTAAAACTCGTAATATTCATGATAATTGACGTGGTATATATTATCTAAATTATAAAAATTCATTTTCTAAAAGTAAAAATGCCAAAAAATATAGGAAAATGAATTTGGCAAATCTATGTAACATACACTTTATCATAAGGATGTTGACATACATAAATATTATTGCCAAGTTATTGTCTAAATTCTACCTTTAAGTGAGCAATAACGTTTTTGGTTTTTATTATGTATATGAAATTATAAATATTATAGGGCAGTATTTATTTTAAATATTATTGTAAATATATAAATAATGTTATTTGTTAGGATCATTTAATGACGAGTTTCAAGTTTGACATTTCGCCGCGAACTTCATCATGGTCCACTGATAAATGGCATTTTCTTATATGAACACAAAAAACATAGCATCTAATTATGGGCCTACCAAAAAGAAGATATTGTCCTTTGAAATAGGATAACAAAAACATATTTATACTTCATATAAGTACATTATTTTCCTAAATGGATTAGTCATTCCGAACAAACAAACTCATATTTAGCGGCAAAACAGAGACTTTATACAAGCACAAAAAAAAAAAAAAAAAAAAAAAAAAGAAAAAAAAAATCATTGAAATTGAAGGATCAGCTTTGGAGTTAATATTTATTCACATTTGAATCACAAAACAGTTACTATTACAAGGGTGATAACAAAATTATTCTAATGCACTTGGTGTTGTTGACAATACCAACCTTAGAAACAGAATTCTTTTCTTTTTTTTAGAAAAGAAAAAAAAAAGGAAGAAATATATAGGGAGACTTACATATTAGCCTCTCGACTGTTTCAAACCTGCAAATAAATTTCTTATTTTATCCGTTAATTTAGACATTCTAAAATCTTATTTAGAAATATTTTTTGAAAAAATATTCAATATAAAAATTGTAAGTTTGATGAGATCTACAACTTTTATGTTAAATTTTTTTTTTAAAAAATTACTTCTAAATAGGTATTTTGAGGCTCCATAATTTAACGGATTAATTGATTGATTTGAAACCCACTAAAATTTTGAAGTTTCAGAATATCTATTTGAAATTTTTTTTTTTTTTTTAAAAAAAATACTTAACATGAAAGTTTTTTATTTTTCAAAAAATATTTATACAATAGTAAAAATAGCTTCGACACGTACATTGAGAGATATATTTTTTTTGCAAGTTTAAACAGTAGCTAAACATTTAGGAGTTGATTTGTATGAGTAGGAAAAATCTAAGAATTGATTTGTAAATTTAGACATTGATTTGTATAAATATGAGTAGGAAGAATTTAGGAGTTGATTTGTATGAGCACAAAAATTTAGGGTTGATTCGTAGTTATCCCAAATATATATTGATGAAGTCGATTCACAAGCAAGAGAAAATATAACAAAAGCAATAACTATGAATACACAAAATTTACGTGGTTCAGCCGAAACCTATGCCCACGGGAGAACAAGAGAGAACGATTCACTATAAGTCAAAATGAGTACATTAGATATGTCCCCTATAGCCTTACAAGGGTGTGTGTATATATATATATATATGTAATAAATATATATATATATATATATATATGTAATAAATATGAGATCTAAATAAATCTTCGTAACGGATGTATTCGAATATATCACATAACGGATATTTTCGAACACGTTAAATAACGGCTGTATCCGAACAGTCGTCTTAATTGCGTTCCGATCAAGACGTTGGTAACGCCTGCACTGATATCGATTCTCTTTAATGACAAAGTTAATACTGGTGCCTTTATGGTAATCCAGAATATTGATTTCTGCCCATTTTATGTATGTACTATGCATATATATGTCTTTTGGTGTTTTTTCTTCATTGGATTCAACCTGTAGATGTGATCAACGGCCTATAGTTAAATCGGAAGTCGCACTACTACAGTGTATTCGGCTACCATATCATAGAGTTAAGTGCGATTCATAGATCTAGGATGGGTGTTTATAAGCCGTTAGATTTGAGGTGTTTATCAGAAGAACGTTCATGGTTAAATTGGTGAAATTGAGAGGCTAATTACGACGAAAACGTTATTACGTCATTTCTGACAATAATTGAGATCTTAGCATGTTGTTTTTTAAAATAAGTCGGTAAAGTATGCTTAGGATATCTCAAATTTAAAAATTATCAAAATTCGGCTCAGAATGTCGTAGACAAATTTGATTTGATTTGATATAAGTTATCTCTATATGAAAAGGGTCTAAAATACATCTGCATGTGAAAAATCAATGTATCAAAAACATCCAAACCCTATGAAATTTGAATATTTATATACTCCTAAGTCCATGAATTTATTGTATTTATTGATGGGGCCGATAAGGTGTTTGTCAATGCTAGTACTCGAGTTCTTGCCAACAGTCCTTGACTCACGAAGATATACATGTCAAGTACTTCTTAATTCTTCCAATAAGTGGCTCATGAAAACATATCCTATTTGGCCTCAATGAAGTGGACCAGATCCGCTGTGGTTTTTTTGCGATTCCTGTCGTTTTAATCTGAACCGTCTATTGGTTCAGTACGTATCATAAAATTTTTTAATTAAATTTTTATTGATTTATTTGATTCTAATAACTGTAATTTTGATATTTTATGCGAATCACGAGGGAGTTGTGCGGATCACGAGGTGCGTGAGTGGTGAAAATTGGATATGTGTAGTTTGTTGGGGGTGAGTAGTTTTTTCCATATATATATATGTTTCTACCCAATCATCCAATTCCCAAAAGGCTCAGTCAACTAAATCAAGTACTATCGCAGAGCATTGGATTCGAGCAGCGCCTGAAAATAACCCAGCCTCAACCGGACCCAAATTGTTTACTGAACCCAACCAAAGTTGGCAGAGAATGTGGACCAATTTAATGTGAACGTTTACAGCTCATCCGCTGGCATCGCTGCAGCACTTTTGCACTGCGAAGGCGCACGCACATCAATCTTTATTTTCCACCCTTCCAGTTGGTTAAGATTCGACGTCTCGGGATGGGTGTGTAGAGATGGAAGGTGGCGATTCGGAGGAGCGACTGAAGGAGCTACAGGAACTATTATTGTTCTTTGCTGCTGGGTTGGTTTTCCCTTCCCCAAGTTTGACTGCTCGATGACCGAGCGCGCCCGTAGACCCTGCGGAGCGCGCGCGTGCACGACCAAGGCGCGTCCAACAGCTGGGAGTTTGGCTCGCAACAGCGTCCTTTTTTAAAAGCCAAACAAATATGCAGATGCCCGAGCATAGGGTTTACTTTTGTGAGTCTCAATTAGTGGAAAAAAATTTGTCTGAATACCAACTAACTTAAACTTGACTTGTTTGATATAGCTTGAGGTCGATGAACTTTAATGGCTAATCTCAAACTTATTTCATTTTAGAAAAATTTGTGCTCGAGTCGAGTCAATTACTAGAATTTGGATAAATATAGAATCAAGCTCGAACTTGAACTAGAAAAATTTATATCGGACGACCATCATCGATATGTCGTCATTCTATATATAAAGATAAAATCATGATATGTGGTGCTTGCTAGACAAACCAAATTTTTAAAATTCAAAAATTGCTTGACAATAATAAAATTATTAAAAGTTAGGCAATTGAAATTCTATGAATATTAAAAATTTTAGATTTGTTTTGAATTTAAAATATTGATCTGTCTAATCAGCATCACATATAAAAATGTAATTGATACTATTCTAACGTTTGCATCGAATATGGTCTCCATATCTCAACTTTTGATCTCAACTTTTTATCTACCGCCATACGTTACATTTATAAGTACCGACTCCTAGGAAGGGCGCTCACATACTATTTTTAAAATAACAAAATGAAGAATAATTTAAGCAGGCCTTCCAAGTTGCTTACATGGTCACAGCTGCATGTCAACCACCAATCTCCAAGTTGCTTACATGCCAGCGGCCGACACAAGTAGTGCGGGCCAAAGCTCGGTCCGCTTGAAAATAGTACAAGCCCTGCCAGTTGTATTATAGCAGCATCCTGAGCCGAGCCGAGAATTTGGCCACGGGCCAACCAAGCCCGTACTGTATTATCTATTGTGTCCTCCTTTAAATTGCATATGAGCCGGGCCGGCGGATAAATGGGCTTTGGCCCGGCCTGCTATTTATAATGGAGTGCTTAAGATTCTTGTTGTTGTGGCAAATTGCTTGTGGTTAAAGCAGGTAGGACGTTCGTCCGTCGGCCTAAAGATCTTCGTTTTGAATATTTATTATTTACAATAACAATATTACTTGGTTTATTAGTTGGGGTGCTGCTGTAATCTTTCATCGGAAAAGGGTAAAAATTTTGAATCGCTGATTTACAAAATCTTGACTAATTAACCCTTACTATTTCAATAAACTTACAAAATTACTAAAAGATATTATTTTTTGAAAAAATTTGAATGCAAGAAAAATTAAATTTTAGCATGCTCTATAAATTTTATTTTAATTTTAAACATACATATAAATATATATTTTAAGGCTCAAAAATCTATATTGATTTAGTAAACTTTAGAGTGTCAATACATCCATTGAAATTTTTTTTTAAAAAAAAAAATTAAATATAAAAGCTGTGTAGCACATCTAATTTTTTTTATTCAATATTTTTTCAAAAAAATATATTTATAAATAGGAATTTTTTTGACAAAAATTCTTAAAATTTTTTAAGTCGTGCTTTCTGAATGATCAGAGATTGTGCTGTACTTTTAAATGGCCGGAGCACAGTTTTAACTTTTTCCAAATGGGCTAGATAGTTGAAATGAGAAATGGCTCTTAAACCACAAAGGCAGGCGTGTTTAACTATAATATTACAAGAATTGCAACTTAAATAATAGACAAAGTTATCATGCTAGATCGACACACTGTGCCCACTTTGCCTAAGTTATATTTGCATCTATTGTTTGTGCAAAATTGCTTTGCAACCACTTAGGTTTTCATGTCCACGGCGCCTAGGGGACTAAAACAACAACACCTCATGAAAAAAGTGGATGTTTTAATTGTAAGATCCAATCTGCAAACGGGCCTTCCGTCTTGTTCCGGTCAAAAAGTTGGGTTTCCTTAGTTTGTAAAACGTGAAATGGTATCACCGAATATTAATCTATAATGATGTTTATACAACGCTCAAATCGTTATGAACATGATTCTCCGATGTTAATTAAAAAGGCTACTGTTATTATTGTATATAGGAATAAAATCCAAATATTTAAAGATGATTTATGAAGAACTATGGTGCAACTTAATTATGGTGGCTAAGTAAGGGTATAAATGAGCCACGCTCTTCGGAGTAGGCCGGGCTTACCTCAGTTAACAAATGCGCTGAACTTGATGCCAACAAAAACTAATATTGGTTTGCCTCGTGAGTCTAGAAGCCCATCCATAACCTAAATGGGCTGCATAAAGTCCATCAACCACAGTTTTAGTTTTGGATTGATTATCTCTATACTTGAATCTTTGCAATATTTGCAATCTATACTTGAATCTTTACATTAACTCATATGAATAAAAAAACCTAATATTTTCAAATAATCTAATTATAAAATTGACATAAATTAATATATATAAATACTGAATAGTTAAAATATCACTAAAATTTAAAAATAGTGAACATATAATTATAAATTGACACTTGATGCACAGTCCTGAGCACCAAGCTTTCCTTTTCGCGATCTCCTGCCCATGTGGAGAGAGTTTGTTTTGTCATATTTTACCCAAAACTGCATGGGTACTACTTGATTTGTCGGTGTCTTTGTTTTCGTGCAGTGTTTTGCAAATGTTGAGAAAGTCTCCATTTTGTTAGGAAAAAATAAAAAATTCGTTGATAGGTGCGCACATATGTGCCAACCTACATGTTAGCAGTTTCTTTACGTAAATATCCGATTCATACTAGTCTTCTTCCAGATTGAATAAGGTGATGAGATAACGGCAATGCCTATTACTCAAAGAAAGTGTTCAAAAGTCGAAGTTTAGAAGTTAAACACTAAGATTCATTTTATAAAAGCAGTTTACTTTGTTAGCATGTGGTTCAATGTTAAAGGGGGAACCACGGAGATTTCTAAGGGTAGGGTAGCTTGCTCTCTGCTTCGCGGACAAAACTTTTCCTCGCATGCTAAGTTTCTTGCGTTCTCGCGGGCTTGGTACTAGACATCGCCGCCAGAGAGTTGGTAAAGATTCATGAAAATGGGGAAAATTAGAAATCATGCTGCAGATAAAGCTCTCAAGAAATCTCAGCTGAGCTATTGTTCAGCTCTCTCCTACGATATCACTCTTCCATCACTTGCATTTTTTTTCCGAGATATTATAATCACATCCATGCTCATCCTCCATTGATCCCAAGTGCCATAAATAGGGTGCTAGGTAATAGTGCTCTTCAATGCTAAGTTTAGCTTAAGAAGCACGGACACTCCAAAATTTCATTCGATGCAGTGTCCGTACAATGTCCGACACAAACACGACTTGACACGTGTCGGACACGCCGGATAAATGTCCGATAAATAAAAATAAAAATAAAATTCTGGACACGCGTGTCGGACATGCCAGACAGAAGTGTCCGACACGCGTGTCTGAATGTTTGTTGATTTTTTTCTTTAAAGAAAATTTTATTTTGTTTATTTTTTTTTAATATTAAAGAAGTAACATAACATAGTTATATACTCAACCATTATATTTTTTATTTTTGTTGATATAATTAGACCTTTTTCGTTTAAATTTGCTTTAAATATATATAAATTTTATTATAAATTAATTATATTTTTATATATTGAAATACTTAAATTAGTTATTTTTTAATTATTTATATTTTCTATTGTCGTGTTCGAACCGTACACGTATCCTACTTTTTAAAAAATTATCGTGTCCTGTTTTCATGCGTGTCATATCTCTGTTCTCGTGTCCGTACTTTCTTTGTTTTAGCATTTTTTTATTTGAGTAAAAAGATAAATTGACCTCTCATTATTAAACATTATTAGCCCTCAAATTTCTTAAGGCCTAAATAGTCCATATTTTTGGCCACGTGAAGGATGTTTGGTATGCAAAAGTAAAGGCTAATTTCATCTCCAGAGACTAATTTGAAAAAACCAAAAAAAAAAAAAAAAAAAAGTCAGCAACGCAGGGGTTGATTTGTCAAACTATATATCTTATATTACTTTTCTACCGGGCAACTTGGGCAGTTGCTATTATGACTAGGAACCCAACAAGCTCCTAAGTTAGCCAACTCATGATGATAGCAACAAGGAGGTCAATGTGAACCAATAATTTGATATCTACAACTAATTTATAAATTTAAATTTTTAGTTAAAGACATATTTCCATGCATGTGAACAGGATTAGACGATAATTTCTCTCACGTCAATCAGAATGCACCGAATTTTATCAGAATTTGAACTAGAAATAATACATCCAGAGGTGCAATCGAATATGAAATCGAATAAACGCGTGCTTGCATGCAAATAATAATAAAATTGAAATGCTAACGTGCCGATCGTCACGATCTGTAGATATAATTGATATAAGAAGATCGATATGTTCAGACACGGCACTAATATACCGGATCCTATGAGAAGACCGACAAAAATAAAAGCAGATGATAGGTATGAGGGAAAGATGTGATTTGGACAATTACTTTCTTGTGGATGTGGAATTAGGTGGATGCGGCAACAAGATGGCAGCATCAAATTAAGAAGAAGAGAGAAAAAAAAAAAAAAAAAAAGAAAAAGAGAAAATAAATGATGAAGTGAATCGGATTCCATTTCTTGCCAAACATTATCCATCTACTTTCTATTATTGGTGCCTTAGCCTTTTCACATGCCCACTACTTCTTGATTTTCAAAGTTAAATTTCAGTTTTTGTTATTTATTTATTTATTTTTTAAATATATTAGCATCCTCCGTGGATGTGTAGCGGAGTAGATGAATTTGAATTGTAAGCCATGATATTGTTCGAATAATGATGGAATATTTCTAGAAGTTCTCGGTGTTTAGGACTTATAATCCTTTATTTTGTTTAATCAGTGAAATTATATTTATAAATTGACAATCTTTGAGTGAAAACACAGATAGAAGTAATTTTGTTCATAAGCTAATATAAATACTACAACTTCATGAAAAATCATGGTTTTAATTTCTGAAAATGTTTCGGCTTGATCGTCCGAGTGTGCTCTGAAGTCTGGATAAACTATCCAAGTCCAGTAAGTATGGACATACTAAAATTTTATATCGTATAATATTCGACAAAAACTCACTATAGATACATGTTGGACACGTCAGCAGTGTCCAAAAATTAAAATCATAACGGAGACCAATGTCAGACACTCTAACAGGAGTATCCAACATGAATTTTTACTTAAAGTAAAATACAATATAATATTAGCAGTACATAATAATAAGTAATATAATATATTTATTAATTCAAATATTATTGTTATTGAATTCAATTCTTACTGTTTAATTTTTTTAAATGACGTAATATATTATGTTATATATAATTATTGTTATTAAATTTTAAGATATTTAAATATTTAATATAAATAATTTTTAATATTCAATAATTTTGATTGTCACGTCTAAGCTTCCTTAGCTAAATATATTACTCTTTTTTAGAAATACCAGTTTGTTAGCTATGACATCGTGATGTATTTTCAATGCCGACAACTTTAATTTCTTTGTTAAAAACATGTTAAAATTAGCTCAATGCCATTCGTAAATTTATCAGCTCTCTTGGCATTTGAGCTCGGCCAACAAAATGCAAGTATCCATTGAAGTCAATAAGCTGCTTATCGAGCCAAATGACAAATATGAATATGTAGAGTACGCTAAAGGACGATTCTGATAATCATCTTCACTATCGATAAGATTGTAGTAGTTTCTCAAAAATTGCCATAGATCAAGAGAATTCAATAGACGTGGAGTAAAAGCAATGATCTGCTATTGCAAACGCATGAATTGAGATATTTTTAGATCTCTACTTACGGTAGAAATTATTAAATTCTTGATTTTCATCAAGCTCCATCAATACATAAAGATGGCCTCCGCCCTAGCCGATTGATACAATGGTAGACAAACATTCACAATAAAACCATCTAAGATTTAAGTGGTTGAGCCGAAACCAACTCCCACAAGAGGAGAAAGTGATTATACTTTATTGTAGTCTCCCACTCATGGATCTAGCGGATGGCGTATGCGTTATGAAACACACATTGTATGTTCGAATCTCATGAATGGCCCTAAAATAGAATAGACAATTTCAGAGAGTTTTCAGCTAGAATTGTTAATGTGGTCACTGGTAAGACGCCAGCATTCTACGCCTGGCTGAGGGCACACACTAGGTCAAAATTTTACTTCTAGACTGCGATTTTGATCCAATATGACTTGATGGATCGTAGTTAAAAACCGGTGTCCTTACTAACATCGAAGGTTAGTGCATTAAGAAGGTTTCCCTTCGTTATCTAAGAAAAATATTTTATTGTATATAGAAGACAATATGATAGAGTTCCTGAACTACAATTCTTATTACATGGTACTTTATAAGAATTACAAATAGTAAGTCTTTTTTTTTGTCTAGGAACGACGAAATTGGTTTATATTCTATATTTTAACGAGAAATGGACTGTACAATAAATTTCTGTCAACTTATACTTGTTGGGATATGAACTCTGATATATTTTTCCTGAAGAACATGATGTGAACTTTTTTCAGTATCAAATTTTACTAATCATTTGAGTCCACGCTAGCTGGTGCAAATAGTAATATCTAAATTATTACATAAGCACACGCAGGTTTATAACAGCAAAAGGAAAATTATGTAACACCTATTTCGTCTATTACCTATTTATAGAACGTTAATTATTTGCTCCTCTAAGAATGAAATTGGATCTGTGCTAACCAGCACAAACGATCCCGTGTGGCTTTCATTTAACGGTCCAGGACGTATCACAAAAATTTTTATTAAACTTTCGTCGATTGATTTGACCTAATTTATATATTTTATGAAAATTTATAAACTACAAAATTATAAATTTTGATATAATTTACAATTTTGTAATTCAAATATTTTTCGAAAAAATGTCAAACAATGTGTCAAAATAATAATAAAAAATATTTTATCATCATTTTGACACATTGTTTAACATTTTTTTGAAAATTTTAAACCAAAAAATTATAAATCATATCAAAATTTACAATTTTATAGTTCATAATTTTTCATAAAAATATATAAGAATAAGTCAAATAAATCGACGAAAGTTTAATAAAAATTTTTGTAATACGTACTAGACCGATTAACGTCCCGGATCACGTACCACACGCACAGACGATCCCATCTCTCTAAGAACAACACAGAAATCAGAATATCTGTTAAAAGAGTTTAACATATATTCTAAAAAACTTTCAGATATTTTGAAGTATCCAGAATTTTTCAAAATTATTACTAAATATTATTACTCTGATGTGTTCAGAAGTATTTTAAGTTGTTCAAAAAATTTGGAAATACTTTTGACTACCTAAACAATTTAAATATCCATCTAAATCTTTATTATTTCGGATAATTACGTATCAGCCCTTCTATTTTTGGGAGTTCATAAATCACCCTCCGAAAATACGTTTTTGTGGGACTAATTTGCAAAAAAAAAAAGAAAGCAAATCAGTCCATAAAAATAAGCTTTTAGGGGCTGAAACGCGTAAAAATAGAAAACGGGGCCTGATATGTAAAAAAACCTTTATTATTTTGACTTGAGCAGATAATTATCCGTGAAAGAGTTGACTAAGCAGCTGCTTACCTTCTCATCGCATCACGAAATAAAAAAGTAAAATTAATTGACCTTAAATAATTTTTTTTAATGATCGTCGAATTCAATTTTAACCATATATCTCAATCTCAAATTTAACCGTATTTAACTCTGACTTGGAATCTAATTCATAGTATATTCTTTTTTAGAAATTGACCAACAAATCAGCACACACAAATATTTCAATTTTTATCTTATATTTGGAAAAAAAAAATAGAATAATATTGTAAGAATTTTAAATTTCTAAGATATTTAGGAGAAACTGATCATAATCTTTTTTTTTAATATTCAATATGTTAATTTATTAAATCAAGGTAGATTAGTAGCCTAAATAAATGTTTAGTGGGACGAACATTACAGGACCGGCCACCTCAGTCGCTGGCCAAGTCGAATTTTCTATATAACGTACGAATGGATTTTGATTTGCCAACCCACCGCACTTTCATAAAAAACGGATATAATAATAATGGATAAGCATCAACAGGACGTGGAAAGAGCTTTTGTGGGCCACTGCTTGCAAAACTTTTTCGACAGGCTCTTATTCTTTAAATAAAAACATTTACAAATGAAAATATTTAATATACTAAATTTTAAATAATTTTATTACGTCATGTATATTGTATAAAGCAATTAAAATAAACGTATCAGAATAAATTAATCTAAAAATTATATTATACAAATATCCAAATTAAATGAATTACGATCGATACAGATAAATAAACATATAGATTAATATCAATAACCTAGATTTTTAAAATTCTGTATATATTATATTAATCTAGAATGTATGAAACCGTACTATCTGGACCGTTCGTTAGTCGAACTTTAAACTGTTTGATATATAAGTAAAGCTTAATGAAACCTAATAATTTTTTATTTTTAAATATTTTTGCACTCATACAATACTTCTATCGGTTTCAATTTCTTATTTGAGACTCGGATTCTTAAAATATGACCTGAGAGGAGCCAACCCCTGCTCATCTCGAGTGAATATTAGTATATATATATACCTCCGCTTATCCAAAACAGCACTTCGTCGACTTCGGTCTCCGTAAGATAACAGTAGCAAACTATACATTCCAATTTCTACCTCTAATTTTTATCTCTAACTGATGCGAATATCACCCATAAAACATATATAATATGCTACTAGATTCATTATAACAAATTTGTAGTATGGGTAATGATCATCTCATATTAGAGATAAAAATTAGATATTCAAATCAAAGATATCTACGAATAACTTTTTTTTTCACTCATTTGCTGATTTATTCTCATTCCTCCAATTTCACTCGTTTTTTTTTTTTTTTTTTTTGGCACCCATCCCGAGACGGTGAGTGGCACCCATCTCAACCCTGTGAAAGTAGAGTTGTGATAGACATTGTAAAAGTAGAGTAGTTATAGACATTAAAAGATAAAGGCTCTTTTCATCCATTCAATTGTTCTTACACACTAAAAGAAAAATATGAACAAGGATATGAAATGGAAAGACGACATGGCACGAATATAGAATAAAACATTTTTAAAAAAGTAAAATATGATAATAAAAAATATAAATAATTAAAAATAATTTGATTAAGTATTTGAATATCTGAAAATATATAATATCTAATAATACAAACTATGCATATTATGATACTTTATATTTTTAGGATAAATTTAAATAGCAAAAATTTAATTCAATAAATAAAAAAAATATATATAGTGTAGAACATAACTTTAATATAACTTACTATTATATATTGTAAGTAATACATAATATTTTACTTTTAAAAAAAAAAGTTAAAAAAATCGAACACACATATCGAATATTTTTATATGACATGTCAGACACACGTGTTAAAAATTTGTTTATTTTTATCTTTAGATATTTTGATAATTTGTTCAGTACGTGTTCATAATATGTCCGCACAGAATATTCTAGCTTGCACACCTTAAACTCACACGTTTATTATCTGACGCACATCCCGAGAGAGTGTGAATGGCACCCATCCCGAGCTAATAATAGATGAGATAAGTTTGTGATTCGGAATTCAACCCATCCTTGTGACAAAGCCTTCGCCTTTTAAAACAGATCCTTCGAAACTGCATTACAGGTGTTCGTAATACTTTATATTATATTTTAAACATAACACCTTTGATTCGCCGACCACTAATATATTAAATTACCAACAGTTTTATTCGGAGTCCTAATTCATTAAAATGGCATATATATATATATATATATATATGTGTGTGTGTGTGTGTAAGGAGGGGTTATTTTCAGGTTGACTTAGGTTGATCTGAGAATAAAAAATAATAATTGAGAGATTATGATGATGGTAATAATCAGCTATATATATAGCTGATGATGTATATGCTATATGTATGCCAAATATAATAAAAAATTATTATTAAAATTTATAATTAAGTGATCTTTTTAATTCCTCACTCCCACCAATATATCACGTATTATATTTTTTCTAAGAATAATAACAATAAAAAAGATGATAAAAAAAAATCTAGAAATACCAATCTACATATATAATCTAATTTGAAAACTATATAGAGAATATTGAAAAGATAAAAAAAATAGATAGCTTCAAAACTTCTACAAAATATAAGCCACGTAATATATATTATAATTATCATATATATATATATATATATATATATATATATATATATATATTTATTTATTTATTTTAACTATTAAATAATTATATTAGAATATAAGACACCACTAAACTTCCTTTGTATCCTTTCTTTTAGTATTATATATATATATATATATATATAATATATATATATATATATATATATATATATATATAAACTTTAATGCGTAAATTCCAAAACACTTTTGACATGGGTTTATTGGAAAGTCCAAATCTTTTGAAAGGGTTTCTTAATATAAATCTTTAGTCTAGGTATTAATCCGTATCTTAAAAAAAAAAAAAAAAGATTTTTGGCAAAAAATTGTCCACAAAAATTTAATTATTGGCAAAAGAGTATTCTATTTATCAATTTTGGCAAAAAGACATCTCATAGACTTCAAAAAGATAAAAAGTTTCTATTTTTTTATTGGACGTAGGATAGAGCCAAAACTTGACAATAAAAAATAACAAAAGAAATTGGCATTTTTGGAAAGCTCTTTGAGTTCTCTTTCAGATGGGACCAATTTCATCTCATTTGCAGCTATCTAGTAAAAATTATACTAAAAGTATTGAAACGCCGTCAAATACCGTAGCAGCTTGATGCTGATTCGGTATTTTTGACATAACTTCTCGTACATAGCTCTAAATGCAGTAAAATTGGTCCCTTTTGAAAGATAATTCAAATATCGTTCAAACGGGATTAATTTCAGCTCATTTGGAGTAGTATACAAAACGTTATGCTCAAAAAACTAAAATAAAGATATTTAGGTCATTTTTCGACGTAAATGGAGCGATTTGGCCAAAATTAATTAGGAGGGAGCTATTCGTCAATAACCAATTAAGGGGGTCCGATTCGTAAAAAATGCCAAAGAAATTTCTATCAATTATTTCAAAAGTATTTTTTTTTTTTTTTTTGGAAAAAATATTGTGCACCTTCCGAGACACTCTGAACCACTCTCGTGTCTCACGGCATCTTCTCTGTGATTATACTGTCTCCAATTCATCATTACGATCGATTTTCTGTTAGTTATCGCCAGTAACTCGTATATATATTTCGTCATTTCACGTCATAACATTAATACACCTCAAAACCCCCCATTAAATTTGGTGCCATGCATCGTTAGGCTTTGATATGTGTCGTAGTTACTTTAAAGAAAATTTGTACTACATTCGCCGTCTTATAACATTTCACATCTTAGAAAAATGGGGCAGTTCGTTTTCAGCCCCAAAATCATACATATTCAACCCCTACTTTTATATTTATTCTATTTAGACTCTCTTCAAAAATTATGTTGTATCCTTTTGACCGTTGTATTAATATTTCTTAAAAAAAATTTAACTAAAAATTTGTAGATTTTAATAATATTTATAAATTTTATATTCAATATTTTTAAAAAAATACTTGTAAATAAGTATTTTGAGGCTTCGAAATTTCAGCGGATTAATAATTCAGATTTAAAATCCGTTAACAATTCGGAGTCTCGAAACACCTCTGCAGAAATATTTTTTGAAAAAATATTGAACAAAAAGTTATCGATCTTATCAAAATTTACAATTTTTATGTTAAATATTTCTCTAAAAACGCTAATATAATAATTAAAATAAGATGACACGAGTTTCGAGAGATGTGCTATAACGAAAACACAAAACAAACTAGAAGGGTTGAAACAAGTATAGATGGTAAAAGCAAGGGCTGAAAACGAACCCTAGAAAAATAGCATCATAGATAATAGTAATTTATGTGCTCCCCAACTACTTAATGTCCTTCTCCCTTTCACTTTCTTATTTAGAATCAAGATATAATTGCATATCAGACTTTCAAAATTTTACTCTTGTATTTCAGCATTTCAGCCCCCGAAAATACGTTTTTGTGCTGACGTGGCGCGCTCGCTTGCCACCACGTCACGCATTTTTGCATTTTTGGAGGCTAAAACACGCGGCTGTTGATTTTAGGAAGGCTGATATACAATTATTCTTGGAATCAATCCTTAGTTTCCTACTTTATCCCAAACAAATTATTATTTCTCTTTTAATAATTACTAAATCAAGTATGATCCAAGAGGATCCTGGGACCTGAAAAAACCGAGGCCAAGGTGTCCACGTTATTGAGGCCCATGTGTCCACGATACCAAGGCCGATCTAACACAAAGCTGATGCCAAGATAAAAGTATAATCGAGACCGAGGTAAGACTTGGCTGAGGTAGACATACGTATAATCAAGATAGAAGCCGGACGTGACCGTGATCGAGGAAAGATCAAAGATCGGAAGATCAAAAGGCAGAGACCAAAGGTCGGAAGGCTAATAGACGGAAGACCAAAAGGTGACAGTTACTGAGGCACCATTAAGACATAGTTACTAGAGTTATTATATGTATTAAAAAGAGCATTAATAGCTATTTATGTTCCTTAGGTTGCCTACGGACTTCTCTGTCTCTCTCTCTCTCTCTCTCTCTCTCTCTCTCTCTCTATATATATATATATATATATATATATATATATATATATATATATATATATATATATTTCTTCATTTGGGAAGAAAAATATAGAGCAAATATCAATATATTATATTTTTTTCCATATCCATATAAACTATCTCAATAGCTTTCTACTCGATAGATCCGCATACAGTTGGGATTCTTAAACAAATAATTATGTCTAGATCAATGTATAAGTATTTTTAAAAAAGTGAATACATGAAAAAAAATTGTTATAGCCCTCTACAATTTTTGTATTGAAGTTTTTTTTTTTTTTTTTCCAAAAAAGCCTCTAAACATGTATTTTAAAGCTCCAAAGTTGTATTAGTTACAAAAACATTTGAAACCTCAAACTATCTACTTTGAATTTAATGAAAAGTTTTAAACACAAATATTATAGATCACACAAAAAATCTATCTTTTGCATATTCAAAATTTTCTTTATATTTATATGTGTGTGTTTTAGAATGAGTTTGTAAATTTGTCAAAACATTAGGGATTTCTTTGAGATAGTTTTGCAAAGTATGTTTTTTTTTTGGACAAAATTCATTATTTCTTCCCTTTTTTATTCTCTTGTCTCCAACTCATTGTTTAGTCCAAATTCTCATTCGCACATCCAAATACATCAAACTCCATAACGATCCAACCACGATATAAACTTCATAACAACTCACTTCCACAATGGCTATAAATGTATCTGACACTTTCACACTTCTTGTTAAGAATAACTTAAAACACATATCTCATATTGCAACACTTAAATCCATGTGTTTTGTAGCAAGATAAACGTGTTCGGAAGTATTTTGAAACATGTACAAAAAAAAAAAAAATGTAAGTGTTTATACATGGTTGCTTTGAATGTTACGACATGATTGAGCTAAGGGTTAATATTGTTTCAGCCCCTGCTTTACAAACAAGAATTTGTAAAGCAGAATGATAATGTTAGAGATAATGTTGTTGAGTTATGATAATATTCGAGGTATCTACGTGCACAAACAAGAATTTGGACTGATATGAGTTGGAGATGAGATAGTGATAAAGAGTCATTACAAAGAAAAAGGGAAAAGGACTTTGGGTATTTGAGAACGTCGTATAAATAATTTTCAAATATAGTTTTGTCGTTCTAGGATAATAAGTGTTCTAAGTTTGATGAATATCCAACGAAGTGCTCTGAAGTAACTATGATAATTATCATAGTGTTTAGATGTATGTACTATTTTTTGGCATGTTTGATATTGTGATGTGATGCGAATTTAATATCAGCGACCGCGAGGAAAAACGATTGGAACGAGACTTGGGAGGAAATAGCGATGGACAAGGTATCCGTGAGAAGAGAAGAGTGATTTTGAATATCTCGGGATACGTACAACTTTAAAATTAGTGGCATTTAAAAAACACTGGCTGTTTGTAAAAGCCATATATTTTGGTCTTTTAATGTGTGTAGGGCATCATTTTGTCAAAACTATCTACAAAGACACTCTTTTGCAAATGTTATTAAAATAGTTATTAACAGTACTCTCATGATTTGACAAACTCACAACTTGCAAAAATTAGCAATTCTTCAAAAGTTTTCTTTTACATGAATAACTTTGAGACTTTAGATCATCATTTCTTCGTTGTGCAGATTTAAAATTCAGAATGAAATTAAAAATATTGGATTATGATTCGTAGCAACCTAGGCTCCAATTGCTGAAGGGTTATGATTCTTTGTGACTTGTTCCAAAATTATTTTAGATTTTAATAAATAAATAAAGTTAAAAATTATAGATTACGAAATCTAAAAATCTTTTTGGTTTATGGTTATAAAATTATGACAATAGTCTTTCCAAAAATTCTTTAAAGTATTAGACAGGATTTCTGCAATATTAGTTAAACCAAAATTTAGTAAATGAATACTATAAATACCATACTAAATCTTTAAGCCGTGTTTGGTTCGCGGGTAATATGGTGGTAGCTGTTACTCAGATAATATTTACCATCCCATTATCCATGTTTATGTTGTGGGTAAACAGTTACTCTCGAATAACCGTTACCCCCAAAAGAGAATAAATTGCTACCCACCTACTTAGGTGGATACCGATTTACCCAGGTAACCATTCACCCCTCACCATCGCCGGCCACGTTCTCCCGTCCGCCGGTCTCCACCTCTCTTCTCCTCGCCTGCCACCTCCTCGCTGCACCTCGCCGACCACGTCTTCGCCCCACCTCTCCGGTTGCGCCCTCTTCGCGCCTCGCCGCCCGTGCCACTTCTCCTCTACGCGTCAGCCACATCCTCACCGCGCCTCTCCGGCCGCACAACTCGCTACCTCCTCTCACCGCAGCTCTCGACCACAACACGCAGCTCTCGGCCTCGATTTCGACTTTGGTGGGCCCCCGATCTCGCCGCGCTCACGTCTCGAGCTCACGATCTCGCCGCACAGCCTCAACCTCGCCGTGCTCGGCTTCGATTTCGACGTCAACCCTCAACCATGCCTCGATCCACTGCCGCGCAGTCGATCTCGCCGCGCCTGCGCCGTCCGACCTGTCGCCGTCGTGCTCTCGGCCAACCGTTGCTTTTTTTTTGTTAAAGTTTTGAGTTTTTTTTTAATATGTCTTACAGAAAATGTATGTATTTTGTATGTAATTTTTTTAGTATGTTGAGTATTTTGTATGTTTTTTTATGTATTTTGTTAAGTATTTTTTATATATAATTTGTTGAGTATGTTGTATTTTGTATGTAACTTATACTTATACAATAGTTACATGGGTAACTATTTTTCTCAATCTAAAAATGGATAATGGTTACCCATGTAATATTACTTATAAATCAAACGTAGAGAGATACTACCATCTTATTATCCGGGTAAAATTTTTACCCATATAATATATTACCCGAGTAATACTTTATCCCCACTTTAAGATGAACGGAAGAGTGTGCTGATCTGAAATTGTTTTATGACAATTAAAAAAAAATTGTCCAATTTCATTCTTACTTTCTTTTTTAAGCCTTTTTTTTTTTTTTTTTTTTTGGGGGGGGGGGGGGTGTACATTTGTCTTGTCATGTATTTCATAGTCTTGGCTACATATAATTTCTTTGGAATTATGAAATGGTGTATGATAATTGTATTGATGTATTATCTCAGAAAAAGATAATTGTATTGTATTTATGTATCTTTCATGAGATATTAATGCCAAACAAGGGACAAGGCCCTCTTTTATTTGAATAAATAATAAATAATTTTTACGATTTGAAATAACGCGTAAATAAATTAGAAAATACTATTCAGAACATCCTGCTATTTTCAATCTCAATTCAAAACTACTTACTCTTTTTTTGAGAAAATCAAATTCATTATTTAGTTTGAAGAGTCGAATATAAGTTAGAACTATCATAAAATCCCTAATTATTCACAGAAGTCATGTCTAAATGATAGCACGTAATAGTACTAAGAAAACGTGTTTTTATTTACTACGTATTTATAATACTAAACAGTAAGACAAAAATTTGGTGGTGTCTTATATGTTTATACTAATTATCTAATTAATATTTGGAGAAGATGGTTATTATATAAATTTATATTATGTTTCGAATTAATTTGAATATTGTCATTATTTTTTACTTCTAACCAATTACTAAAATATCTTCGAAAGATACTAGCCCTGTCCTTTTGTGCCGCAGTGGAATAATAATTCGATTTATTATTTTAAATTATTCTTCAAAAATAATTTAGTGAGCTTGATTGCCTTCATATAGTGGATCCACAATATAAGAGAGCAATTTTATTTTCTGTCATACTAATTTTCTCTTGAAAACATATTAGCTATAATTTTATATTCAATTAGTTTTATTACTGTTACTATTTTTAACATATATATATATATATATATATAATATATATATATATATTATGGCTACGTTGTCTGTTAGTAGTTTGTATGGTCGAAAGCATTGTTCTTTGATCTTTTAATGTATTTAATTGATGACGTGTATATAACGAACCAATATATTTAAAAATTGCTGAAATAAAAACAATTTCCATTGACTTGAAGAACAAAAAAAGGGGTGAAACAGAGAAAGAACTGTTTGAATAAAGATGGGGGAGAGCGACGGGTACAAAGAGATAAGAAGATATTGTGCTCCTCCTTCGTTTGTTTACAAAATGGATAAATATGGACCTTCAAAAAAGCCATAGCCATGAACATCACCAACAAGAATAAATGGAGGGTCCACCCTTCTCCTAATCTCTAACGGGTCGGATATCCATTATCCAACCAACCACTCTCTATCCACGTCATCAATTACCTAAATCCGTGTAAATTCGGGGAAAAAAATAACTCCAATATTATGCGAGCAGACTGAGTTTCTAAATTTGCAGAGCTTTCTGTATTATATAATAGATAAAATTTTGGATTATCTTAGCCCAAACTCCACTGAGGAGGAAGTTTTCAATCTATGACATGCGCAGCGGCTCATCCGAAGAATTCTACATTGTCTATGCCCTTACGTTATAATTAATTTAAAAGGATAATTGCATGTCAGCCCTCCTAAAAATAACAGTCGTACGTTTTAACCTCCAAAAATACGAAAAAACATGACGTTGCGGCGTACGAGCGCGCCTCATCAGCGCGAAAACGTATTTTCGGAGGCTGAAATACAAGACGTAAATTTTAGGAGACTGATATATAATTATCCCTAATTTAAACAAGCACAAATTAGCTTTCTATTGCACCCCAAGAATTGTAGATAGGTCCCATAAAATTTTATAGTCTCGTTCAAGTTTTAAGGTCATGCCGTATTTCTGTAAATGCCAAACTCAAAACGTGTCGATAGTTTCGTACTGAACTTGCCAAT
Source organism: Xerophyta viscosa (assembly GCA_002076135.1). Classification (NCBI taxonomy): domain Eukaryota; kingdom Viridiplantae; phylum Streptophyta; class Magnoliopsida; order Pandanales; family Velloziaceae; genus Xerophyta; species Xerophyta viscosa. The sequence goes on from MJHO01000001.1 coordinate 1,783,072, forward strand.
ATATATTTAGTTATTATTTTTAAAAATAAAAAATAAAATTCAAAAAAAAAATTTTTTTAAAAATTTAAATATAAGATTTTTCGGCACGTCACGTGCTGACAACTGCTGGAACACGTACATGCCGTCCGGTAGACACTGAAAATTATGGTCACGATAGGTCATTGTCTTAGAATTTTTGGTACTATAACCAATTGCTTGCTAATATGAGGTCAAATAAGAAAATAATATTTTTAATTGAATAAAGTAAAAATTAACTTAGTTTGGTTAAAAATAGGAATTAAAAGGAGAAACCAACAGCCCTACGATTATTCCAGCTGCCTTTAATTTGCTGCTACTTTACCACCTAAACACACCAAACAGTGTCCCAAAAAAAACAACTTTAAAAAAGAAAATACCCCCAAAGGAGCCTCTTGCGTCTCACCAGCTTGCTTTAGGATCAATCGGAGTTCTAATAACAATCTCTGTCGAATTATCCAGTGGAATTAGTACAGTAGGATTATTATCTATAAATAAAAATATCACAAATTTGGGATTAAAATTATTTCTTATTAATAGAATTATTGTCTATAAATAGAAAGAGGATGAGCAAAAAAGACTCCAAACTACTAGAGTGGGTTCCGAAGGAGACCCTGCGAAGTCTAAATTTTCATAGCTTAGAGATAGAGAGTTTAGAGGGATACCAAGACTTTGCGAAGCTCGATCCTCAAATTAAATGAGAGATTATTATAATCGGTCTTTTCTATACTTTAGTATGTATTTCTACCGGTGGCTACGTTAAAACACGTAATTTTACTTCGAAATTCTCCGAGGATTTTTGCGTAAAAACTATGTGTATCGTACAAATTGCTTTTATCTTCTTTTAGTTAATCTCTGCTCGAACTTTAATACGAAGTCCAGATCATGCTTGAACATATACAATAGCATTTATTTTTGTTATTTTTATATATTAATTAATTATCATTATTAAGTAAATTATATTTTTTAGAATATTTAGAATAAGGAAAATCTAACAGAACCTACAGAGACCCAAAAGTATTTAGAAGACTTGCAAGTTCTTTCGGTAACATGGGAATTTAGCCAAAAGAAGCTAATTGTATTAGCAAAAGGACCAAGAAACTCTATAACATATATTAGAATATATACCTGCAAATCCTACTATTTTCCAAGGAAACCAACACAAGATCTAGCATTCAAAACTTGTATAGAACCAAATGTAAACAACAACAAAAAAATCTAAGGTTTGAGTCATCCAAAGATTTAACCTTTTATATAAATTTTTAAAAAAAGGCTCCGAAAGACATCAATTTTCAGCCAAAAATTAAATAGGGTGACAATTTCCCTTATATTGAATTTAAAAAAAAAAAATCATGATGCGAGATGTCAAATATATCCAATTGAACAGAACCCGGCCCCGTTTTAAGCTCCTCACAACTCCTCCAGTTTCATTTTTTCTCTCTTACTCGGTCGGTATATAAATACCCTCCAAAAACAAGACCGCCAGTCTTATCATTCATTCATCATCATCACCACCAACAACCAACCTCTTTAAGTTTATCTGCAGAGATTAACAGTCATCGTTATCATCATGGGAGGAAGCAGCAAGAACGGCGGCGGCTGTGGCGGCGGAGTGAGCGGTGGCAAGCTACTGGAGATTCTAAACGTGAGGGTGGTCGGCGCCGGCGAGCGCGTGGTGGTTCTATCTCACGGATTCGGCACGGATCAGTCCGCGTGGCGAGGAATTCTACCGTACTTCACCAGAGACTACCGAGTGGTTCTCTACGACCTGGTCTGCGCCGGCAGCGTCAACCCCGACCACTTCGACTTCCGCCGGTACACCACGCTCGATGCCTACGTCGACGATCTGCTCGCCATCTTATCGGCGCTGAGGATCGATCGGTGCGCCTTCGTCGGACACTCCGTTTCCGCCATGATCGGAATCCTCGCCTCCATTCGTCGACCCGAGCTCTTCTCCAAGCTCGTGCTCATCGGTGCTTCCCCTAGGTAATCAATCTTTTTTTTTCAATTCGAATTTCTAATTGATTGGTGTGATTAGTTATTGAAAATCTTTTGATAATCCGTGCTCTGTTTGGGCATTCCATTTCCTTTTCACATACTTCAAAATTTAAGCAAGAAATTAGCAAACAAACAACAAAGACAGACCATATCGTAGGGGCTGAAAGGGTAACCCTATAGGTCAGTTCCGGAATGTGTTAGTTCTTGTCCTATGAGGTCTGGGAGAATTTTGCCTGATTATCGATCATATCATCTCCATAAATTGATCTGAATTCTTCTAAGCTATATTGCTTAATGCTTGTGAACGTTTCTTAAAGCCACTCGATCTGATGCACCTAACAAATAGTTCGACTTGGCTAAAATATTATGACATTCAGATTCAATTTTCAACTGCCATCTTCTTAAAGTATTATTTGGGTATATTATCTGGAGTATGTTTATTACAGGTCTTAGATAGCACTGAGTCAAGGCGGATTTAGCTGGCTGGAACCAGATAGAATATTGGTTGGGATATCATAATTTTTAGGATGATTATTATTCAGATTAACAAACAACTAGAAAGAGTAAATCATATGGACACCAAAAATTTATCTTCTCTTGAATTTTACGAATATTGTTAGTAGTTTTAAAATTTTATGTTAACAATTCCTTGTTATAATTGTTGTGCAGATTCCTGAACGACAGGGATTACCACGGTGGATTCGAGCGCGGTGAGATCGAGAAAGTTTTTGAAGCAATGGAGTCCAACTACGAGGCGTGGGTCCACGGCTTCGCACCGCTGGCCGTCGGCGCCGACGTGCCGGCGGCGGTGCGAGAGTTCAGCCGCACACTGTTCAACATGCGTCCTGATATTTCCCTCTTCGTTTGTCGCACGGTGTTCCACAGCGACCTCCGAGGCGTCCTCGGCGCCGTCACAACGCCGTGCGTCGTTGTGCAGAGCGCGCGTGACGTTTCCGTCCCCGCCGCCGTCGCCTCGTACCTCCGAGCCAACCTCGGCGGCCGAACCACCGTCGAGATGCTCAACTGCGAGGGACATCTGCCACACCTCTCTGCTCCCACGCTTCTCGCGCAAGTCCTCCGCCGCGCACTCACCCGCTGAGCTCTCGCCGCCGGCGAACGGATAGAAAGGGTTCCGTGTAACCGTCGAATCATGTCAGGATGTGAAAGTCACTGACATGGCGGCGTATCGTTTTGGCAAAACTGGATGAAATCAGACAAAATTTTCATCGTCTATTGCCAAGTTGGTGAGCTCTCACCTAATAATTTTTTGATGTTGAGTTTGGAAAAGCTATGATGAGGAGAATATTAAAGCATAATTAAAAATAAACTTTTATAATTTCATATATATTTGATTGAATATTGCATACTTGTATATAGTATATGCTGAATCTTTTAGCGTGACTTGGGCTTAAATATTGTTCTCGACTCTTGCTAGAACTCGTGCATTATCATCAACTTGTATAGCCGAGTTCATACTCAGACTTTACCACAACTTTATAAATAATTTGTTTAAGCAGCTTCTTGGGTGAGCTCATGAGCCAATACCTGTCGAGCTGTAAATAAAAAGATTACAATGCTACCAAGCATAGATTAATTGTTTGGAAGAGAAAAGTCAAAAGGGCTGATGGTGCAAAAAGGGGTACAAGTAGTAAAAGTTATTAAGGTTCCGCAAAATAAATAGTATAGTGTTTTTTTTTTCTTATCTATCAAATTTAATTTAATTTATATTTTAATCATATATTAAACAATAAATAATATATTTTTAAATATTATTAGAATTCGAATATCAGACTAAATATTTAGTATAGTATTTATTTTATAGAAGTTTTGTACTCTAGTTCATGATAACAGTTTATCTTGTAAATAAATTTGTGCTGAGATTATTTTTTGAAAGGCGTTAAAGTTATTAAGATATTAAAAAATTATCACAAGAATGTCTAAACATTATTTTTTTGTGTGAATGTAAGAAATTTATTAAAAGATATTAAGATGTAAGTTATCCGATGGTGTTGTAAATATTAAAAATTTATTGAAAGATATAAAACAAGTAAAGTATTAAAAAAAATTAAGAAAAATAATAATTGATGTTAAAATAATACGGTGATTACAGCTCAGTTGTCTGTTATTCTATTCAGATTTGGCTGTATTTGTTTACTTCATCTGTAAGTTCTAGAAGGAGTACGTGGTGTGGCAGGCACGTAATGCCATGCTGAGTGGCTAACTGGCTACAAGTCCGTACTAGGACCAGTGACAAGTTTGGACGTGTCACAAGTTTGCACGTGGATTTGAATGTACAAAGATGTAGACAACTTGGACATGTGTCGCACTGTACACCTTTTGACCAGCGGGGTGTTTAATCTTTGATCAATACTTAGTCCAGAATCCAGATTTATTATTAAATGTGATGTGATATTTATGAAAATGGTGGAAATTAATATTTGGTGCAAAAATATGGGGATAATGAAATCAAAGTTAGAAAGTATGTGCGGGTGAATTTTTTGTGGAATTTGTGGATCAAATAAGAATTTTTATAAATTAATCACTATCTTAAAAATTATACTAAATTTACTCTTACTATTATATAATTTTTACAAAAAATTTAACATAGAAAAAATAAATTTTTTATGTGACTAAAAATATTTATAATTAATTTTTTTTTAAAAATATTTTTTTTTAATTATCAAATTTAATTTATATTATATATTTTGACAGAAAATAGGACAGTACAATAGCGCCGTAAATGAGTTAGTACATAGTTCCTTCTTATATGTATTTTGACGCTTTAAAGTTTTAACTGATTTAAAAACTAATCTGCTCATTCGTTAATAATTTAGAATTTTAAAATATTTATTCTGAAATATCTTTTAAATAAATTTACAATACAAAAAATAGATTAATATGATTTATATTTTATATTCAAATATTTTTCAATAAATAGTTCTATACATATATTTTTGGGATGTGAAAAATAATGAGTTAAAAATACGAAAAGTAGTTGTAACACGGATAGCGAGGCAGGGGCTGAGGCGGGAGTTTTCTAATATTTTGTTAGGATATCGAAGTGAAATTTATTCAAGGGACACTTCTCCATCAGCCCCTAGAGTGTCAAACATACTCACAATCAGCCCCTATACTTTGCTAACTTCCTTTTTAGCCCCCCTCGAAAAACATACTTTTCGGTTTCGACCACCGTATCAATATTTTTTGAAAACATTTTTAACATAAAAGTTATAGATTTTAATGAGATCTACAACTTTCATGTTCAATATTTTTTCAAAAAATACTTCTAGTTATGTATTTTAATGCTTCGAAATTTTAACGGGTTAACGGATCGGATCCAAAATCCGTTAACAATTTGGAGCATCAAAACATCTACTTAAAAATATTTTTTGAAAAAGTGTTCAACATGAAAGTTGTAGATCTCAAAAATATTTACAACTTTCATGTTAAAAAATTTTCCAAAAATTGTTGATACTGCAGTCAAAAACAAAATTCACGAAAATAAAGGAGGGGCTGAAAATGAAACCTGCAAAGTGCAGGGGCTGAAAAGGAATAACTTTGAAAAGGAGGGGCTGAAAACGAATTATCCTTTATTCAACCATTAAAGTCCACATATTACAAAGTTGATCTTACCATAATTTTCGAACCTATATGGATCGAGTCTCTCAATCCGTAGAATCATTGCTACCATGCAATTGATAAAACTATGAACGGCTTTGGCTTCAGCTTCACCCAAACATAAATATGTATGATTGTTTATCATCTTCACAAACGGAGGCTACAAGCTTCTGCACTTGCCATCATCGCGGTGCAAAAACCAGCCAGAAATGGCAGGGCTCGGCAAAATGTATTCTTTTTTATTCAAAATTTTTTCAATATATATATATATATATATATATATATATATATATATATATATATATATATATATATAGAAGAGTGATTTCAAAAGTTATTCGAAAAAGCACCGGCTTTATTGTAAAATTTTGGCAAAGTAGGGACTTTCTTCGGCAGAACCCCACCTTTTGTTTTTTTTAAGGAATATATAAATAGAAAAAAACGTAAATGTATATACATTCACAAAAAATTTTAGAGCATGGAAAAATAAAAGATATTTGTGCAATTAAGCATTTTGTCTATTCTCTCTCTAATAAAAACTTATAAACTAATAACACTACAAGTTAGTATTACCCAACTTAAATTTTATTCTACAATGACATAAATTTTAATTCACAAAACTATCATATTTTATATCATAACTCTGCAGTTCGCTCATGCCAGAGTCTGAGTGGAATAGTCATCGACATCGCTGTCCTCTCTAGCACTCTAATATGTATGTGATTTAAGTAGTGTGGTTCCAATAATCCGAAGAAGAGCAGACAGGGTGCATGAGATTGAGTTGTGTGCTTAGTCCGAGAAGAATTGAGGCTTAAAACTCTTATTTTCAAAATAATTTAGTAACAATATGAATCATAAAATTGTTAAAAGAGATATTAGTGTCAATTTAAAGAATAAAGAGTTGAAAGAATAAAAATTATAAAATTACGTGTTTATTGAGGAAGAATCAAAATGGTATTTTCGTCACAAAAATATTCTATGTAAGTTATTAGGGTTAGAAAATAAGAAAAATTGAAATAAGAGGTGACTATTGAAATCTATATTTGAAGGGTTAAAAATTACTGAGTCAGAAGGCTAATTTATAATTTTCCCAATTTTAATTTATAACTATAATATTTTATATCATAACTCTGTAGTAGTTCGCTACTAACAATACTAATTATTACTCGTCGGGAACATTCCTCGCTAATAATAAGATACATTGCATGCAAACTTACTATATATCACTAGTAACTAGCTATATAGAACATTTAAAAATTTCGGTTAAAAGTAATTTTAGGAGATATTTTTAATAAAATGTCATATATTCATGACTTGTGTAATAGTTTGTACCTTATTTCTATGTTTTTCACCAATCAATCTCCACCGCTTATTTCCTAACACCCAGTTCCATCCTGTACTCCCGTATGCTCATGGAGAAGCAAAGCATATTAGAAAACTTTTGGCTTTTTTTTTTTTTTTTTTTTCAAGGAGTATGTATATTTAATTTTGTTTTTTCTTCCTTTGAAGGGAATTAAGTACCATATTATACTAAATAAATATATTTCTAATACGATCTAGTCAATATGTAAAAATAAGGGCAAATTTCAAATCAGCCTCCCTTTTTTTAATTTCGACCAAATTAATCCTTAAAAATACGTTTTCAGGACCTAATTTGGTATAAAATTAGTCCCTAAAAATACGTTTTTAGGGGCTGATTCGGTCAATCTCCAAAAAGGAGGGGTTGATTTGGCATTTACTGTAAAAATAATTGACGAGATTTGGTCCCGTTGGATATATAATTTTTTTTTTTAATAATTTATATTTGGATATGGAGGATCTTCGTCTTGCTTTTGTTTGTTTAGATGAGATTGTAAATAACAAGTCATCAATGTTTTGGTCTTTGAACGAAGTGTTCTGTTTCTATTTTTCTACATTTGTCGGCTTAATATAGTGACACGTGTGAAAAGATAAAAGACGTGGACAATTTTCATTGACATTTTCAGATTTTGAGTTGAAAAATGATCTCAGACCTCCCCATCATCATCATCATCATCCTTTATTAATGGAGGAGGGTTTGCTTGGATCACATTAGATTTGGAATTATCGTTGATTTTTTCACTTGGATCATATTGGATTTAGATCGGTGGTTAGGTATTGTCATCGTGGTTGAACGATACAATGGCTTTATTTTGATGAGGATTATTTTGGCTTTACCACGAGCCACAAAACAAATTTAGGACATTTATATTTTTAAATCTATATAATTTAAAATTATGTTTTATGTTCTATTAATTTAAAATATCATTTTAAATTAGAAGGACATAAAAATATAAATACCTCATAAAATTTTGTTGTGGCCATACGGTATACATAAAAATCAGTATATCATTGCATATATGTTAATTCATAATTTTTCTCGTAATTATGATCGTAATATGATTGAGTTCATACGATGAAGATGAATTTTCATGCCAGACAATACAGATATAGATGACTACGGATGCATGTTTTTCTTCTTCCTTTTTTTTTGTTTTGTTTGCAGCTTGTAGTTTGTGCTTTAATCTATTTTGCATGTAGCTTATAACTGAATAATGCTCTAAAGTAACATGTGAAAAAGATACAAAGTAGTTATTTAAGTTAAATTTATAACGTAGTTTATAACTTAAATTTAGATTATTCTAAAAACTACTACCTATATATTATTCTAACAAACTTACTGCACTATTTTAGCTGATATATATCTAATTAATAAACTTGACAAAGCATGACGAACATGCAATATGTTTTTGTTTTTGTTTTTTTTTTTTTTTTTTTTTTTGATGAAAAACGAATATGCAATATCTCATAACTCATTACAATATCCCACAATGACTCCCACTATGATGCACTCTGTAGAGAGTAATATGTGCACAGTAATAAGATTATTTTTATAGGATTTTTGGTTGAGTAAGACTAAGATAAATGAGCATATAAGCACACAAATTTGCATGACAAAAAACAAACTCAACATCCGAAAACAAGCACGAACCTCATACATCTAATAATAATAATAATACTAATAGTAATAATAAAAGTAACAAAAGAATTAGTTTTTTTTTAATTAAAAAAAAAACACACACAAATGAGCATTTCTGTAGGATTTTCGGTTGATATAAGCACACAACTTCGCATGATATAAAAACAAACTCAACGTCCCAAAACGAGCACGAACCTCATACATCTAATAATAATAATAACAGTAACAATAAAATTAACAAAATAATTAGTTTAAATAAAATAAAAATACAAATAAAAAAAATAAAAAAAATGCTATGCTACGTAATCTACGGTGTCACTAGCACGAATTTTATGCTGTTATTATGTTTGATGGAGAACTAGGTCTTCATTAAGTTCTAGCAAGATAAGGCCCTGTCGTATAGTCTCAGGACTCATTGTTACTCAATATAACATTTTAACATAACAATTTTGGTAATTTGACATAAAAAAGATCACCTAGAATTTGTATCTAAATACTCACCAGAAGTACAAAAGCACCCCAAACTTACTGAAAAAGTACATCCAATATTTGAAGTTTTAAAAAAATTTATCTCTTAAACACAAGATCTTTACAACCAGATCTTTTAGTATAAATTTTTTATTTTTTCCAACAGCTTAACCAAACTCGCCCCAAATAAATTACAATCATCCAATTTTACAATGTATTTGGGTCCCAATACTCTTGAATCAAAGTACTCTACTAATCGGTTACGAATCACTTTGATCATATAGTATCATAAGTTTCTTTTTTTAAAATTTTTAATTTTTAGATAAAGAGATGATCCTATAAACTTCACTTAGTAAGAAAAAAGTACATAATACCGCATCTAAAGTTAAAGAATTGTAATAAATTCTTCGATATTTTTTAACTTTTTTTTCTTGGGCATAAGAAGTCCACTCATAGAGATAATAATTATTTTTTTTAATCAATATATGTGAAAACATTTTATTTTTAAATTTTAGCAATAGTCATATGTTCTCTTTGAAAAGTCTTCAACGTACTGTAGCTGCATGTATTTTTAAAAAAAACCCTAAAGATAAGTTGCAGAGTTGGATAAGCATATCATGGTTGTGCAACTAGTTATCTGCCCCCACCTACCATTTGAGAAGATAACTCCTTCAATGCTGTTCATGCACCAGTATTATTCCCGATAAGTATTCGCCGCATAAAGTAGAAATATATTTAATATTTAATATTTAATTTACCAAAATTAGAAAATATTTTCTTTTTTCTTTTCTTTATTGTAAAGAAAGGTCAGAATCATAGCTACTATTTTCAGTCTTTCACTTTTATCTATCCATGGGAATCTCACTCCATATTAGATGTTACTGACCGCAGAACTCATGGTACGCAATACTTTTCAAAATAAAATATATTCTAGAAGGTGGTGGTATATAATCGAATTTGAAATGCTGTAATTTCTAAAATTAATTCGATCTCAGGTTAGATCTACCACGTGTCAGCAAATAAAACGCACTAAGAATCCAACCACATAAAAATGACTTGGTGAAACGGTGGGTGCGTGATTGATGACGGCAGAGACCTGAGGCTATGTAATATAGGGATTGGTATGCATTAATCCGAGTCAACGTGCAAAGTTCAAGACAGATGAAGGCGTTGACCGTCAAATAGATAGGTCTGAGTTGTACCAATTCGAGGCGAGGTGTCTTTACGTTATGGGGATTCGACATTTAATAACTCCTGTGAGGACAAGCGGACGGAGTGCTAGGCCAGGCGGTGCCTCGTTGACTGAATTGAGGCTACTAGACTGACGACTAACCATTCCGGCCAAGAATCAGTAAAAAATGATCTCCACAACTTGCATAGAAATGTGGGACACCACGTAGCACGCTCGCCGTCACGCAATCTCTACGCTTGCCACGAGCTTCACTGTCTTGTCGTCCTCCACATTTCCCAAAACTCTGATAGCCTCCAACTGACTACTATAAGTACAAGCCACCCACCTCCTCTAGGGGGGGGGGATCGATCGACATTCGGCCAACCAGAGAGAGAAGCATTGTTTTTGAGCTCGAGCTTTACCAGTTCATCATTAGTGGATTCATGACGACACCGCCCGTGGTTTTTTCTCTAGATTCCGTCAGGGTCCTTCTAAGTAAAAATCCTCTCCGTCTTCTGTTTGCTTAACTTCTTACAAGTCGCATACCTTCATAAAGTTTACGGAGTATGAAATACAGAGTACATAGACGACTAACCATTCCCATAAGTAGAAAAAAAAAAAAAGATACCGATAAGACGACTTTAGAAAGGCAGAAAGCAATGGCGATTCGACATTGGACCCGACGACTGATAGGAGCTCGAATGGCGACCATGTCGGATAGCAAACAGAACGAATGGACCCGAGTGAGCTTAAATTCAACTGCATCAAAGAAAAATGCAGGAAATTAAAGAGAACAAAAAAGAAAAGAAAGAATGTGAAATAGATCCAAAAGGAGCACTGGTGATTGTACAGAGCTTATCCATTAGTAGGCCCAGCAGTACCCATTATTATCCATTTATTTAGGGAACCATGCTGCCCCACTCTAACAGGACTCAGCACTAGTTTTTGTCTTTCTTACTCCTCCTTGTGGGTATGGTGGGGAAGCATGCAAGAAGAGGGGAGGATGGAGGAAGAGATGGAAGGGGGGGGGGGGGGGGGGGGGGTTTGTGGATAAAAATAACAAACAAATGTAGGTCTCCAAAACAAACGACCTACACATGCGTTATTATCTTTCTTTTCTTTTCTTTTTTTTTGAAATTATCGTGGTGGAATCCGTAATACGAGTGCACGTTCCCGTATGAACCTCAAACTCGCTGAAAACTCTCACGGGGTACAGAGATTTTTTTTTTTCGAAAAATCCTACGGAGGATTTTACCCAACATGGTGGCTTCGAACCTGGGTGATGACACTTACTGAGGCGCCTTCCAACCGGTCGAGCTAGCCGCGCTCACTACACGCCTGTTATTTTCACGGCGCTATAACCAACTTAGCAAGTAGGCTAAGTTTCAAAATGTTATTAAGATATTATATTGAATACGTCCGAAATTTTCAAAACATTTTTCTGCCAAACAGAAAAAACATTATTCAGAAGTCTATAATGATCATGATATAATAAGAACTATATGTATATCGGAATGTATAACACATATCGATGTACAGTATATGGCTCGGATGAGTTGCAGTGCTCTATGGCAAATGTGATAGTCTTCTTTGCACCATGTATTTAAGATCTCATGCTCCAGTCAACTTAGCATAAATATTAGTTTATTCATGCATAGTATTTTTGTCTATTTGTTAGATAGCATTTTTAACTTTAAAAAAAAAAGTTTAAACTATAAAATTATGTATTTTATTTTTTTGATCAATTTTGTAGTTTATTTTTTTAAAAAAAATATATATTTATATATGAATTTTAATTAGTTAGGTGCAAGTAAATTTTGGTCGGGCGTATCGTAAAACTTCTATAAACAAATTCTTAAAAGTAATGAATATCTTTTGAGAATATTTAAAGGCGTGAAGGCAAAGTTTAAAGAATAAAGGAGTGCGACACTGTCAATATATATATATATATATATATATATATTTATATATATATATATATATATATATATATATATATATATATATATATATATATATATATATATTCGTAATTTACCTACTCCAAATGAAGTAATGCGATATATTTTATATCTACAACATTAAAGTATAAGATGAAAGTTTGGTAGTGTCTTATATTACAATATAATTTAATAATTTAAATAAGTTAAAATTTATATGGTAGTCATTTATTATATAGTTTATATCACGTTGAATGTTATAAAATCGCACAATTTTTTTCTCCTCTAAATTTTTTGTATAATTTTTAGATTATTTTTTTTTTTGTGGATTTATATTTCTAAAAGTTTTTAAGATCTATTTTTTCATACTCCTTAGAAAAAATATAATAGAATAGTCTGGTATAATTAAGAGAATCAAATATACTTTCTAATTATAAATTAATAAAAAAAAGCTATAAATTTTTAAATATTTTTTTGCACGCGTATCACAAGTATATTATCTGCTAATAAAATTTTAAACAGCTAAAAGTTTGTATAATATACTTCGCTTTAGAGATTATCCTGAAAAATAGTATGCATGTCTATTTATTTTGTATGATCGTCGTTGCAAGTTGACTCCACTGATTCATATTCTACAAATAAAGTAGAAGTTCATCTAATATGTTAAAACATTAAAGCGTATTAGCTAGGCTGTCCACAATAATATATACTAACAGCCGATGAACCTACGACACATTGGCTAAAAATAATTAGAAAATATTTAAAAATTTATAATTAGTAAAATTTATGCCTTTTTTAATGTATAATTAGAAAAAAAATTTAATTCTTTCAAGTATATTAATCTATTATATATAATATTTCTTATTGAAAAAGAAGTAGATATTAAAAAAATTTAGAAAAATGGAGACAATCTTATAACTTTCTATAAATATAAATCACAAATATTTATAATAATTATCATATAGAATTTAAACTTATTTTAACTATTAAATAATTATATTATGATATAAGACACCGGCAAGTCCTACTCTTACACTTTAATATTATAGATAAACCTAGCCCTAATCCTAGTAAGAAAGTATTGCAACAAACACGGCATGCTCTATACTGCAACTCTAACTTCTGAAATCACCCACAATTTTTGATAAAAAAGATTTGGAGTTGATGATCCCAGAACCTCCTAAATCTTAGACTTTTCTTTTCTATTAGATCCTAAAACTTAAAATTAAATAAGTTAGAACATATATTTCAACCTTCGGCACATCATTTTTATGCAAAATTCAATAGAATTAGATGATAAATATTAAAAAAAAACATAAACTCAAAACTTATGATTTGGAGAATCTATTTACAAAACATTTTTACATATTTTCAGAACATATGCAATCCTGATCTTCTGAATCACTGTTATCCTAGAGAATCTATAAGATTAGGAGAAAGTAAGTCATCTAACATATCATATAGAATAATTCAGAGCATTGCGATTATCGTATACTTTGCGAATTATCATTTTATTCATCCAAATCTATCGAAATTTGTATAGAAAGGGTAACATGTTCATATTCAGGCTGGAGTGCAAAATTTAATTTTTCTGATTTCTAAATATAAAACTTTGCGACTTTTTTTTTTTTTTATTTGGTATACAATCATTAAATTCTACTCTATCTTATATCTGACTGAAAATTAAATGGTATAGTAGTCGCTCCCAATTTACGCATACTGTATTTGAATTTATGACATATTCTTATGAAAACTAAATTATAGTCGTCTCTCAGTATCCAACGCTCGGTACGGCTTCAGGGTATTAACTCAAAGATTTAGAACTTAAAAATATCCCAAGAGAACGAATTTGTCAAGTTATGTTCCTGGTCTGGCCTAGGGAGATTTGGGCCAGCTTTAAAAGAAGGAGGCCGAGTAGTTTATGGACCTGCTTTACGGGCTCAGCTTCGTTTTGGACGGTTATGAACCTGTCAGACCAAACTAAATTAGAATTTAACAATAAATAGCATTCAGTAAATTAAGTACTAATATATATATATATATATATATATATATATATATATATATATATATATATATATATATATATATACACTTAAATTTTGTTAAAGGCGTCAGTGAGAAACGTCTCACATTTAGTAGGCCTTGCAAGAGATTTTCCACGTTAGCTTCTAGATAATAGTATTTTCAGAGAAAGTAAACATAATCTCCTCAGAGGAGGAGCTTTTTATGTATGGCATTTATTTTAGGTACAGAATCATCTACATTGAGTGTACACCTTAAAAAATTATTAGCATGATGAACATTATGTTAATTGGAAAATAAGTAAGCCAATGGATATGCTATTTTCCTATGTTAAAATAGGATAATAGCATTTTATGCTATGTTAAAATTTTTAAATAGATATTTTCCTAATTTTAAATAGGAAAATAGCATTTACGCTATTTTCTTATGTATGACATTTTATGCTATGTTAATTTTTTTTTTTAAACTATTTTTAAATATATATTTCGGTATTCTAAAATTTAACTATCAAAGAAGATTTCAAATTCATACCCTGCTTAGTAGTCCAGAAATGATCAGTAACATTCTTTTATGAAACTTGGGTATTATGACGTATACTGCTGTAGTTGTTCTAAGATGATGAACTACGATCAGTATTGTTCATTAGCTACACTTGCATGGTGCGTAGGCATTGTCCAAAGTGAAGGTGAATTACAATATTGCAAGAAAATGCGACCAATACTTTCCTTTTCTTGTTTGTAAAAGGAATAATTATATATCAGCCTCCAAAAGTTTTACTTTTGCATTTTAGCTCTCGGAATGCATTTCTGCGTTGACGTGGCACGCTCGCGTGTTGCCACGTCGCGCGTTTCTGTATTTCGGAGGTTGAAACGCGCGACTGTTGATTTTGGGGGAGCTGATATGCAATTATCCTTTTGTAAAATGCACAGGTGAGGCAGCTGTTGGTTAGATTTTTCTATAGAAAGAAGTTTGATGTAGGTACGCATTTTGGCAGGATTTTCCATAAGAAAATTAAGACTATTTTGCCCAAACCTTCCTGATAAAGCACCAGATCCAGCTTGCCATGTGGCAGCAAATGAGACATGGATCGTTCGCTACGGAGTGGACTGAGATAGTGGTCGAGAACCTCGCGCAGTTCTAGGTGGCTGATGTCGTTGAGTGGTCGACTTATCATGGAGAAAGAACTGCTCAAGTAACCACAACAAGACACATGGCTATGGACGTGTTGACTGGATCATCCGGGTCTCCACAGGATCTGATTTTCTCTACTTTCATTAACGGTTCAGGCAGCACCTTTAAATATTCTATACAATTGTCTGGTGCAGGGGACTTCACTTTTCTAGTTTAAGAAAGTTAGGAAAAATTGGTTCGAGCTTTGTGTGATCTCGGTCTCTTTTCTACTCTTAGTGAAATTTCTTTAGCTGATTGCATACATGGATTTATCTTGGCCAAAACCAAGGGTTTTTACGAAAAAACACTGTGTAATCTGTGTGATTGCTCGTGTTTCTTCTTAGTCAATCTTTGCCATCGAACAGTCTGTGCATCGGTCTTGTACGAGCTTGATCACTTCCACGATTACCCAAAACTTTTGAGAAGTTGGCTTCAGAATGGGACAATAACTGGTAAATTAATGAAATGGTGGTAGTTCAGATCGTGTATGAAGCGATGCCTAACTGTGTATACTTGGTCCTCGCACAATACATAGGATTGTTCACTAGGATCTGTAGTCGGACTATCACAATACACCATAGGTAAATCTGGCTTGAAACCTAGACCATGCATAGTTCCTTGCATCCATATAGACCATATCGTTTTCTTCATGGCCTTCGTGATGCAGTAGAGAGTGCAACAATAGACTGCAAAGAAGTGTTCCAACTAATAGGACACCATAGAGTCCTGATCCCCATATGCTCGAGCGTATGGGACGACTATATGGTCGATCTATAATTATTTTTTTGAAAAATCTCCAACATAAAAACTGTAGATTTTGATGAGATCTACAATTTTTATGTTGAAAGTTTTTTTAAAAAAATATTTCTAAATAGATATTTTGTGGCTTTAAAATTTAACGATTTTGAAACGGGTTTCAAAATTATTTTAAAATTCGTTAAAATTTAGAGTCTCAAAACACCTATGTAGTAGCATTATTTGAGAAAACCTTTAATATGAAGGTTACTGCTCTCATCAAAATTTATAACTTTCATATTGAAAATTTTTCAAAAAACACTCATAAATATTGACTATAGGGTCGTCCGTCTGCTAGTACTATAAGGACGACCCTACGTGATCAAAATTCGGACACCATAAGTTATAAAAATAAAGTCAGTCTGAGAATTTCTTTTATCAAAGCTACCTGTAATGTGAAGTCTGAATCAAAATAGCCTTGGCAGGTCTACTACTATCATACATCAGGCAAACATTAATAGAGCCTTTCAAATATCTTACAATCCATTTCACCTCATCCAGATTAACCTTTACCAGGAATACTTATGTATCTACTGACAGCAATAACGTCATGTGAAATATCAGAACGAGTGTATAATTCATTAGAATAAGGTACCTTCCACATGTTCTCTACAGCTTCATCAGTTCATCGTGACGTTTGCAGACAATCCGAAGTGTGGACAAAGGAATAGTAGATTCACCCATATGAATCGCTGCAGTAGCTTCTGACTATAGCTACCCTCTCATATATATTATTTATCCACAACTTGCTGGCTCTCTGTGGATCATCATGCCGATGATCTTCTTTGCTGCACCAAAATCCTTCATCTTAGGCTCTCAACCGAGCTTTGCCTTCAACTTTCCTATTTCAACAGTATTCTTTGCTGCAATCAATATATTTTTTTTTTTTAGAATAAGCAAAACATATAAACCTCTTATTCCATGCATAGGGGAGACCATATAAAGAATTTTCAGCAAACAAGCATGATCCTCCTTACCAGAAACAAGGAATCTCTCAGGTTGAGACATATAGATACGTTCTTCCAAGTCTCTCGTCTAATGCTGCTAAGATTCCTTTCTCTGTTTTAATGTAGCAAATTTATCAGAAATAACATCCATGCTAATAATAAACTAGATTGAATTATTTTACATTCCATCACCTCATTAGCATATCCTAGAAATATGTATTCTCTCCTTTGGCTTTTGTTTACCATCACTAGCATTAGCATATGAAGGACAACCAAATATTTTTGGTTACCATCACTAGCAAGCAGGTTCCCATAGATCTCAATGAGTTTACTCCAAAATATCTTTGGTTGAGTGAACTGCAGTACTGAAATTCACCATGCACAGCTTGCCAAACACTCAGTTTTCACAGCATCAAAGGATCCTCTCTGACGCAGAACATTCATCCCTTTCTCACACATATATCTCACTATCCCAGTCACATGTATTAAGGCTGATTCTATCCTTATGCGTTTGATTCATCGTTGTTGACCCATTATGAATACAGGCAGGCCTTTCAAGTTAGGATTTTTCTGTTTCTTCATATCGTTATGACAAATTCCACCAATCCGGTCGGTCCCCGTTCTACTCGATCAAGTTCGGAAGTGAAACTCTAAGCTCTGATCTATCATATCCGAAAGTATGTCTCTCTTCTTTCCCGTTTCCTGTCTTTTCTGCTCGAATTTTTTACGATGATGAATTTCTGTACATTTTAGTGAGTCCGAAGTTCTTCGCACTTGATTCGACTTCTTTTGATGTGTCATTTACGGATGTTTTGATTATATTTTGGACGGATACGTGTCCTCCTTAATGGATTTTTAGAGATATATACTTTCCTAATCAGTGGCAAATTTATGCCCCTTTAACGTGTAAAATGACACAAATACCGTCATACCTTTTGTTGTTAAACATGCTTTATTTTCTCTCTCCTTCCGACAATACGTTCCCGCAAAAAAAACTCACTTCCTCTCTCATTTTTCTCTCCTCACAGTAATATTTAAATAAAATTATAAAAAATTCAAAAAAAATGCAAAACATTCTGAAAAAAAAAATCACATTTAATTTGATTCACCTCCAGCATACTGAGAACACTTCCAGAACACCTCCAGAACACCCCAAAAATAATTATATAAATACCGAGAACTCTGAATAAAATCGTAAAAATCTAAAAAAAAAAGCAAAAAATTCTTAAAAAATCATATTCTTAGTGCCATGGAGGTGAATGAAATGAAATATAATTTTTTTTAAAGAATTTTTTGCATTTTTTTGGATTTTTACGATTTTATTCGGAGGAGTTCTCGGTATTTATAGAATTATTTTTGGGGTGTTCTGGAGGTGTTCTCAGTGTCCTAGAGGTGATTGAAATGAAATGTAATTTTTTTGTTAAGAATTCTTTGCATTTTTTTGGGTTTTTACGATTTTATTCGGAGGTGTTCTTGATATTTATATAATTATTTTTGGGTTATTTTAAAGGTATTCTGGGGTGTTCTCAGTGTCTTGAGGTGAATGAAATAAAGTGTAATTTTTTTTTCAGAATTTTTGCATTTTTTTAGATTTTTTAGATTCTATTCGGAAGTGTTCTCGATGTTTATGGAATTATTTTTAGGGTGTTTTGAAGGTGTTCTTGGGTAATCTGGATGTGTTCTTAGTATCTTGGAGGTAAATGAAATGAAATGAATTTTTTTTAAAATTTTTTGTATTTTTTTAGATTTTTTACGATTTTATTCGGAGTTGTTCTCAATATTTATGGTATTATTTTTAGGGTGTTCTAGAGGTATTTTGGATGCGTTCTTATTTTCCTTGAGGCGAATGAAATGAAACATGATTTTTTTCAAAATTTTTACATTTTTTATAAATTTTTTACGATTTTATTCGGAGGTGTTCTCGGTGTTTATGAAATTATTTTTAGAGTGTTATGGAGGTATTCTAGGGTGTTCTAGATGTGTTCTTAGTGTCATAGAGGTGAATGAAATGAAATGTGATTTTTTTTTTTCAGAATTTTTTACAATTTTTTTAGATTTTTTACGATTTTATTCGGAGGTGTTCTCGGTGTTTATAGAATTATTTCCGGAGTGTTATGGATGTATTTTTTTCAGAATTTTTTGTATTTTTATGAATTTTTTACGATTTTATTCAGAAGTATTCTCGATATTTATGGAATTATTTTTAGGGTATCCAAGAGGTGTGCTGGTGGTACTCTCGGTGATCTGGAGGTGAATAAAACGAAATGTGATTTTCTTCCTATTTTTTTACCATTTTTTTGAATTTTTTATAATTTTATTTAGTTGTTACCGTAAGAAAAAAAAAATGAGAGAGGAGAAAAGAATTTTTAGCAGAAATGTACAGAAGTAAAAAAAATCAGAGCGTATTTATCAACAAAAAAATACGAGGGCATTTGGCTTATTTTATACATTAAAGAGGCACAAATTCGTCCAATTTAATTAGAGGATTATATAACCGTAAAAACCTATTAAATGGGTACATATTCGCATTTTACGTTTAAGAATATTTAAATATTTGTATTAAACATTTCAGTTATTTTTATAATTATATAATTATATTTTATACTATATACTAGTGAGAAGTAGTTTTTTCACTGTTCATTGAACAGTGACCTGCCAATTTACAAAGAAATCTAAATTTTTAAAAAAATTTATTTCGCACCCATCTAAACACCTATTTGTAAGCATTATCTTGAAAAACTTTCAATATAAAACTTGTAGAAAGGGCTACAACTTTCGTGTTTTAAGTTTTTCGAGAAGACACTTTTAAATTGATGTTTAGGAGGTCCGAATTTTGGCGGTTTAAAACGTAATTTTATAAAACCTTTTGGTTTAAACGCAATTTTTCCACCGCCTGGATCGATTTTTAAATATATTTTTAAATCCGTTAAGATTTCAGACCTTCAAAACACTCATTTAAAAATGTCTTGTCGAAAAATTTTCAACATAAAAATTGTAGATCTCATTAAGATTTACGATTTTTATATTAAATTTTTTTTAAAAAAATATCTCTAAATACATATTTTATACATCTAATCGTATCGGAATACGATATTATTTTGTTTCGAATTCGTTAGGTATTTCAAAAGTATGAAAACTCTCATTTAGAACTATTTTTTCTTATAAATTTTCAATATTAAAATTGTAGATCTATTTACAATGTATGATTTTTATATTAAAATTTTTCTCAAAAATTATATCTAAGTATATGTTTTATACGTTTTTTCTTACCGAGATACGATTTTATTTTTTAAATCTGTTAAAATTTTAATTTTGTTTTAAATCTGTTAAGATTTCGGACCATCAAAATATTTATTTAGAAATATTTTTTCAAAAAGTTTTCAACATAAAAATTATAGGGGCCATTAAAATTTACGATTTTTATGTTGAAATTTTTTTCAAAAATTACTTCTAAATATATGTTTTATATGTTTATTCATTACAAATTACTATTTTATTTTGTTTTGAATCCATTAAGTATTCGGAAAGTCCGAAAACACTCAATTAGAAGCATTTTTTCAATAATTATAGATACCATCAGAATCTATAATTTTTATATAGAAAGTTTTTTTTTTTAAAATTATCTCTAAAACTAATGTTTGTGTTTATACTTACCGAAATAGGATTTAAAATTTATAAATTTTAAATGATTTCAAATAAATTTTAAAATTTCGGAAAAATCATTTAGAAAAACTTTTTTCAAAAAAATTCAACATTATTTTAAATTTCATCAGAATTTATAATTTTTGTTGACGACCTTAAAGAAAAAAGAAAAGGTTTTGGAGTCACCACCTAATTTTTATGGAAAATTAGGAAACCGGATAAGACACTTTTGAGATTCATGGGCTCGTTCGTCGGTTACGTGTGGGGAAGACGGTACACCCCCACAGCGCCCCTCAAAAGAGGATACTCTATAAGTGATTATAACGATTTTGGGTTTACTTTAGCATGTGTAAATAGATCTAACATAAATAATCAAAAATTAAATAAATGTAAAATATGCATTATATTTGTATGTGTGTCGGTGTGCTTTTTATTTTTTATATTGTTGGGCTCAGCGCGTTTCCGTTTCCTGTTCGTCGCCCGGTTTGTATTATGTTTGAAGGTAGAGATATCCATCTCGTCAGGGACGGACCCAGTGTAGCAGCAGGGGTGTCAAGCGACACCCCTGCTTTTCGGCGGAAATAGTATATATATAATACTAATAATTATGTTAACTATATCTAAAACGCATGATGGCAAATACATATTGTGCTTCTTGGCGTGGTGGTAAGCATGAAAGCTGGGTTGTGCACGGGACCTTGGTTCGAAACAAGTGTTGTGTGCAACTTTTTTTTTTTTTTTTTTTTACTTTTTTTAATTCAACCCACCCAACAGTAAACCTCCTTACCCCTTCTGCCACCCCCCACAAGCCCTAATTTTTACCGCCGCCCACCACCCGCCTGCCGCCGCGCAGTGCACTGTCTCACACCGCGCAGCGCTTGGCCGCGATGTCCCGCGCAGACGCTGCTCCCGCTCGTAATCTCCCGCCTGCCATCGCTCCGCCTATTCGCCACCACCGTCCATATCGACGCGACGATGTACCGCACAAACGGCGCCCCCTCTCGCAATCTCCCACCGCAGCGCCGCTCCGTGTCCGCCACCACCGCCGGTCTGCCGGATCCACCACGAATGCGGAACACCGAGTACGGACCCAGAGGTTTAAGCTTTGCTTGTTTGTGGGTATGATTATTTTCGTGTTAAATTAGTTATTAATTTAATAATTTGATGAATTTGTTGTTTCGAAGTTGATTTAAATTTAATTGATTTAGTAGCATTTGATCTAATTTTTTATCGTTAATTTCAGTAATAAAATTAGAAATTTTAAGAAAATAAGTGGTGAATCCTCTCTGTCAAATACTTCGGCTTCGGCGGATTCTCCGTCGTTTACGGTTAAATGAAAATATTATTGTTATGTTTATATTGTATTTCGACACCCCTGCTCAAAATTTCTGGGTCCGCCACTGCATCTCGTCCTTTATTTGTATGAGTTTAATGCTAATTGTTTTAGAGAACCAATATCCACCGGATCTTTTTTTATGTCTAAAAATATTTTATGAAGTGTGACGTTTATTATTTGAAGAACCAGTATCACCGGATCTTTTTATATATTTAAAATATTTTATGAAGTGTGATTTTTGTTATTTGAAAAACCAGTATCCACCGGATCTTTTTATATATTTGAAAATATTTTATGAAGTGTGATTTTTATTATTTGAAGAACCAGTATCCACCGGATCTTTTTATGTATTTTAAAATATTTTATAAAGTGTGATTTTTATTATTTAAAAAATCAGTATCCACCGGATCTTTTCATTTATTTTAAAATATTTTATGAGGTGTCTTTTATTAGATGGGAAGAAATATCCATCTCATTCCCAATATTTTTATAAAAATTTTTTAATTATACTTTGTTAATTAATTATGCAAAATATGTATTTTTTAATCTTAATTTTATTAGTCAATAAAAAAAAATCAATTATGAATAAGCATATGTCATGTAATTTCGAGAAAGAAGCAATATCCATCGCTTTTCTTTTACTCGTTTATTAAAATTTGTTTCGGTGAAATATCCATCTCCTCCGAATTTCTATGTTCATGTCATATACTCATGTTTATAATTACTAGTTAAAATGAAATTACTAGTACTTAGAGAAGATAATGGAATGGATTTGAGATGTTTTACCTTAAAATCGGAGTTTGAAAGTGTGAGTATTGTAGGTGGCTCCGGCGGCCAACGAAGGTGGCTCCGGCAGCGGCGATGGTTCCAACGTGTGGCGGCGATGGTTCCAACGTGCGGTGTCGGGATGTCGTGGGTGAGATGTCAGCGGTGTTAGTGACGACCAACGATGGTGGAAGCGGCACTCAACTACTTCTCTCTCTCTATGTGTTTTTTCTACAATTTATTTTCTTCCCTTTTTTTTTACTAGCAAATTGTCCTCCCCCCCTTTTTTTTCTGCATTATGTGCTTCTTTTATGCTGCAAATATGAGTAACCTCCTCCATAACTTCATGTAACCCCCCAATTTCAATGCCTCCTCAATTGTCTCATTAAATACCCATCACTCTTTGTAACTGTCCAGTTTTTAATTTTTTTGAAACTGCCACAAATGTGCTCTAAATGACTTAAAATTTTGTGTACTGATTCCTCAGTGAGTCTAGTTTCAAACAAAATTGGTTTGAGTGCATTTTGATTTGTAAGCAAAAAGTTATGAGGAGCGAACTAACACGAGCTCAACTTCATGGGTAAAATTGACTGAGCAATCGTGATTCAATTACTATGAAATTTTGCCGGTTGATGCGGGATCGAGTTAGCTTTCATACAAAATTTGCTGTTCATCATTTCAATATGTATAACTTGAGTTATTGTTGATTTAGTGCTAATATGTCAGTTTTGAAATTCTAAACCAAATTGATATAATCGAGTCTAATTGAACTTGGGTTGGCTTAATCGATTTAATTGGATCTAATTGAGATTATTGAGCTTATTGAGTGTAAATTGGGTGTGATTGAGCCAATCGAGTAAAGTTTCGTTGCCACCATTAATATATTTTTGACCAACTGAAAACGGACAGTTCGGACAAAATGGGGTGTATATAATTTTCATATTAAAAGTTTTCCAAAAGTTATTCTTGTATATATGAATTGTATATTTGTGCATATTAGAATACGATTTTTAAATCTATTACAGTATTTTTTTCTTGTTAATGTATCTGTTACAAGTTTGAACCTATAGAACATTCAATCATAAATATTTTCCTACAAAATTTTCAACATTAAAATTTTAGAATTTATTAGAATTAACGACTTTTATTTTCGAAGTTTTCCTAAATTTACATATATGTTTGAAATGAATATTCAAAAATATTCTTTAAATAAAATTTTCAACTTTGTAAAAAAATTTCAACAATTAAACTTTCAACATAAAAAATTATAACTCACTATAATATTTAATTTTATCGTTAAAAAGTTTTTTTTAAAAAAATTCTCAATATATGTATTATACGTTTAAATATCTTAATGTCAGTTTCTTCCGTTTTAGAATCGTTAATAATTCAAAATACTAAAAATTTTTTTTTTTAGAAATATCTGTACTAACATATGAATTTAAAATTGCAACAAAATGAGCATTAATATTATTTTATATATAATAATTTATATATTTAGCAGTAATTGTGTGAGGGAATAATGCGACTGCGGTATAACGCGGATAAAAAAGCTTGTGTTGTTCTATGTAGTAGGACAACTTTATAAATTCTCCTGCAGTGACAGAGAAACGTTATCGGGTCAGTAAATATATCACAATTTTATTATTAATAAATAATTTTTAAATTTTGATACTAAATAAAATTACAGCTGTCTGTTATATTCACAAACGGCACATATTATTAATAATAAATATGATATCTTTTCAGTTATATTTTATAATAATATTCTATTTTCCTTTTATTTTGTCTATTTTAAAATAATTGCTACAAACTTTTTTTTTATCTAATTGTGGTGCATATATACATTTATTAGTATAATATATCAATTTAGTTAATTTTGCATTAGAACATCTTAATATAATTATATTTATATCAGTGCGAAATCAAGTGCATTAAAAAATATTTGTACAAATAACTATACATTGTATTTAGTAAATATAGTTATAACTAATAAAAACAAAATATTGTATAGATAATTGTTAGTACATAATTTACATATATTTTAGACAAACAAAAACAATAAATATAACATTAACGAAGTTTGTATGAATATTTGAACGAAAAATATTTTATATAAACTATTAAATAAAATATCGACACATATTTTATATATCATATTGTATATATAAGTATTATATAAAACTTGAGGATTGTACCAAGGAAGCAGGGATACGAATACGGATACGGGGACACGATACGGCACGAACACGAAACACCGCAACTTTTGAAAAAGTAAGACACGGGCACAGTTCGAACACGACAATAAAAATATAAATAATTAAAAAAAATTGACTTAAGTATCTAAATATATTAAAATATAATATAATATGAAATTTATGTATAATATAATATTTTACACTTTAAGGCACATTTAAGCAAAAAAGTTTAACTATATTAATAAAAATAAAAAATACAATATTTATGTATATAACTATATTATATTATTTAATACTATTTGTTGTTAGTACTGTATATTATTTTTTTAACAATAAAAAAAATAAAAAAAAATAAAATTTTCTTAAAAATATTAAAAAATCACAAAAATTCGGACACATATGTCGAAAACTCATATCTGGCGTGTCCGACATGCGTGTAAGAATTTTTTTTTTTTTTTTTCAGACAGTTCTCCGGTATGTCTGACACGTCCGACTATGTTCGTAGCTTGTTCGTGTTGGATACTGTATCAGACGAAATTTTAGAGTGTTCATGCTTCTAGGTTTGTACATGCGGGAGGACTAGCAGCGAATACTAAAAATTAAAATCGATGGTCCAAAAATAAATCTTAGTCAATTAGCTTCAAACCCTCAATCCTCTAAATCAATCTCCTAGCCCGTTTCAGCGACCTTACAACCCTACCATCATTCTCCAGCTGACTGAATTTACTACCTCCGTGATTGCTCTTCCTCCGGCTTCTCATCCCGCCGCCGAGCGAGGTATTTCTCACCACCTTGCTGTCGTAGTTTCACGGTATCTGACTGGGGGCACTTGACTCCACTGGCTATATTGTGGATCCGCTCATGTCCTCATGCACAGGTGTTACTAATAAAATGAAATCTATAGCAGTCTAGGTGTAATGATACAGTTTAAAGATAATGCTCTAAAATGACAATTCAAAATTTAGTTGTTATACTTGTCTCATGCTCATAAATGGAGCTGAAATGGTCACTTGTAGTTTTGCAGTCTTGGGTTCAAAACGTTTTGTGATTGACATGTGTATTCTTTTCAGTAGATCTTATATTTAGGTAGTTAATCACTACTACATTGTTAATCTATCTTATGATCTGGTGGCGATTCCCTATCCGGATTATTTTGATTTGCACCTCATCTAGAAATGTGCAAAGAAATTGCTAATGATTTTTTTTGTTTTTTGTTTTTTAAGATCGATGTTTTGAGATGGAATTTGACTTTTTTAAAGAATTTATGGCTATACTCTATGTAATATCTTCTTGCTTGGATATCCAAAGGGTGTTATTACCCTTCAAAAATCATCCTTCTCCCTTTTCATCATTACACTCGCGACTTTGCCCTGTGGTTTACCTCTGACCGGCGATTAAAAGATCTAAAGATTTCTTTGGCAGTGATGAATCTTGAACATTTTGCTCATCGGGATCTGGCATCCACATCGATGATGCGATATCTTTAGATCGGAAGTTCTTTGTTGTGTACACAGGTTGTTTTGTTTCATTTTGGCCTTCTTCTTTAGTGATTTAAGACTAATTCTCTGGTAAGTTGTGTAAAGTATATGATCTAGATCAGGCATCTTTTTTGAACTTAGTAGTTTAGTCTATATACTGTTATTGATTGAGATATCAAAAGTTTGGCGCCTCAGTTTGATCCCAAAAGAGTAAATACCAAGTGTTCGGGAGTTTAGACATTGTAAAGCTGGTATAGCAATGAGTCTTGCTTCCTTTTATTTGTACAGCCCTGCTTATCTAACAGCTGTTTTGAGTAATGTGGTCTCAAAAAGGCTAAAATCTATAAGTCATCTTCGATCTAGATATTGAAATAGAAAATTCATTTGCATTTTGAAAGGGTGACAGAAGGATATTGTATGTCTATTGTTTGGAGTCATTTCTATGCAACACTGATTTCGGTATTGTCGTTGACATGCTTTTCATTTGAAGGCACTAGGTGGTTTTAGCTTTTAAGTAGATGTAATGCCTGTGCATGTTGATAATTTTGTATCATTATATACCACAGATCTATTTACTACTTGTATTCCAAATAAACTGCTACGGTTGTCAATTTTTTTTTGGTTAAGCAGTGGATATCATTTCTAGTGGAGTATTCTTGTTAAAAAAATATGTTTGGCTAGTAAATGCTTGTTCTTTATGAGTATGCCTCTAGTATTATTAAACAAGATAAACACGAAACTATTGTTTTATTAGCTTCAGCTTGGTGTTCAATCTTTATCTTATGAAATGCATTCAAATGTGGGATTTGGAAGTATATGTTCAAAGGTCCTTAGCCAAAATTTGCCAAACAAACAAGGAATCGACAAACTAAGGAATTTGCAAAACCCACACATTTACAAATCCTTGCATTTGAAAGTTCAAAATATTTACAAATTAATAGCTCAACTACAAGTAACTATTGTTGAAATGAACTAATTGCTAAGCTCATTAATTGATGTGCAAGGATGGTATGTAAAAGGCGGGTTGGGACCACCTGTGGTGCTTTAGCATAGTTAGATTAACTTTCTTCCATGTTGATCTTCCTTCCTGCAGGTGGATGGTTGACGTAGCTGTGTGAAATTCTCAAATGTCTCATCATGATGGAGTATCAGAAGGTAGTTCGCCAAGATCTCAGGTTGTAAGTGGACTAAATCAGGTCTTTCAACTTGGCTGCCCGCTCGACTAATATTTTTTTGAAATGCTACTTACCTCATACTAATGAAGTTGAATAGCATCCTTGGAAGTAGGGGTGTTCATACATGTCCAGTGGTCCGGTCCATTCGGTCTGGTCCTCCGGTCCGGACTTGACCCAATTCGTTCTAGTTCTTGTTCTGGACCAAGAAACCTTGCCGGTCTTTGGTCTGGTCCTGACTTGTTAAGACTGGGGACCGGATCGAAGACCCCCTTTTTTCATTTTTTATTAGTAATTTTGAGGGTAAAAAACAATAATGTTATATAGTTATTTATATTTTAACTATGCTTTTATTGTTATGTACTTATTTTACTTATTTTTAAATCAAATAAAATTCATTTTCGGTCTAATCAGTCCGGTCCGACTCTTAACCGGTTTGGTCCGCAGTCCGTGGTCCGTACCATATTCGGTTTCCAGTCCAGTCCGGATGAATACCCATACTTGGAAGGTTGTTATACGTTGATAATCACCTAATAAGAAGATGCATATGCCAAGGATGTATGCTGCCATTCTTGGACCTTATTATAATTAATCAAATCATAACTCCCATTGATTGCCTATGTTATGTTAGTGTGAATTTTAGTAGTGACTTGTTAGGCTAGTTATCATTGTAAATGATACGGAATAAACCTAGATGATCCTGGACAGATTTAATTATCATTCCAAGTTGCAATTCTAATGGCATTGGCAGCGTGCCTTCAAGTCCATATGCAACATCCTCTCATCACTATCCTATTATCCAAGTCAGTCACTGTCAAGCTCGGCATGATCAGCCGAGAGTTGCACAAGGTGCTTCAGCAAGCTTGGCATCATCAATTCCAGCATCATATCCTTGTTCTGCCAAATCAGCCCAGATCAAATCAACCACAGCATCCAATCCAAAATGTATCTAGTTCAACCCAACAAGTCCAGATCCTATCAATAAGCCTAGTCCATCACCTGGAAGGGCCGGTTACAAGGCCTATTCTTTTTAACCCCCTCAGCAAGTTAAATTTGACTTGTGCCGGGCAGTCTAGGCCCAAGTCATCCAATCAATCCGATAACATGCAATCAAGGGTGATCAAGCAATACGCCCATTTGTCATCAAGATTGGCTAGGTGGAGTACAATTTGGGCACATCAAGTTTTCCAACAACCATCTAGTACCACCTAGCATCTATCTAGAATAATCACTTGGCTTTATTTTTTGGAATCCTTATCTAATTGCTTAGCCGCTATGCTATGTATCTCTTTATCCCTTTGCTTGTGAAACCTATTAAGGCTCATATGTATTTGCTTTGAATCGTAGAGGTGAAATAAAACTTATCTTAATCCATATCTCTTGTTTTAGAGCGACCCAGTATCTCTCTCCCCCTTGCTCAATCTTCCTCTCCCAGTAGCACCCTTTCTTCTTCCTCATTACTCACTTAAATTCTTGACCAAGCTATCATCAACTTGGGGATCATTACTCACGTAAGCTCTCGACCAATCTATCATCAACTTGGGGATCGGAACGACGTGTTTGGAATCTCTGTACTAATACCTGATAATCGAGGCCAAAGATAGAGCCCACAACAAGGTTGGATTTCTGAGCGGATTAGTTGATAGCCGGTCCAAGTGACCCTGATTGAGTGGGACTTGCATGATCATTAGTGAGCTGCACCAAGTCAAACAAAGGGACTAATCCGAACCAGACACCTGCGGAGGGTCACGCCTTGTACTATCCGCAGGCTAGCATCGTGTCTATCCCGCCGCAGGACATCCAACCATGCGCGGAGCCTAGGACGCCACCTCTATTAGGCAACCATCTTAGCCCTCCAACCAACTCGGCACTCGTGGATGAAGAATCCTTCACAGATATATCCGAAGGGACAACAAGCCTTTGACATTGGGAACCTGCGACTTGCTCGAAACCGACCCCCGACCCCCCTTCTTTATGTCGTATTTATTGCACGCAATAAGTACAAGCAAGGCCTCGACGGCTATAGATAGCGGACAAACCATTCAGAATGGGGAAGATAAGACTGAAGAAAAACATGAGTTGTGAAAGTGATTAAAAGAGACATTTCCTTTGTAATCCTTCGTTTTGTCCAAGGAATCTCCAAACTGTCTTCTTTCTCGTGGCTCTCACCATAATCTTGTAATAAACCACATTAATGGGACAACATTAGCTTATCCTCAGGATGTAGATTGCATTGACGACTAAACCAGGTTAGACATATGTCTCATCTCTTTCTCTCTCTCTCTCTCTCTCTCTCGTGGGACAACATTAGCTTATCCTCAGGATGTAGGTTGCATTGACGACTAAACCAGGTTAGACATGTCTCATCTCTCTCTCTCTCTCTCTCTCTCTCTCTCTCTCTCTCTCTCTCTCTCTGTGTGTGTGTGTGTGTATTACTGCACCATACAAATGTGCGTATACGCACATACATTGCCTCCAGCACACCCAAAGCACACGTCCGATGGCTGCAAGGGCTAGCCAAGGCACCTGGCCTCATCCGGGACCATATTGTCCTGATAGAGTTCATTTGCATGTTTGAACTTTTATTATGATCGGCCAAATCATAACAGACATTCATAGGCTGTGTTTTGTTAGAGTGGATATCAACAGTGAGTATGCTAGATTGGTACATTAGCTAATTCTAGATTTTTTTTTTCCCTCTTCAAATGCAGTTGTCTTCAGATTTCTTTGAGAGTCTTCTTGATTGTATCATTGCTGATGTGGCGTCAGAATGCCACAGAATAGCTAGATTGGGCCTTGATCGCCATTTAGAAAATGAGGAAGAAGAACTAAGACTGTCAGCACAAGCACGTGCACAGGTTGCTGATGCCAGCAGCAGCAATGAAACAAATAGCAGAAATGTGGTGGACATATTCGGGCAAACTCATCCAGCTGTTGCCGATGAGATATTTGATTGTATGAATTGCGGGAGGCCTGTAATGGCCGGTCGTTTTGCTCCTCACCTAGAGAAGTGTATGGGAAAGGTAAAATCTTTCACTTTCCTTCTCGTCTCCTTTTCTTTATTTTTAGTGCTGCTTTGTTAATGGAGGTAGAGAATCTTTTAGAAAATCATTCGCGGGTCTTCATGTTTGTGAAAAGTGTGCGGTTCCAAATTACTAGATCTCCCAAAACTTTTTCCCCAAATTTGTGCTGGTATCTAGTAGCATGAATCGACTGGTCCATTGCTAGCATGTTGCTCGCGACTGAGCTATGTGAAGTTCAAATGAATTGGGAGTTTTAGCATAACTATCACATTTTTTTGGGAGAATTTGGGAGCTTTAGCATAACTATCGACTGGTCCATTGCTAGCATGATTGATTTTGGGAGAATTTGGGAGCTTTAGCATAACTATCACATTTTTTTTGTAATCATTAGGACATATACCTTACCAAGGTTGAATTTATTTATTTATTTTTTTTTTTTCAGGGTCGAAGGGCTCGGTTGAAGGCTACAAGGAGCAGTACCATCACGAGAAGCCAGCACTCACGAGGTAGTCCTGTTTCAGTCTACGCCCCTTACACGACAAACAGACTTCCGAATGGGAATCATGGTTCAACTGATGAGTACTCTGAGTTTCCTTCTGAATAGGACATACATGTCTACAATCCCTCCTTAGTAATTAAAATGCCGAGGTCCCGAAGTTGATCCGAAATTTCTACCATATATCATTCATGAATATAAATGTCTACTATATGCCACTTAAAAGTGGACTTTGTTGTTTTTGGGTGAAAATTTGGCATAACTGAATACTATTGCTTGGCTGATCTTGAAGAATAGCTATATACAAATTTAGTGGTGCATTTGACGCTCTCTTGAACTGAAATAGCGAAATGTAGTTTCTTTTCTCAGATGTGATACTTATGCAACTCTGAAGTAGTCCAAAATCAAATCACAAATGTTAAATTACATGCATAAAAGGGCGAAAACTTGTGATGCATGCGGTTAAAGCACCGGTTGTGGTGCAAAGGTTTTGGGTCGAAATTCAGACCCCTTTTTTTGATAATTTCTACCCAAAGAAATAAATAGAGGTACTTGTGTTTTTATCTCTTTTCATAATTCAAAGTTATTAAAATGTACTTTTCTAATGCAAAATAATCTTTTTATGTCTCATTTGATTATGTGAAATTACGAATATTGAAAAACAAGGATAGTGTGAAATGATGATTTTTGAAAAATGGGAATAGTTAATTTGACGAGGATAATTTTGTTATTTATAGGATCAAACTGAAAATAATATTATTTTGATTTAAGGTGCATATTTTGATATTTAAAATTATGTAGTCATAAAAAGACAAATGTCCGAAATAAATGTCATGCAAATTTGTGTTAGAAAATGGCGGATTGCCATGCAAGTTTGTGCTTGAATGGAATACTCAGTAATAAAATTGCAAAACATCATTATCTTATTTGATCACTCTAGAATGAAAATAAATGTCTCCGCTCCCCACCCTCCTAAAAAAAAGTCAAGAAAAGTGTTTGCATTCGGCCCCTCTAGTTTGAGGGATTCACTTTAAGCCACTCTCTTATAATTCGTGCGTGTCATTTTGTTTTGATCGCTGTATCATTATTTTTTGAAAAAATTTTTTAAAATAAAAATTATAGATTTTAATTAGATATGTAACTTTCATGTTTAATATTTTTTCAACAAATACTTCTAAATAGATATTTGGATGCTCCGAAATATTAACGGATTTTCGATCCAATATGTTAATCCGCTGAAATTTCGAAGGTTCAAAACACATGTTTAGAAGTATTTTTTGAAAAATTGTTAAACATGAAAATTGTTGATTATCGAAATCTATAACTTTTATACTGAAAATTTCTCTGAAGATACTGATTTAGCGATCAAAATGATGTGGCAAGGTTTTTGAGAAGGAGCCAAAAAAACGAAAACCTAAAAGTAGGGGGCTGATTCGGTATAACTTTTTTCCTTTTTAGGGGCTGAATAAGAAAAGCCCCTAAAAATAATTGTAACTACTATAACTTCATTTTGTTTGTGGAATGACAGCTAGGAAGTAGAGCAAGGAACGTGATAATTTTTAAAAAAAAAAAAATAGACATGGATATGGATATGGTTTCGTGTACGATAATAAAAAAAATATAAATAATTTATATTAATTATTTGAACATTTATATATACAATAATATTCATTAATAAAAATTATAAATAACATAATATTTCATTTATTTTAGACAAATTTAAAGAATAATAATCTAATTTCATTAAAATAAATAAAAAAGTATTTTAGTACATAACTATATTGTATTAGTTATTATTATATACAGCTATATTATTTTCTCTAAAAAAAATAAAAATTTTCTTACAAAAAATATTAATTCGGACACGTATGATGGATACTTTTGTTTGTTGCGTCTAACACACGTGTCCACCATATATATATATATATATATATATATATTAAATCGTAAGAGAAGAGTTTGTAGTGTCTTATACCCAATTAATATAATTATTTAATAGTTAAAGTAAGTTTAAATTATTTTTGGTATATGGATTGCAGCTGCATCATCAGCTAGTGTATATATATATATATATATATATATATATATATTATATATATATATATATATATTGGAAGAAATTAGAGACATCTCAGTTTTGTCGGTAGTTGTTAGGAAATGTGCCATATGTAGGTCGGATTGCTCATGTGGATCAACCAATTTGATTGCTCGAGCGGATTATCAGCCAAGTTTTCTAATAACTGAAATCAAATGCACAGGGAAGATTGTTCCCAAAACCTTATTACACCACCACAGTTCTGCACCATGCAATCCCAAACTGTTGGTCTCTTGCCATCTTCTGTATAGAATACACTCTAAGTAGAATAATATACTTGTCCCTAAACCGGTTCACTAAAAAATCCAACAAACTGTGATATAACCCGTTCTGGGCCGCCACGTGTTATGATGCTGATGTGCCTTGAATAGGAAGATGGGCCGGACCCGAAGTAAAGACTCAAGACATAAACAAGTATCTACCCAAGATAGACATCGAGACTTTTACTGGAGCATGTACCAACAACGGTCGACTCCCGACATACACCTCGGTAGCGACCTTGCCCGAGGTCGACACCAGCAGATCATGAGAAGTTGGACCGTTACATGCACGCGTGGAGAAGTCTTTACAAGAAATCTAACCGACGCACTCTTTATGACTCCTAATAAAGGTTCATTAAGATAGGAAGTTAATGAGTCGTGGTTATTAGGCTATTAAATGAGGAAGCTCAAGGGCCGCCCGGGCCTAGGGAATGTCCTCCATAATGGCTATAAAAGGCAAGGAGCAACTCCGAAAAAGGGGTTGGTGGACTGAAAAATATACTGATATTATACTGTAAAAGAGAGAAGAGAGCGGAGATAGATCTGTATCTCTTCTTTATTCTTAGTGAAATCATCGATTCGTTGGCGTTACGTGACAGCCCGTGGTTTTACCTTATTTCTCAAGGGTTTCCACGTTAAAATCGTTTGTGTTTTGTGTGATTTGATCATCTCTAACGATTACCATCTGCTGGTAATCCTAGTCATTACTGTTTTTGAACACTTCATTGATCGGTCGAGGACCAGCTCGATCAAACTGTATGATTTTTAAAAAAATGGAAATATTATTTGAGAAAACTTCAAACAAAAAGTTGTAGATCCACCTCAGTTTGTTTCAAAAAAAAAATGTGAGAGTTGTTTATTTGAATGAAATTTATAATTTTTAATATTAAAAGTTATTTTTCAAATACTTTTAAATAGCTAATTTAGGGCTCATGATTTAGAATTATTTTAAAATTCGTTTTAAACCGTTAATTTTTAGTGTTCCAAAATATATACTTAAAAGTATTTTTTTTTAAAAAAATTCAAATCATCAGAATTTATAATTTGCATGTTATAATATTTCCAAAAAAAAATATATATTCTGAAATTCTTTTTATTTAATTCACAAATTATTAATTTTCGGTGAATTTTGCTACGCCAAGTAGCACTCCTCTACATATAGCAGATCTTCTGGCGTAGCACCTCGTGAATGGATCAACTGGTAAATATTTGGTCAATTTATTTTAGGATTGAGGTCTTGTTAAACTGAAAATGTTGACATGGATTGCATTCGTTTGAGACAATGATGATCTTGAAGTGATCATATTGTGCATCAAGATGTCAATATATAGCATATGGTTTTGATTGTACAAAAATTTTAAAATAGAATTTTGGGATATCAACTTTTACTTTTGTACTGTTCTTTTAAATAAACTCTTATCGTTTTTTGATAATTATTAAATCAAACAATATATATATATATATATATATATATATATATATATATATATATATATATATATATATATATATATATATATATATATATATATATATATTAGAGTTTGAATAGAAAAAAAATTGTATATTCTATAAAGTTTGTGTTTAATTTTTTTTTAAAAAATAATATATCTAACAAGGTATTTTAAAGCTCCGAAGTTTACTATTAAAAAATTTTAGAGTTTCAAAATATCTATGTAATAGTTTTTTTTAAAAATTTTAATATAAAAACTATAAAGTATTTTTTTTATATATTTTTTAATAGTATATATGTATATATGTATTTTGTACTGATTCAAATGTTTAAATGTCAAATTATTAACGTAAAGAAGTCCATATGACACTACTTCCAAAAAATAAATAGATATAGAAATTATAAATTTAAAATATTGGGCTCAATATCAGTTTAAGATTTAGGATTTATATGGTCAAAATTATATGGGCAAATGCCAAATCAGCCCCCGTTTTTTTTTTTTTTTACCAAATCAGTCCCTGGAAACCCGCTTTCAAGGGCTGATTTGGTATGAAATCAGCCCCTGAAAATGCGTTTTCAGGGACTGAATCGGCCGACCCCCAAAAAAGGGAGGCTGATTTGAGATTTCCCGAAATTATATGAATATATAGTGATGTTAGCCAATGACTTCATATGATGGATGAGGATGATACTTTGGTTCCGACGATTGTTTGTCATTTTGGTGTACATTCACAGAACCAAATTGAGCCAAAATAAATAAATAAAGCTTGTTTATCGCCATCACCGTCCGAACCATCTTTGAATCTCATCCCCAACACCCTTGGCCGGATGGCGAATCCCGGCTCATCCTTTATGCGCACCTATTTCGAGAGTAAAATGAACATGCTATCAACAGTTCCCGCCAAACAAAATCGGCGGTCGCGTTTCGTCACCGACTTGTATATTGTAACAATACTAAGACAATTATTAGTATATCATGATACAAATTTTGGATGAAAAATTGTTCTATACATTTATCTATACATACTTATAATTTTTAATGTCAGAGTAGCAAATAAATAATGCGGAAATCAAAATTTAATTTGTATTTGGAGATCTGAATCTTTTAGCCCACTTTACAAGAAGGTGTTGAATATCAGCATCCATACGAGTCCCCTTTCCTCCCCAGACCAGCGTGTGAGCCAAGTCGCCCATTGACGAACCGTCCACCTCATAAACCGGTTCGAAACCCATCCTCGTGTAGAACCGAACCAACTTCATTCATAAACACACAAATGACAACAAGGATTAGTGTCAGTATCCTCAGACTCTGTATCTGAAATCTTTAACAGTATAAACCTTACATTTTAAATCGGAAAAAAAAATCATATTTTTTACACTTATAATATTTATATTAAATTTCTATTTTCATTAATTTGCTATAAAATAGAGCTATTTTGAGACATATAACTACAGAAAATGTCTCACATGCTACATTTATCGCGTATGAAGATAATGTGCTCTATATGCGATATAATTTCCTAAAAAAAAAAAAAAAAGAAAAAACATTCTGCATGGCATATGTGTCAATTCAAAATACAGGTTGTATGTGTTACTCCCTAATTTTATTATTATAAAAATGACAAGAAAAAGAAAACTGAATTCAAATACCTTGGAGTGGTAAAGAGGAGAGTCGTTAATGGCTAATAGCTCAGCCCGTTTACACCCTCGGTCGAACCCAAACCGAATCGCCGCAGCCCCGACGAACAGACCCAACCCGAAAATGGATCGGTCCAGGCGCAGAGTTTCCTTCGTCATCCTCATTGAGTCTAGATGAAGAACGTTGCCGCCGGTCCACGGGCGAACCGCCCCTTCTGCTCGGCCCAGTTCCGGGCCGGTCGGATCACCTTCGGTGGAGCGAAGCGCGCGGACGCGGAAGAAGGGCCCGAGAGTTTGGAGGTGGAGGCGGAGGCCCTGGGATTTGGAGGCCTCGAGTATGTCCGCCATGGTTGGAATTGTTGGTTGGTTAAGTAGCTGAGAAGAAGCCATGGCGAGAGAGAGAGAGAAAGAGAGAGAGAGAGAGAGGCGTGGAGAAAAGATGGCCAAGCGAGACGATGATGCTTCTAGTATTTGGGCAGATAAATTGTAACAGAGGAGGTCCACCCCGGCCTGCCACTAAAAAGAAACAGACCGGGCACAGGATCTTTATCTCATGGCTGGATAAAAAATCTGGTCGACCTGATGGATGGTTGCCGCACGTGTTTTTCGATCTTATTAGTATTTTTAAATAATTGATTGAACTACTTCATTATGCCCCCTCTACTACTAACATATTGTGCGTATCAATATCTGTTTTTTTGTGTGTTTGGTTGTGATATGGATGTTCTTATGCTTTGTAAATATTTTCTTTTTATATTTGTATATTAGTCTGTTTGTGTGTTTGCATATAAAGCACAGTTCTACTGTTAACATTTTCTCTCTCTTTTTTTTTTTTTAAAAAAAAAAACTGTTAACATTTTCAAAACATGTTTTTTTCCTTGTTTGTGCTAAATGCAACGCTGGCTGAATTAAAAATAAGCCTTTTGTTTGTGTTTGGTTTGAAAGACCAGCCTGTTCGGAATACATAAGGAGATCGCAATAAAAAAAGGTTATGAAAGTAGTCTCCTCGAAAATATTTATAGGATTTCTTCCATAATATTATATTCAGTTACCATATAAAATTTATAATTTAGGACGTGGCTATAAAGACTGATTAGCGTCGTACAGTTTAGAACTATACATTCTGTACTTCAAAAAATATTTAGTATAATTATTTAATATGACTGTCCGTAGATGTTATATATATATATATATATATATATAACTGGGTGATGAAAGTCGTTATGCCATATGATATTTTGAATTTTTTTTTAGTGTGCCATGTGACATTTACTATTATTCTAAATAAGTCATGTGGTATTTGTATTAATTGATAGGAATTTATAAAGTCATATAATTTATTTGAATAATATGAAAGGTCTAATATTATAACTAAATACTTAATTAAAATAACAATTTATAAAAATGATTTAGATGTAGCATAAAAATTAGTATAAAAGTAATTATATTATATATTATATAATATTAAAATTTTAAAATAAAAATTATTATTTACAAAAGTTTTAAATCATATACATATACTATTTAACGTTAATTCTCGAATAATTTTGTGTATGGCATTTGACATTTCTTCTTACTCTAATAATACATTACTAAATAAAATAAAATAAAATAATATAAATATATATATATATATATAATAATAATAAAAAAATAGAAAATTAAATTTTTTAATAATATTATTTATATATATAATTATATATATAACTAATAACCGTATATCGTACGGATGTAAAACTAGTATTATCAAACTATGCAAATCTGTATACGGCTTTACAAAACTCGCACCATCTACCTTCTCTCCACGCGCCCGCATGGTGTGATTCTCGTCTTCGTTACTTACTTCTCCATCGGTGTTAAATACAAATTTGAACATTTAAGCGGAACAGCAACATGCAATTTGCTTCTGAGGTCCAAAATGTGAAGTTGAGATTCTCAAATGGACGGACCACCGGTGCAATTTGTGTTCACCGTTCACGTGAGAGACTAAACTCAAATTGCGTATAAAGAATCTAACGTTGTCTAAAATAAAACTCAAAAGAAGAGCTTGGATTCACTGTAGAAACACAGTTTTAGTGTATAAATACTAATACTCATTTTTACGCATTTTTCAGAAAAGTTTAAATATAAAAATAATAAATTTATTGCATCATATGGACCTAAAAAAAGTCATAGTTTACAAAATTAATATTTTAATGGAAAATTTCATATTAGCCTTCTAAAATATTTGACGTTACTCTACGCCCCTTTATAGCTTTATCTTATATATTAGCCCGTATCCAACTTTGTATTTGCAGGCACCCCTCTCTCTTTTTCGTTAGGACAAAATATCTCTTTTATATATTATTATTTTGATATTCTAAAATATCTAGTTAGAAATATCTTTTTTTAAAAAAATTTTAATATAAAAATTTTAGTTTTATGAGACCTATAATTTTATGTTGAATTTTTTTAAAAAAATACTTTTAAATAGATGGTTTGGAGTTTCAACCGGTTAACAGGTGCTAACCCGCAGGAATAAATTCTAAAATATCTAATTAGAAATATTTTTTAAAAAATATTTCAACATAACAATTATAAATCTCATCAAAATTTAAAATATTTATGTTAAAAATTTTTAGAAAAATATTTCTGAACAATTATTTTAGGACTCTAAAGTGTTAATATATATATATATATATATATATATATATATTTGTTCGATAAAATCAACTTTCGTGTGCGGGTCTAAAACGGTAACAGCGACCCGTGGAGGGTCACTGGTTCAAGCATAAGTTTGCATTTTGAGGGTTGGTATGTAATTGTCCCTATTTTCAAACTATAATTTTCATATATCTATATTACAAATATTTTTAAAAAATACTAAATTAGAAAGTCGTGAAATATAATTGAACATATTACTTTTCCCATTTAAAGTTTCCAAAAAATGTCTGACATAGATGCTAAAACGAAACCGCACTTATTTAATGGCTACTCCGCATTTCCGCACGTGACAACATTTGAGGTATGTTCTAGAAAAACAAAATTGTTTACAAAAATGATACATTTAATTTGTCCACAATTCGGTAGTTTAGACTTTTTAATAAATTACTTTTTAATGTGCCAAATAAATTACTACAGTCATGAATTATAAATTATTATAAACTGTGATTTACGAAAATTATGTAATTCCATTATTAATCAAATTAAAACAAATAAATTTATAGTGTAGACAGAATTTAGGAGAATAAAATGTACACAATCATGTAGAATCTAGAGTAAATTTATTTGTAATACGTTATATTGTATTTTATAATTTTATATATAATTTTCTAAAAGAATACTTCAAGATATGCTAGATGAATCTATAGAAGTCATAAGTAAAAAATGTATACTATTTTTAAAACTACGCGTAGTTTTGAAGTCTTCGTAGATAAATAAACCAGGCTTGTAATATAGAGCCATTTTATTGAACTATAAAATTATTTATTTTATTTTTTTTACAATTGTTTACAGAAGATTTGCATAAAATATTTATAATAGTAATTCTAAGTATAAGGTACATGAATTATATCTATGTTTGGACATTATGAAATTTCTGGAGCTTTTTTTTTCAACTTTATTCCTTGGGTGAGCTTTTAAGAAATTGTCATTTCAAAATTAAAAAAAAAAACAAAAAGCAAAAAACAAATAAGTTTTAGGAAATTGCATCTGTTGTGTTCAAATATCATTATGAAATAAGCTCTGAAAATAGAAGTAAATGCTTTTTTCTTTTTCTTTTGTTTAAATAACGAGGCGAAATTTTTTATGTATACTAATATCTGATATTAATAGAAATACTATTTTCTAACAATTATCCATCAGTTCGTATTTGGTCGGAACCACAGTTAGGAAGTAAAAATTCGATCTGATGGACGTCGGAACCAAGAGTGAAGTATTGATGTATGTCCAGCCACCACATTAGTAATTCCAGTTAACAACTCGTTGGAATTATTAATTATTTATTTCAGGATCATCCGTGAGATTCGAATATGTGATGTGTGCTTCTTGAGATATATATCATACGGCTAAAATGCAAAAATGATCAAATTTAAGGAGGTACACAAGACAAAGTAGAAAACCACGTCGAAATTTGAAAATTACAAGAAGCTTTGAATAAGCGAACATGCGGGTAGAAAGCATTATAAAACTTCTCAAGTCAAAGGTAATAACTTAAAGCACTATCCCTGTTTTAAGTGTAGATATTAAAAGAACAGATAGGAGGGTAACTTATAAACATAGTATATAGTTGTCATATGAAATTCATGGAAATGAAATTTTCTATTCTATCTATGAAGAATTAACAGATAGAAATCGAACTCCATTAATTGTTCACAGACCAAAAAAAAAAAACCAGATGGAACATTTTAAATATATTTCTGCATCAGACTAGTATTGATACAATTAATTAGTAGGACTCGATACTAAGAGGCGACCGCAGTTGCACCTAGATCGAAAATTCAAATCCTAGCAAGTGCTGGTTAAAGAGTAACTACTATTTTGTTTAGTTTTCGGTAGATATATAAGATATAAATTGAACTCGACGGTCACCAAAAAAAAAAAAAAAAAAAAAAACTATTTCGGTAAAAATAATTTTGAAATCTATTACGACCTAACAATTTTTCTTATCACCCCACTGCGGCCAAATAATAGCGAGCAAGCAAGAAACTAAAAATAGGCCATGATTTTCTCCCGAACAAAGAAAGAAATTCCATGAAATTTGGCACTAATTCCGTACGAGACTTCTTCCATTTTACTTTCTTACGTGAACCCTGCAGTGAATTAAGCGTGAACGTGGGGGCATACGTTGTAAATAAGATAAGAATGCATGCAATAGTTGAAATATAACTCATATATATAGACGTATATAGCTAAGACAGAGCTGTAAATCAATTGATTCAAACCCAAAAACTTGCAATAAATTCACCCAAAAACTTGCAATAAATTCACCGTTAGATGATACTAACTTGGGAAGAAGCAAGCAAGGCCTCGCTTTATTTGGTTAAATCTTTTGCTTTTTTCGTTTACAAAATACTTCAAATTTCAAAATCATTTCATCCTTCTATCTACAGCTCAGAGAATATTTCTTCATCTTCTCATTTCTTGTAAATCTTGAGCTCTCATGAAGTTTCCTTTTTTGTTATTTTTTTTTTCTTTTTTTTTTTTTTTTTTTGGGAAAACCGAGGGCTAACAATAGTGGAACATTTGTGGCTTTCTTTCTTGTCGAAACACAAATATACAGTTGTAATTCTGACTTAAAAAGCATTATTCTTGCAGTAAGTGAAGTTATTTACCTGTTGCAGAAGATGAAGAATTTAGTAGCAGAAATGATATTTGCGGTGCTTCTTGTCTCGCTATTTTCAGGTTTGTGTAGAGCACAATACGAATGAATTCATGCTTCAATTCTGTTTTGACTCGTTAACATAAGAACAAATCTTTTCGGTTTTAGCAAAATTATATCTGGAACACTGAGGAAGATCATGACATTTTGTGGGCACTTTATCTTATATTAGAGAGATTCTGCATAATTTTTTAAATATTGCAAATGTGTTTTCTTCGATTTATATTTAACGACTAAGTTTTATTTTTCTATGGG
This sequence comes from Xerophyta viscosa, assembly GCA_002076135.1. Classification (NCBI taxonomy): domain Eukaryota; kingdom Viridiplantae; phylum Streptophyta; class Magnoliopsida; order Pandanales; family Velloziaceae; genus Xerophyta; species Xerophyta viscosa. The sequence continues at coordinate 1,825,387 of MJHO01000001.1, forward strand.
CATAGGTAACTTAGTGAGTTCACTACTTTATGATCACTCAGCGACCGCCGAGGCAAGTTCACTCTCTTTGTTTCTCACCCTCTCTAGGAGTATGTCTGATTGTCTTCTTACTATAATCGCATGTTTTCTTGAATAACAAATAACAAAATATCTACAAAATATATTTACCTCCAAAAACTTTTGATTTTATAGAGTCCACAGTAGTGGACCACACCTACTGCGGGAAAAAGGCTTTATTGTTGTTTTGTAGATATGTCTACGGCAGTATTCTCATAGTTCGTGATGGTGCAGGTTGTCCCATGAAGTAGTTCTTTGAATTTTAAGCATCGATTTGGATACCTTGCAATATATGCATGCATTGAACATACATGTGAATTTGTAACAACCTAGAATTATTTCTAGGACAACTTTTCTTTTTTTTTTTTGTTATTTTTTTTTTTTTACTTAGAGAGAGGTGGCAAATAACAAAAAAATCTTCCAAGATGACAATAACATATCTAAAAAATATTTCCGATGTTACTGAATCAACTCAGTATTATTTTTTTTTCCAACTCACTAAAGGTTAGCATATGAATAACAGTGTAATATAGAAAATGATTTCCATTACTTTTTGCCTTTTAGTGTCTGCCTTCACCTATGAAGCCTCAATATGGAGGTGGGATCATTTTCAATCCTGAATTCAACAGTGGCCTTGAAGGTTGGTTCAGCTTTGCTCATGCAGAGACAGAAGAGAGGTATCGCAACAGGAAACAAATACGCGATTACGCGTAACAGAAGCAGATCATATCAAAGTGTGTCACAAAAAGTTTACTTGCAGAAGGGGAAACTGCACACCTTCTCCGGTGATAATATACTACAAAAGATTTTTACAAAACCAAAATTTACTGCATTTTATCATTGTAACTATTGACTTAGAAAGTGTTGTATTCTTACAGCTTGGTTGCAGACGAATGGAGGTACGGCACCCGTAGTCGCCATTTTCAGGACTGGTTCGAGTTTCGTGCATGTTGGATCAGTCGTAGCAAAATCCGGGTGTTGGTCCCTGCTTAAAGGAGGCTTCTCGGCGCAATCTTCCAGGCCAGCTGAATTATACTTTGAGGTACCTGATATCATCGAATCCGAGATCGACTGATGGTGCTCGAATGTTTTTCTTGATATAAATATAGGAAACGTTCTCTCAAAAGTGTCTATCTTATGCCTACTTATATCATCTGCAGAGCAATAATACAGATGTAGATATATTGGTGGACAGTGTTTCATTGCAGCCATTTAGTAAAAAACAGTGGCGACATCATCAAGCCGCAAACATCGATAAGGTAAGATCGTAGTTTTTTTTTTTTTTTTTTTTTTTTTTTTTTTTTTTAGAAAAGGTAAGATCATAGTTGAGATCAACCAGCAACAATGCTCCAACAAAAAAAATAAAAAAAAAAAAAAAAAAGAGAAAAGGAAAAGAAAAAGCCACAACAACAAAACTTTGTACCATTTTCCAAGAATCACGAATAAATTGAACTACCTGCTACTCAAAAATGAACTTGTCTTGCCAATGAAGTTGAAATTTTTTGGTTGTTTTGGCTTTACTGTAAAAGAAATGACCAATTATAAGATTATGTTACCTGTAAATCAAGTTAATTCCAATGTAGTTCTTAACTAGAGAAAATTCGTGCAGCTGCGGAAGAAAACAGTGAGATTCCAAGTGGTGGACAGTCAAGGCAGACCTCTATTGGGTTCAAAAATCAGCATCCACCAAACAAAAAATAGATTTCCCTTCGGATGCGCGGTCACATCCGCCATCCTAACAAATACTCGGTACCAGAATTGGTTCGGTTCGCGATTCTCATTGACGACATTCGAGAATGAAATGAAATGGTACAGCACGGTGACTACCACAGGCCAGGAGGATTACACCATACCTGATAAAATGTTAGAGTGGATGCATCAAAATAATATCTTAGTGAGAGGACATAATGTCCTCTGGGACGACCCGAATTACCAGCTCGGGTGGGTAAAATCACTACCTACCGAAGAACTAAGAAAAGCAACAAATGAACGAGTAAATTCTGTCATTCAAAGATATAGAGGCCAAGTTATCCATTGGGATGTAGTAAATGAGAATTTACATTTTAGTTTTTTTGAGGACAAGCTTGGGAGCAATGCCTCAGGAACATATTACCAGATGGCTCACTGGCTGGATCCCGATACAATTTTGTTCCTGAATGATTATAACACCTTGGAAGAACCCGGCGACGTAAAATCAACTCCTGCAAAATATATCGAGAAGTTGGACGAGATTCGGCAACTGGTTGGAAATGGAGTGCAGTTAGGAATAGGCTTGGAGAGTCATTTTAGCAAACCAAATATTCCATATATGAGAGCAGCTTTGGATACCCTTGCAAGTGCTAATATACCGATATGGCTGACAGAAGTTGATGTTACGAACGATCCGAATCAGGTATCCAATTTTAACTCCTATTCATAACGAAACATTTTAAACAGCGTCCAAATTATTTGACGAGTTTGCGATGCTAAATATTTTGGTACAGGCAGAGTACCTGGAAGAGATACTAAGGGAAGCTTATGCACATCCGGCCGTCCAAGGGATAGTAATATGGGGAGGCTGGCACGCGGACGGGTGTTACAGGATGTGCTTGACGGATAACAATTTCAGAAATCTGCCAACCGGCGATGTGGTCGACAAGATGATTCAAGAGATGAGTTCCAACAGTGTCACTCGTAACGGATAATGACGGTTACACCGAAACCAAGCTCTTCCATGGGGATTACGAGATCAAAATAAACCACTTATCAATACAATCACCAGCCTTTCAGAATTTGACAGTTCATGCAGGATTCGAGGAGGAAAGCATATTACAAATTGATATTCATGCATGACACTCCTGTTCTATAGGAGTTTACTTAGGCTAGGCTAGCATATATTTAATAAAGTATTGATATATCTACATTTATCTGCTATTATATATAAATCGTATTCATGCAATGTCTTGCTGCAAGATTTATAATGTCATTATCTCTTCTTTAAAAGATACGTCTACAACAAATTTGACATCTTACAAGTTAAGCTAGGAATACCAACAAGTTCAACGTAATTTTTGAAAAATAGAAACACACGAAACTAAATGCTCGGAGGAAATAAAAAGATATACATTAAAAATAGTCAAATATGTATCAATAAAATGCATGAATAATGGATTTAAAAGTCAAGATGAAGCCACGTCAGTAAAGTACCATGAACATCATATAGCATCTAGATGCCAAGGTACTATTAAATAAAGTGCATTGCGACAATACACGAAATTAGTCAAAGTTAAAACCCGATTTTATTTTATCGACTTTTTGGAACAAAGTTAGGTTCGAAAACCATCTATAAACCAATTGTACAATAACAACAAAGTTTAAAATGACTTGAAGTTCATCCAAGTAAAGTTCCACCACTTTTTATAAATTAATTTAGCATTCACTTTGCAAAGGCGATCATCAACAAGGAAATTTCAAGAGTCTTTGACGATAGATGCTCACGAAAGTTCGTCGAAAACATTGAAGTGTAAACCTAGATGCTCCCACATATTTCCATCCCCAAGGATCATAGCAAAACGAATAATCGATCAACATATCTTAAGACATGAAGAACCACCATAAATAAAATGTATATTATCATGCGAGGAAGCTAATATTTCGTACCTGTTGCTGTTGGCTACAAGATTATTTTACGATTCTCACAAAGGAAGCAATATAGAATGCGTTTATCCGCTTGGTAATTTTCTTCGGTTCTCTTTGTCTCTCGAGCACTGTTAATGGAATCAGGGATACTTATGATCGATGGCAAAAAGTGATCTTTTCATGACAACTTTTGAACATAATGGGGTCTACGTGTTGGACTAGAGGTAAATATTTGTAATGCATACTTAATATAGCTCCGGAGTTTCTTTGGAGTTATTTTAATGATCATATTACGTTGGTATTCTTTCCTAGCCCTCTTGAGGATTTAAAATTATCTGCAGTTTGCTCCGGCAACTTCTCGTAGTTAGCTCAATATCAGAATTGGCCTGCAATGTAATGGGACGGAGAAAAGCGTAATGCCTTCTAAATCTTCTAGAAACACATAAATCATCTATGGAGAAAGATGCGTCGAGTGTAAAATTGTGATTGTTTATTTGTAGATGAATTATGTCAAAAAGTTGTGTCTATTAATTTTAATACAATTTATCAATATAAGTAATGATTATATTATAGTAGAGTATTATATCAACATGAATTCATGTGAAAAGTAGAAAAATCTAATATTTTCTAATATTCAATTACGGAATCTATAAATTAGTAGATATAAATATTATAGAATTAAAAAACAGTAAAATTTGAAAATACTAAATATATGATCATAAATTGGCACTTGATACAGTTCAATGGAAATGATCTATGTCCAGATGCATCTTAGTCATGCACGTACACTTTATCCAGTCATGTGCATTACATACTCATGTGTCACAGTGTTTATTTTTGAGTTTCAATTCCATAAATGGTAATTTACTATCGTAAGATTTACATTATTTTCGTTAATAGGTGTAGCCGGTCAATTGGGTCAACCTACTAATAAATAGGTTAGGATTTGAATTCTGTCTTATTATTCCTAAACCATTTTGGAGAGTGATTCACTTGATCTATTGGACAGATAATATGTATATGGCCCAATCTGAATCCGAAATTGTCACTCCATATTGAAATGCGAGTACTTGCAAGTCAATTTATTTGTTGGGCGACGATGATCATGTTGCGAACAAGTCTAGGCAATTTCAGCTTGGATCGAACATATTTGTTCATACCTGGTCGCAAATCTAAATCCAATTTGACCGAGATCTGGTCAAATCTCACAAATTTAATTATTGTTCTTGGCTTTTCTAAAGCTTTATAATTAAAAAGACAAAAATTTTCCTCTAGGAATTTTGAGTGGCAACCTGTAAACAGTTCAATGTAAATTGAAAGGAAATACAAATAACCTTCAAAATGCGTTAATATCATCAAATATATTCATATTTCGTTTCATCCGAAGATCAGAATTCATCAAGATTCAAGGATACTGAAAAAGCATCAAAGTACAATTTGATAAAAAAAGACCTATATGGATCCAAGAAAATGGAGCCGACACTTGAAGCATTGAGACTGATTTGATTCAATTCCACAAGAAGCTGAGAAATCCACAGAGATTTGATTTATACGATGATCTAAAAAAAAAAGAATTAAATCTTTTATCCACCAAAATAAACCCAAACTGCAGTGAGACGATTCCCTAAAAACTTAAAGACGCAGATTAGGGTCTATGATTCTGAAAAGTATCTAAAGTGCAATTCTATACAATTAGGGTTTATGATGATCCAGACTTCATCTCAACAAATCAAAGAATTAGATCTTCAGGATTCTATTCCGAATAGAATTCTAAAGACCCAGATTAGATTCAAATCCATGGACTATAGACAAAGGAAGAGAATTAGAACTAGAAGAATGAGGATGGGAATTAGAAGAAGAAGAGGAAAGAGAACATCCGCAGACATGGTCAATGCAAGAACCCGGCGGAGCCAAGGAGATATGAAGGCATAGCACTTCTCTCGCCGGCGACGGCGGCGGCGCCATATCCAATCGCTCCATTGTTTTCCTCAGCGCCTCTTGCTCAGCTTCCAAGCGGGAAGATCCGGTGAGATCTAAGCACCTCCTTAAGAGCTCGTCGGCGGCGGTGGCGGAGAGTTTGTTGTAAGCCGTCGTTCTGGTGAGCGCGTTGAACACGTGGGTTTTACAAGGGTGATTTCTTGTTCGCCTTCTCATGGCATCCGGGGCTGCCCGCCGGCCTCTTGCGCTGATAGGCAGCCGCATTGTTTACAGGCGGTATAAGAAATCCAAGAAGGAGAAGAAGATGAAGAGTTGGACGAGAAAGTTAGATGAGTTATCCGCGCATCGAAAGATACTCGAACTGGGATTATGTATATATATGCGATTGTCTGGAATTTTTTTTTTATTATTATTATTTTAATATTTATTTATTAAAATATAGTTATTAAAAAGTTATTTGCCAAACTAAGGTCCGCGGCGCCATATAGGCAAGTGCGTCTTTTAGAAAGACGCACTTCCTGCTGACTCAGCGGGGGGAAGTGCGTTTTTCTAAGAGACGCACTTCCTCCGCCAAGCCAACTCCTAGGGTCCAGCGGAGATTATTAAGGAAGGGAAGTGCGTCTTTATAAAAGACGCACTTACTGTAGGAAGAGCGTCTTTTGAAAAGACGCTCTTCCTCCTGAATTTAACACGACCCGTCGCCCCCATCCCCCAGTTTCGACAGTAATCACAAAACCCACAAAACCCTCCCCCAAATCACCATCTCCGGCGCCGCGATTCGCCGCCCCTCACCCCCGATCGCCGTCCGGAGCTCGAAATAGACGTGATTCGCCGTCCCTCCCCGTCGTTCGTATATTGAAAGAGGTAATTTTTAGATTATTTTTGATTTGTAGAATTAAAATTTAGGGTTTATAAAATTTGATATTTATTTATAGTTTTGATTTTCTATAAGTATAGGATTTATGAAATGTAATTTTGAATTTTATGATATAGAACGTGGGGTTTGCCGAAATTTTGAATTGTATGTATGTATGTATATAGTAGCGTATACCGACGGGACAAAGGATGTATGTGTATAATATTAACATTTTGAATTTTATGTTGAATTGTAATTTTGAATTTTATGTATCTATGTATAAGGTAGGGTCTACAGAAATTTTGAATTTTATAGGTTACATGTTTTTCGGATCTACCGAAATTGGTATATATGTAAGTATTTATGTATGATATTGTGCATGTATTACGGTTTTATGTGGATATATATTTGATCTTAATTTAAATTTGTTATTTAGATTTCTATATTTGACAGATATGTCGGATAGAATCCTGCAAGCTCATTGCTATATAAATGGTTGTGTTGTTGATGGGCCTAACGGTGTCGAGTACGATTGTGATCCAATTTGGCGGTATTCTTGTCAAGAGTGGAATGACATTGGATGATCTAAAAGCTGAGTTGTATAACGAATTTGATATTGACCGGACCCAATATAGATTAAGTATAGTTTATCGTTGTCCGATGATATTGCCTACTGGTACTAAGTATAGGAGGTAATCTATTAACAATGATAAACAAGTTAGATATATGATAGATGGATCTCCGACGTCTGGAATAGAGTTGTATATAAATTTAGAGATAAATCGGGATACTGTAAATGATAACATGGCGTCTATGCACATACAGTGTGAGATAGCAACACAGACAAGTGTCGAATGCCATATCTCTCAAAGTGTGCCTAATGCTATCAACTCATTGTATCCATCTCCACAACAGCAGCCTCCCCACGAACTTAATCAACTAACCGAGCATGTAGTAAGTGATTTTCATTTTGATTCTATGCACGTTAATATTCGTTCCCCTACTGATGATGTTGAAGAGGATGAATCAGAAAGCCAGTCAGATGATGATTATGGTTTAAAGTGTGAAATGTGTATGGTTGTGACATATGAAATGTGAATAGATATGAGATGTGTGTTGGAGATATATGTGTAACGTCTAAGATGTGGGTCGGTTTAAATTTTGCATTTTCCCAGTTTTGGAGGGAATAGCGTCTTTTCCAGAAACGCTCTTCCCTCGAACTGCGTCTTTTACAGTGACGCACTTCATTGGAAGAGCGTTACTGCCAAAGACGCTCTTCCCTCCCTTAGAAAAAAATTCAGAGTCAGCTGCGGGGTGCCCTCGGCAAGGGGAAGCACGTCTTTCTCAGTAACGCACTTCCTACTAAGTACGTTTTTCGTAATAACGCACTTCCTTGCCTTAGAATAATTACTGAACGCAGCTGTGAGGTGCGCTCGGCAAGACGAAGAGCGTCTTTAACAGAGACGCGCTTACTTAGGAAGTACGTCTTTTAGAAAAACGTACTTCCCTCTGGCAGCATTTTGCCGATGGGAAGTGCGTCTCTTGCCTACGTGGCGCCGACGTGGCGCCGCGGACCTTAGTTTGGCAAATAACTTTTTAATAACTATATTTTAATAAATAAATATTAAAATAATAATAATAATAAAAAAAATTCCGATTGTCTGTGCTTCTCTGCCGATTTCTTGTGGCACATGATTTGGATTATTAATCCGTCAAGTAAATATTATGAAATTTTTATTGATTTATTGAATTTATTTTTAAATAGTTTTATTAAAAAATTTGAATTATAACATTATTAATTTTAATGTGATTTATAAGTTTATAGTTTAAAATATTTTAAAAAATATTAAATAATATGTTAAAATAATAATAAAAAATTTTGATTATCATTTTGGAACATTATTTAAAATTATTTTGATAATTGAGATATTTTTTGGATAAAATTTGAACTATAAAATTGTAGATCACTATAAATATATAATTTTATAATTTAAAATTTTTTATAAAATATTTAAAAGTAGATCAAATTTGTTGACAAAATTTTATAATACATATTAGACCGAATTAACGGTCCAGATGAGCGCTATAGAAAATTGTATGTGCGCTTCAAAGCGCAGACGTTCCCACCTCCACCATATATATATATATAATGATTGCAAAACCTGCCGAGGAATTTTCTCAACTAATCTTTTCGGATAACGTCAAATCCGCCTATAATTTTGTTACCACTATCTTAAATATCTTTTCTTTTTAGGAAAATATCAAATCAGTCCCCCTTTTCAATTCTCATACATATCAGCTCCTCCTCTTCAAAACAGTCCAAATCAGCTCCCATTCACTGTTTACCTTTTTTTTTGGACAAAACTGCCTTTTATTGCCGACACCGAGATCACCTATTTAGAAGTATTTTTTAAAAAAATGTTGAACATGAAAATTGTAGATCTCGCTGAGATCTACAACTTTTATGTTCAACATTTTTCCAACAAATACTTTTAGGTAGGTGTTTTCGATGTCCGAACTATTTGTAGCAATTTCGGGTCGGGTTGGGTATATCCGTTATGCTTCCGACCTCAAAAACATAACTTTTGAAGTATTTTTTTGAAAAATTTTCAACATTAAAGTTGTAGTTCTTTCCGAGATCTACAACTTTCATGTTCAAAGTTTTTTCCGAGATCGCTTCTAAATGGATGATATCGGTGTCTGAAGTGTTAACGGGTATAGGGCAATTTCGTCCAAAAAAAACCCCAAACAGTAACCAGAGGCTGATCCGACCTAAATTTGAAATGGGGGGCTGATTTGGGATGTTTCAACACTTGAGGGGCTGATATGGTAGTATCCCTTTTTTTTTCTTCCAATTAACAAATCAAGGGTAATTACATATTAGTCCTTAAGTGCAAAGTTTTGCTCGGATAAGCCCCCACCACTCGCTGTCATAATTTCAGTCCCCTGCATGAAATTTAACTTTTTCGAATAAAAATACTCTTATACTAATTAACACTTCGAAGCGTCAAAATATATATTTAGAAATAGTTTTAGAAAAACTTTTAATATGAAAACTGATGAATAAAGATCTATAACTTTTATATTCAAAATTTTATCAAAAAATATTTCTAAATAAATATTTTTATAAATTTTTATTCTAAGG